>JAPKLX010000020.1:1267346-1341121 GCA_026898415.1 Leonotis leonurus | reverse complement strand
TGTTTCCAATTTAAGTCTTCCGCTGCAACACTCTTTGATAGTGTTTAATGTTCATAGCTTGACTTCATGAACCAGAGCTTTTAAAAACAGCATTTTAGTTCGTATAGCAATTATGTTTCTCCTTGACCCTTCGGGGTGGTACCTGGAACTCGTTGGATCTTGGTTAAATAACTGAACTATTTTGCCTATTTAATTACATTGAAGTATTTTTACTCATGTAACTTCAAGTTTCGGTTCAGGTTTGGTTGTCTTCCAAAATTTTTCCTTTTTTTCTAGTTGCTTTTATCACACCCTGCAGTCACGCCCCAATTGAACTGTCCTTCGGGATTTGGGGGGCGTGACAATACTATTTGTGGATAGCCCAAACAAATAATAAAAGTATTTTTTTTTTATGGATGGAGAGAATATTATATATAAGGTTGTGAGCGAATAGAGTTACTAGCAAACTATTGGACATCAACTCAAAATAGCTCGTTCGAATATTGACTCTATAGTAAACATGCTTGAGTTTGTTTACAAGTCTTCAATCGAGACATCAAACAAACATTCAATTGAGAATCAAGCTAAAATAACTAATTTTATAAATAAAAATGTGTACGTTCTTGAACTCGAGCCCTTAATCGAGCTCGAAAACTATTAATATATATGAATATTAAATGAGTCAAATTCACGAAAATAATACAATCGAGCTTTTCATGAGCCGAGTTCAAACTCGATAAACAACATGTCAAAAGCTAAAAACGAGCTCAAATATGATAATATCAACGTGATGCGAGCCAAACAATATTCGACTTGTCTCGTCTGTGTATAGCTCTAATTATATCTCATAAATAAATAAATCCACCTTGGATTTATATGCCTTAGAAAAATATTTTGTCAGAATTTTGTTGTTTGTCCTTTAAGAGGGTAATGATCAATTGTTTGTAGGTTGCAGCCCTTGTGGTGATCATGCTAATCTCTTGATGAATTCGCTGGGCAGTAGCTTGAGATTGAATGTTAATTACAGCTGTGGCTAAAGAGGAGGCGCGACGGACCCCCGATCCGCTGCGGACTTGGGATGTTCTTCCACAGAGCCGGCGAGATTGTTGTACCAATTCTGATGAGCAATTGGGTATGCTTGGTGTTTGATGAAATGCTTGAAAGACCGATATATTCAAGGTAGGATTAATTTTCCTTTTGTAATTTGGAACAATCCCGTTTCTATCAATATCACTTTGTTTTATTTGGTGAAATACTGCAATAACAAAAATATGATAATGAAATTGGATATAGTAAGTTTTTGTTAAGAAAATATTAGAATAAAGTTAAATAGTAATTTTAGTTAAAGGAGTGTGTGAATAATTTCCTTGATAGAAAAAATATTAGAATAAAGTTAAATATCAGTTGTGTCTTGAAATGTGTATAAATCTTGCAGAACTTGCGATATATTCCAACCATTTTCTTATCCCTCCAGAACTTGTGATTTATTCCAACCAAAGAGAACGTGCCTAAAGAGTAAGAAAAATTCCAAAACCAACAGCTTAAGCAAAAGCAAAATATTTATATGACATTATTACACTATCACACTCTGATGTACGTGTACACCACTGAGTGTGTCGATGCAATTTATTTGTAATATCATAGCTAGGTACTGCTAATTTTGGTTGGCTTTACTTATTCTTGCTTGCTTAGTTCTGAGGCACCACGTCCGGTTTCTGACCAGCAAAAGTGCAGCAACGGCAACCGCCTCTGTTGTAGCTCCTCCCGCAGCATCCATAGCGGCAGTAGCCACCACCATATCTTCCACGTCCCCCACCACCATAGTTACCACGCCTCCCACCACCACCATAGTTACCACGGCCACCGCCGCCACCACCATAGTTACCACGGCCACCACCACCATACCCTCCTCCTCCGGGATAGCTTCCATAGCCTCCTCCGGGATAGCCTCCATATCCTTGATCTGCACTTGCATCACTTTCCTCTGCTGCTTCCTTAGCTGTGTCAATTAAACCCCAAAAGGTATCAATTTATATTTGCCATTTTCATAACATGCATGTACGTACTCTTACCGGAGCGTGTTATTTGATGGATGAGATAGATAAGATCGATAGATAGCGATACAATATACTAAGAAAGAAGTTAGAAAGTGGATTAGTTACATGGATGAATGGCATTAGTAGTCTCAGCAGCTGCTGCCATTTCTGAGGAAATCAGAAGAACCACAGCCAAGAAAAGGCCCAGAAGAACAATCACTTTGCTACTCCCCATTTTCTTTCACTTATATTTGGAAATAGGTTTTCTTTTGATTTGGATGCAGAATGTTGATGGCATTGCTTCTCTATTTATAAGTACGTACGTGTTAATCACATAATGATAATGAATGGGGTAAGGTAGATGAAGATGAAGATGAGTAATAGCTCTATATGGCCCCCTTGTACGTTTATTAGTTAGTTGGTTGTTGAAGGCACACTTTAATGAATTGAAAAAGTCTACCCTGTCATTTATCAATATTCATATCCATTTCAAACAAGTGCATGTGTTTTTATCCCCAGATCTCTCTCCCCCCATCCCTCATCTGTCATCTATCTCCTCTACGATTATAAAACTCTGCAAAAATCGATCCGTTCTGATAACATGATTATTGATCGATCGAGCCTATCGCTTTGATATTTATTTTTATTTTTATTCTTTTGCATTTCTATAACTTGGGAGAACAGAATTGAAAAAATTATATCTTTATCTTTGAACTCAAGATCTCTCGGGATTAGCCTTCAGTTTTTGATACCATATAAGAATTTCATCACATTTAAAATTCCGAACTTGTGGAATTAATTTGTTTATATTATATTTTCTAATAAGTAATTTTATTTTACTTTTATGAATTAAAAAATATTTTTTAATTATACCGATTCGATTTTTAGTTTAACGATACATGATTTTATTTTTGATAAATCCATCTTCAAATTGGCTTTTATCACGGCACATGTAGGTATGTGTGTGAACTGAGGGAACCTTGTAGCAGTATATAATTAATTCTATCAAAATGTCTATCTATTCATAGAATATAAATGCAGAGATAAGTTTTTTGATGATACGTATATACTGTAATAAGAACACAAATTTTACTTGTCCACGATCTTTCTTCCCAACTTTCCTTATGGGTTCGTCCACCAAGTTTCTTCTTACTTCTCTTCTATTTTTGGCAACACTTTACTCCACTCACAACTCAACACATCATCAATAATGTGGGCCTCATTCTCCACTAACTATATACTACTCAATATATATAATCATTAATGTGGACCCCTTATTGCACTCACTACTCTATACATCTTACACATCATCAATAAAGTGGACCTCATTCTCCACTAACTATACAACATTCAATACATTTTACCCTTTACCAACTAAGTCAACACAATTTATTAAAACCCGTGTCGGGTCAAATTGAGAAGAAAGATCGTGGACGGAGGGAGTAATATATATACTACTAAATTATAGTACTAACTTGGTAAAGATACACATACATACCTTCACACTTTTTCAACATGTTGAATTTTTGTCAAATCAAAGTTGATATAACATTTGATATTCCCTTATAGTTTTGCAGTCTAAACAATATAGTACTATGATCAGCTAACATTAAAATTAATGACATCGTACAATCTTATAATTAAGATTTAAGATCTAAATTGTGACACGTCAACAAAATTTGATACCGTGGTTAAAAAATATAATGTTATTTTTTTGTTTTTTTTAAGAAACTTTATAAACTTATTATAAAAAACAGAATTGTGATGAAATATTAAAAATTTACATGAAATTATCTGTAATTCTAATAACTATAACTAAATGATAAGAATGTAAAGGCAGATTAACCCAGCTGGAATAATCCGGGCCCTCCACTCAGTAATCAGATCAACGATTGAGAAGAATGTGAATGCATGCATGCACACGTCAATGATTGAACAACTTGCAACATGTACTAAAAAAACGACTCCTTCCATATCAATAAGCATGACATAAAACTTTTAGGCATAGTTATTAAGAAAAGTGTATAAAGTAGTATAAGAGTGATAAAGGTGGTAGGGTCCACACCTTTTTAGAGAGATAATTTTTACTTATCTTAGAAATGTGTAAGCTTAATGGGATGTCAAGATAAAAAAATTGTGTCAAAGTTTAGTGAGACAGAGTGAATATCCCATATGTCTGTAATTAAATATAAAATGATTGATTTTGAATTTTAAACTGTCATGATTACGTTAAAATTATGAAGATTGCTGAAGTTGAATTTTTTTATGGAGGTTGATTTTTTTTCTGTGTATTATCTTTTTAATTTATTTAAAATTTAATTTTTTTATAGGAAATTTTTTCTAATCAATCACGTAACCATACGAATAATTATAATTTTTGTATTATTTTTTATTAAATAAATATTAGATTATACTATAATCAATAAATTATAATTGAAATAGTGAAAATTACCTTTACTGTATTAATTTACGAGAAAATAACAAATTTAATAAACTATATGATCTGAATTATTAATTAAAAAATGAACAGCTCAAATTAAATTTTAAGTTAATACATATGGAAGTCATTATATTTGATCTCTTTCCCAATATACATATACATATGTGTGTGTGGTTGGGACCAGTGGCGGACGCAAGATTTAAATTATGGTTGGGACCAGTGGCGGACGCAAGATTTAAATTAAGGGGAGACAAAAATTATAAAATGCAAAAAGATATAGCAAAGTATATTATACAAATAATTAAGAAAGATCTAATTTATATATAGTTCGCTTCGACCATTGTCATATTCTGAAAATTATGCATAATAACATCATTAGGATTTAAGAACACAACTAAATACATTCTTTTCAATATAGACTACTAAATTATCATTCGTTCATTTAGTTGATCGAATGATGCACACCACAAACAATGATCAAATTGAATCTTAAATTAAATCAAACAACAAAAGTATCATCAAACTACATCTTATTTTTTTTTCTCTTTTTTTAATAATTTTTCAAAACTTGTGTCTTTAAATTGGTTAATCTGGTTGCCGTCAGCGTCGATTTTGATTAGAAGAAGAGTGTTGGAAGATTTTTGAGAATGACATAACAAACATAAAATTTAATTCAAAAGTTTAAGAAAGATCATTAGAAGTGACAAAAGCGGGGTCTACATAATGGATTCGTGAACATGACTAGAATAAATTTGGGAATTGAAGAAAAAACTATTATTTTCGTAATAATTAATATTTTTTAATATTATAAAATTATTAAGGGTATAATAAATTTTTTATGTGAAAAATGAAGGATGGGCAATTGACTTCCCTTGCCCACACCTCCGTCCGCCCCTGGTTGGGACGGCCTAACTAAGCAAATTTGTGTAATGGAGAAAAATGTCCTTTAGATTATCCCGAGCGGTGACTTTGGCTAAGGATCATGCTCATAGGACAAATTAGTGGAATAAATTAAAATAAATAGTAAAGTTATATATAGAAATTCATGACCAAGATCGGCAATCAACCTAAATCATGACTTTTTTGTTTCTTTTATTTTTGCCAAGTGTCGAGGTGTGAGAAATGAATAATTTAATTAAAAATTGGGTAAAGAGAAAATCACCAATGAGAATAGTCTTATGTACAGAAAATGCAAAGAATAAACTTTAAAAGTGAAAACTCCATAACAAAGTATGTGTGTGTACTTATATATTTGGTATATTTGGGGTTAACTAGTAAAATTATCTATTTTTATAAAATTAATATATAAAATAATTAATTGAAAATAAAATATGAAAAATATTTTATTATATGATAGCAAGAATAATATTTTCATGTGCTCATGTATAAGTGGGTATATTTTATATTTTATTTTGTAAATTGAGTTATTTTTATCTTGATTGATTATACAAAATAGCTAATAAAGATTGTAAAAGACAAATAATAGCTACCAACAAAATAATATTTAAATTCTAGTCATTTACAAATTTTTTGTACTAAAATACCCTTATAATTATATTTTACATTTATGAGTATGAATAGTATGAATTGTATTGAATCATACCATTCATACGTAATACTTAATTTTATTAAACTGTATGTGTGTATGAATCGTATGAATGAATATTATTCATACCTTTCATATCATTCGTACAATTCATACAATTAAATTTAATTAGAATGATATTTATGGTAATTCACGTTCAAAATGACTAGAATTTAAATAGTTTTATGTTTGTGGCTATTATTGATCTTTTACAATCTTTTTTGGTTGGTTTGTATAATTAGCACTTTTATCTTTTTTTTTAAGTGCATATTTTTTTATCTTTTACTTATCAAAGTGGCTATTTTAACTTTTACTCGTATATATTTTTAGGATTGTAAACGAGCCGAGCCAAATACTGTTAGGCTTGGATATTAATGTATTCAAGCTCCACTCGAGTTTTTGACATGGTGTTTGATTTCAACTCGATAATTAAATATCGAGTTGAGCTCAACATGTGAGTAATTAATAATATTATTTCGAGCTTGAGCTTGACTCGAGCTCATTTAAAATTTATATTAATTATTTTCGAACTCGAACTCAAACTCAATTCTAGACTCAGTTCAGACTCGAGCTTGCGTAAAAAAAACTATTTTAACAAATTAGTTGTTTTAGTTTTAGGTTGATTGAATATTCGATTAAAAGCTCATTATAAATATGCTCGGTACCATGCTTGTAAACAAATAAATTTGAACATATTTGCAAATTAGACTAGCCCAGCCTCCATAAAAATATTAAGTTTGAGCTCAACTTATTTATTATTATTAAGTCAAACTTCAAATAATATTTTTTAAACAAAAATCTCAAATAGTTCATAAGTAAATCTGCTTGGTTGTCATCCTATATATTTTAGGACCATCGAAAATTAAAATAATTAGGAGGCAAGGCAAGATTATGTTTAGAACACCCCAAAACCCAACTCATACCCAACGGGGCCAACCCCGGTGACCTAGCTCTGCACTGGAATTAATGATCGTTCATTTTATATAACCATTAACCAATGGCATAAATATCTAGAAAGAAATTGGTTGGTCTATGAATTTAAAACTTTGGGACGTAGTGTATGGTAGGGCCCAATGGCTATGACTTGCCACATAGTCAAACTCCAATAGCTTATAAGCTATACAAGTTTAGTTAATACGATTCGACTTGATATATATGTATATATAGCTGTATATATAGATGTATATATAGCTATCATCAGGGACGGATCAATATGCTTGCACTGGGTTCAGCCCAGTGTAAGTCACCCCAGATGTATATTTCTAAAGTTCAATATAATATCAGTTCACTCTAAAAATTTTGTTCATCCCTAGCTATACTATATAGTATAGCTAGGGACGATCGACTTGATATATATATATATGTGTATATATATAGCTGTCATTGTGAATATGGCCATGAAGAAAGGAGAAGTTGCTCTCATCACAATTCAGCCCGAATATATATATATGTGTGTGCGCGCGCGCGCGCGTGTATGTTCAGACGATGGATCGACATCACATTGAAAGGCGGGGGCGGCGTCTTGTTGCTGTAGGAAAAGGAATCATGGGAGGATATATATGAACACAGATAGAAGAAAGGATTGCAGCTCAGCAGCTTCAGGGAAGAAGAAGAAGAAGGAGGAAAATATATATGAGCGGGCATGCATATCTAATTAAGTCATCAGATGAAAAAGTGTATATATATATAGGAGATGGTTCATATGAGAACCAATCTTAATATGAGAAATAAGGACTAATCATATACGTTAATTTAACTAGATCTATGGTTGTAGAAGTTTGTGAAAATTAGGATAGTTTTATGAGATAATGCCGTTAGCTAATTAATTGAGGGGTAGTTCAGCCATATTACTTTCTCTCTTCATATAACCCTATAATGAAGGGATTTACTTTTTATCAAATTAAAATGTACACCTACTACAGTGTAATTAAATCTCATTATATTGTTATACTCCCTCTATCCCAACTAAGATGAGTCGTATTTCTTTTTGTGCCGTCCCAAGCTAATATTACGGTGCCCAAAAGAAATGTGTCATCTTAATTAGTTGAGAGGGAGTTAGTATAACTTTTTTGGAATGAAGTTCATTCTGATGCATTTTGGGGCGCTGGCCGGCCTGGCAATAATCTAACAGAATTGCGTTGTGCTTAGGCTGTTGGCTTTATTTGATGTTAAGCGTATCTGCATGCATGCAAGGCAACTGGGTATGTAGCATGCGTATATGTTATACCTTCTTCATCCCCCCTTAATTAACAATAACTCCAACGCCATGCAGCTATAGCTTATTGCCACTAAACTTCACTGCCCACGATATTACTACTCCCCGTATCTTAATATTTTTGCTACCTTATTTTGGGTATGCAAGCCAATAAACACTAACAAATCAAATATTAGATCAATAAGATTTTATTAGCCTTTTGTCATTAGGTAATAATATCGGAACGTTACCTAAATAGAAAAAAATATCATAAATATTGAGGGATGGAGTATTATAAGATTTGTCATCTGTATATATGCATGCGATGATATATATGCATGCATGTCAAAAAAATATAATTTCGTACTTGTCAAAATATAAAGATCCTCTCGTCTAAAAAAAAGACATTAAAGATACTCTCTTCTTGCAATTCTTTTTTTTTTTTTGGAGAATTATAGTAGTAATTGGTTTAAGATTAACAACATGGATTGATGGGATCGATTGATTATTTGGGGTAAATGCTAAAATACTCATTTTGATAAGTAAAAAATAAAAAATATCCACTTAAAAATAAAAGATAAAAAATACCCACTTTTTACAATAGTACGATGAAATTGATCATGTGGTCATGTTATTCAAATTTAAAATAACTTGAATAACATGATCACATGATAAAATTTATCATGTTATTGTAAAAATAAAATGATCACATGATGAAATTCATCAATTGTAAAAAATGGGTATTTTTTATCTTTTATTTTTAAGTGGGTATTTTTTATTTTTATTTTATAAAAGTGGGTAGTTTTACCAATTACCCTCAATGGATTATTTATTAGTAATAGTAATAGTAATCCCCTTACCCTTACCTTAGTTTGTTTTTACCCCCAAAATAAAATTGCACCTTGAATTAATTACGTTTCATTTCATAGGCCATCTGCTTTCACACACAAACACACACTCTTGACTTGTTTTCTTCCTCTCTTCTTCCTCCGGCGTGACCCCTCTCCCTCCCTCTCTCTTCCCCCCTATCCCTTTCCTTCTCGCCTTCTTCGGGGTCGCCCACCTCCAAAATTCCTCAAAAACCCTCATCCTGAACCCCTCCCCCCAATTTGGAAGATTTCCCGGAATTTCTCTCCAAATCTAATAGCCCGCCAATTGTTTCATCAATGGCCGCGCCGGAGCTAGCTCAGACCGACCCAGAGGGGATTGAAGGAGTCCGGATGACGTGGCTCAATTGGCCGCGATCGAAGGTGGAGGCGTCCAAGTGCGTGATCCCAATCGCTGCTTCAATCCAGCCGATCCGCCCCCACGTGGATCTGCAGATCCTGCCGTACGCGCCGCTCCGATGCAAGACGTGCTCCGCCGTGTTAAACCCCTTCTGCCGAGTTGATTTCACCGCCCTCATATGGATCTGCCCCTTCTGCTTCCAGAGGAACCATTTCCCGCACCATTATTCCTCGATTTCGCAGACGAATTTACCTGCCGAATTGTACCCCAATTTCCCCTCAGTTGAGTATTTGATCCAGAATTTCCAGAACCCGCAGAATTTCAACCCTGCTGTGGCGACCTCTCCGATATATTTGTTTGTTTTGGATACATGCATGATCGAGGAGGAGTTGGAGTTTGCCAAATCGGGGTTGAAACGGGCGATTGGGATGCTTCCAGAAAATGCTATGGTTGGGTTTGTATCATATGGCACGCAGGTGCAGGTGCACGAATTGGGGTTCTCGGAGATGTCGAAGGTTTATGTGTTTAGAGGATCAAAGGAAATAACCAAAGATCAGGTCTTGGAGCAATTAGGCCTAGCTGTGGGTGGCAGTAGACGGGCTGGCCCGGGTATGCAGAAGAGTGGTGGTGGACCTAGTCCTGTGGCTGGAGTTGGGCCGAACACGGGGATCAACCGATTTTTGTTGCCGGCTTCTGAATGCGAATACACACTTAATTCAGTAATGATTCTCTACCTGCTCTCTGCATATCGAGTTTTTTGCTTGGTCTTGGGATTGTATCTTGACTATTTGGAATTTAATGTCTGGTTATAGTTGTTGAGAATAAGCATGTGCCTTATCATGTCAGTATTGAATTAGTTCTGGAAGTATGGATCATTGCGTATTTTAATGTATCCTTCCGCTTGATTGTTTGTGTTGCAGTTGTTGGATGAGTTGGTGACAGATCAATGGCCGATTGCCCCGGGTCACAGGGCATTGAGGTGTACAGGAGTTGCGCTTAGTGTTGCCACAGGACTTCTAGGGGCATCAACAGCAGGGACTGGTGCAAGGATTATTGCATTGGTAGGGGGTCCGTGCACAGAAGGTCCTGGATCGGTAAATCCTTGAACTTTCAAACTCAATCTTGTGTTCTTACTTGCTCATACATATCATTGCTTCTGCGTTATGCTTACTTATAGTTACACCTATTAGGATCTCTTCATATGATAAATGGTCTCCTTTTTGGGTTTATGTTTCTTTGTCTTTTTTTGGTCTCCTTTGAAGTAATGTCTGTAAGACTCTATAAACACTCTGGACTACCAGGAAGCTCCAATTTATTCTTTCATTGGTTCTCCAAAACTGAAAATGGTAGAAATTCTGAACAAGCTCTTTATAATCATTTATGAAATAAATATAAAGGAAGTTTCTTATGTTAGACTTGTGGCTGTATCACTGCTCCTGAAATATACTAGTTGAATCAATGCAGACAAGTTTCAGAATAGATGGTGTCATTGCAACTTGATTTCTGAATTAGTCAGAAGATGTTTAGTATGTTTATCAAGAATTCTGTATTGCTACTTGATTTTTTTTATGATCGTGGATCTGTTTTCCCATTCTCCTCAATAGTGGGAAAATTTAACACATCGCACTTCATTTCTTATTAAGTTTCTCTTTTGATTACAAGTGATAGCTAAAAAGCTTAACTTTAGAAAGAAGCATTTCATGGTCACTTTAGGCAGAGCTGTGTGACTGGTTTTGTTTTCATGGTTAATGAGATGGGTATTTTATACTAAACCTGTCATTAACAGCTTTTAGGATTTTAGTGCGAGTTCCTGGGTGTTAGTGTCACCTTAACTGTTTGATTACTGCATGATGATTTTCTTTGATTTTTCGATTTGGCCATTAGAGTTTGCTCGAATCTTTTGAATTCTTTATGCTTTCGGGTGCAGTTATGTAGTTGAAATTGGAAAAGTAAGTCATTTATATGATCTGTTACTTCTATTGAAACAATCTCTATTTTTGGTGCATACAATGGTAAAGTTCTTCTGGTCACCATCATTTTTTCTATCAACTAAATGATGTAGGTGACATCCCTTTTAGTTGCTTCAATTGTAAAAAGTTGTACATACTCCATCTCAGGCAGGCAATCCAAGTCTTTTCATTCCCAGAAATATAAGTTTTATGACTTGTGGATTGGAAACCGAGCCAGTAATAATATTGTTTTTGGTTTGTAGATTGTATCCAAAGATCTGTCTGATCCAGTCCGTTCACATAAGGATCTTGACAAGGATGCAGCACCTTTCTTTAAAAAAGCAGTGCATTTCTATGATGAACTTGGAAAACAGTTGGTTAGTCAAGGTCATGTGTTGGATGTCTTTGCCTCTGCTCTCGATCAGGTTTGTTGTGGCCAACTTGACTTTGTGTAATTCACCTTGCGCCTCCAAAATACCATCACCTAAAATACTATACATCGCACCTGATTGACAAATATGAAAGTTGGAGGGTGTATATCTTAAAAATAATAAGCCTTTGGCTGGTCACATTGAACATGACTTAATTTTCGGACTTGATGCACCTAACCTCTGATGCTCGGACTCGTCAAAAATGGAAGAGTACCCGTGTCCAACGGGTACGACACGGATCCGGGTGTGGAATACGGATCGGGTGCGTCACTTTTCTTGGGACCCGGCGATTTTCCCGGCGAAGTCTTTCCGGCTGTCCGATTTCCAGATGGCAGATGATATTTCGCTTTCCATCACACCGATTCATTTTTCCCAGATGAAAAAGCAAGTGTCGTTTGGAAAGGGAGTGACATCGGCGGTAGAATTGCAGAAGTTGGATGCAGAATTGCACATTGCAGTGGTACTGTGCTAGGGTTTTTTACAGAGGCGGCTGCTGTAGTACTGTGCTAGGGTTTTTTAGAGGGGCAGGAGAGATAAAGGCAATGCGTATCTAGCGCCACTTTTTTCATATTTTAATTTATATTATATTAATTATATATTGTTTCTAATTTTATAATATATATCTATATATTTTAAATGTTTTGTCTTCTAATTTTTGTATCTTTTATTAAAAATACATTTTATAATTTAATTATATTTTTTTTTGAAATCATAATTTAAATATATTAGTTTAATTAGAGTTTTATATTCATAATTATATCAAAATGAATACATTCAAACAAGTCCCCGAACCCGTATCCTAATTTCGGATCCTTATTGGCCATGTCTACGTATCCTAAATTTTGAAAATTTGCGAGTCCGACACGTATCCCCGCACCCGTATCCGACACCCGTACCTGAGTCCGAGCAACATAGCACCTAACACCTCTACAAATTTTTATTACAACCATCCAGGATTACTTATATTATGAATCTTTAGGTTGGGATTGCTGAGATGAAGATTGCCATAGAAAAAACTGGTGGACTTGTTGTTCTATCTGAAAGTTTTGGCCACTCTGTATTTAAGGATTCATTCAGACGTATTTTTGAAGACGGAGAGCAGTCATTGGGGCTTGCATTCAAGTAAGTTGATACGGAAGAATTCTGGCTTGCAGTCACGTTTTACACACGGCAAAGCAGGAGATGTCATCTCTTATTACATAATCAAATTCAAACTCGTTTGCCTGTCTTTAATATTTTGTCCTGATTATTCTGTTTCTTGTTTTGTATCTTTCGAGTATTGATTTAGCCAGATTGACTTGTTTTGGAAATATTACTTCGTTATCAGATTAAATTTGAACATCATTTGGCATCTTGGCTACCATCGGAACTCTGACCTTATTCTTCTGGTGCCATTATGCCATGTTTAACTGGCATTTACTATATATCTTTTCTCTGCTTTCAAATAAGTTCGGATTTACATTCACAATCTTCTTCTTGAGGTCAAATTTTGTTTCATTATCTGGTTTCTGAATCTATGATGATGCATTTAGTTTAGTTTGTTAGAATACTGTGCTTATATTTAACATTTCATGATTTGGAAATTTTAGTGGTACGTTGGAGGTCAACTGCTCAAAGGATATAAAAGTCCAAGGAATCATTGGTCCATGCACCTCACTTGAGAAGGTTTTGCATCCAAACATCATCATACGATGGATGTTTTTGTAGTAATTAGTGTAGAACTTCATTTGTAGTTCAGTTTACAGGTTGTTATAATTACTTGTCATCTCGCTAGGTACTGATGTAGGAATCTTTTGTGCAGAAAGGACCTGCAGTTGCTAACACAGTTATAGGGCAGGGGAATACTACAGCCTGGAAGATGTGTGGCCTTGACAAAGATACTTGCTTGACTGTTTTCTTTGACGTTTCGTCTAGTGAAAAATCTGATCCTTCAGGGCCAAGTCCTCAGTTATACATACAGTTCCTAACTAGGTAATCAGGCATCTTTATATGTGGTTCCCTACTTGAAATAGGACTACAACCACTTAAGTATGTGGCTGAGCTCCAACTAGAGATGCCAATGCTTTTGGTCTCTTTTTTTATGTTTTCTCATTTTTTCCCCTACAAATTATGCTATTCAAGGTGGTATCTTAGCTCTTTCAGTTGATGAAGATGCTTATTTTCATTTTACCAATGAGTAATCCCAACCTACAGGTGCTGGCCTCTAATATAATTTCTATCCTCTTGGATGCAGTTATCAAAGCTCTGATGGTCAGATGCGATTGAGAGTCACAACTGTTACTCGACGTTGGGTGGCAGGCAGTGAGGTCAGACTATGTTTTTCCTCTCCAATCGCTATCTTTTTTTTTCTGATTTTCTAGGAATATTCTTTAACAAAAAATGGGGGTTGATTTTAAAAAACGCTTATGACCTCAGTTTCTTAAGAGCCTTCAAGGCTCAATACTTGAGTGTTTTAGGAAATTTTATTTTATCTTGTTGGGATATGTAACTTTTTTTTTGTGGATATGCAAGTCTAAATTATGCATGGGGAATATGTTTGCTCTTAGCTCGCTTATTGGTGGTTATGATTGATCAACCTTTATTTTTCATGCATGTATCTGAATTCTGACATTAATGTCAAATGTTCATTTGCGAGTTTTTGAGTCTTATTAGCTTTTCTTTAACCTTGATATTTCATGGCTTTGGCTAAAAATCTTTCCTATTTTCTGTATCTTACAGGATTTAATTCAAGGATTTGATCAAGAGGTCGCTGCAGTAGTAATGGCTAGACTAGCTTCCTATAAAATGGAAATGGAGGTAATACATCTCCTGTCTTTAGCCTAAGATTTCTTGATGGGTTGATTAGCAATGAATTTTGCTATTACACTTGAGGATAATAAAAGTCTTCCTCCTGAGTCATTTGAATAGTGAAGATTGATATTTTTTTACTGTTACAAATGTAAAAATGAGAGATACTAAGATCTGGGCTTGACTGAGAAAACAAACAGGTGAATTGGGGGTCTAAATAGCTATAAGTAAATGTTAACAGGATATTGGAGTTCGACAGAAGCTATCGATTGGACCGCCCAGTGTTTTGTACAATGATTTCTTTACATTTAGGGAACAATATGTATTCCTCAATAGGATAGTCTTTATGCTACAGGGAGTCTGGTTTGCACTTTTATGTTCTTGCTTGAAAATTTTTTTTGGTTCTATTCATATAAAAATCTTAGCATATAGATGGTGAATACTTCTGGTTGTTTTTCAAAAGATAATGTATGTCATATAAACTTATTGTAGTCTTAGACGTATTCTTTTGAAGTAGAACTGAAGTTAGTTCATCAACTTAGAAAGAATACACAATGAAATTGGTGTCATAGAGTTTGATTTTGATTCCTTGATTCAGTCTATGATACGGGAGTTCTTGGGGAAGATCAACATGTTATCCCTAGAGTAACTTTTATCCGTTAATCAATGGAATTATAAAATATTCTATTGCTCAGTGCTTAGTGCGTACTTATAAGAACATGATTGGGGTTGTCTATGTTTCAGGAAGGTTTTGATGCGACAAGATGGTTAGATAGGAATCTGATTCGCCTGTGTTCCAAATTTGGGGAATATCGAAAAGATGATCCTGCCTCATTCACATTAAACTCCTGTTTTTCGTTGTTCCCCCAGTTCATGTTTAATCTGCGGAGATCACAATTTGTACAGGTGAAGTGGTTATAGTATTCAAGTTTCTGAATTCATTTTGATAATGTGTCATAAGTAAAAAAATTAAGCTTATTTGAGTAAAAAAAATTGCACATGGGATGTTTATTACTTTTTGTGTCTAAGTAAATATTAAGCTTTCTTGGTAGTTGTGTAAAAACTAAATGAGTCATTATTAGTGGGACGGAGGGAGTAGTTCTTAATTTTCCAGTTTTCCCTTTCTCTCTCAGGTGTTTAACAATAGCCCGGATGAGACAGCCTATTTCCGCATTTTGTTGAATCGGGAGACTATAAGCAATGCTGTCGTCATGATTCAACCATCATTAATATCATATGCATTTAATTCACTTCCTGCTCCAGCTTTGCTTGATGTTCAATCCATAGCAGCGGATCGTATTCTCTTGCTTGACTCTTATTTTAGTGTTGTTATTTTTCACGGAATGACAATAGCTCAGTGGAGAAACATGGGCTATCAGAATCAGCCAGAACATCAGGTATGTTTTCAATTATGCTCTTCTTGGCTGGCGGTTGTGAATAATGTTATTTTTGAACTCTTTAAGGCAGAGAGCATATTGTTTTCTTAAATAAAATTCAGTTTTCTATCAAATACGATGTGATTTACTAAAACTTCCTCTCGATCTTTTTTCCATACCTCCTTTTTTCTGTCTTCTTGTGTGGATAAACTGAAGCAGAACATATATGAGTAACCTTAATAGATATACTGTATATTAGCTTAAAATCACTGCTTTACCTTTACTGCTATGTAAATCCTTTTGTAATGGCAGCATTCTCCGAGAAACTTAGGATTTCCATAAATTGTAGTATAAATTTCTGTAATTTAGGAACTGATCACTTCTTTTCTAGTTCCCTCTTATAGAGTACTAACCAAGTGTAGTGACACACATTATTTTAATAATTTATATATACATATATATATATATATATATTTAGAAGTTAGAAGAAGATAAACCTTAATACCTTCTCATAATATATTTTTGTATCAGTAGTTATAAACTTATAATAGGAAAATACTTACAAAATCATAATATTTAGGGGAAATGATTTTAAAATACACCAACTATAGTCATTTTCTTAATTTTAACACAAATTATTAAACATTTCTATAAATACATGAACTTTATCACTTACTCAATTTTTGACATAACGTTGACTTTACACAAAAATCGAAACTGACATGGCACAACTTATCTGACGTGGATTTTTTGAATTATTTAAGATCCATGAACTTTTAACGTTATATTAATTTTAACATGAACTTTAGTACTTACTCAATTTTTGACATAAAATTGATTTTACACAAAATCAGGACTTATGACGTGGATTTTAAATCAAATATAAATATTTATAAAAAAATGAATATTCGAATTGAATCAAATAATTCGAATATCTACATCAAGTCGAATACGAATCTAATTTTAATTAAAATATTTGATTTGATTCGATTCGTTTACAACCCTATGCGGCGGCGCCGTAATTGCGTGGGGATGTGCTCGGGAAGTTGAGGCAGACGCTGGGGCCGCAGAAGTATAATACGGCGCTGTAAAATATTCGATTTCTATTTAATAATCGTGAATATGATATATTCTTAAATGCTAAATAATTAATAATTGAAGTGAAACAAAATATTAATAATTTAAAATTCACGTCATAAGTCCCGATTTTGTGTAAAATCAACTTTATGTCAAAAATTGAGTAAGTACTAAAGTTCATGTTAAAATTAATATAACATTAAAAGTTCATGTATTTTAAATAATTTAAAAAATTCACGTCAGATAAGTTGTGCCATATCAGTTTCGATTTTTGTGTAAAGTTAACGTTATGTCAAAAATTGAGTAAATGATAAAGTTCGTGTATTTATAGAAATGCTTAATAGTTCATGTTAAAATTAGGAAAATGACTATAGTTGGTGTATTTTAAAATCATTTCCCCTAATATTTAATTATTATATTACTCTATTTCCCTTTAAATAAATATATTAAAGTGTTATATTAGACAAAGCCAGTTTTATAAGAATCCACTCCTTTTTAATTATAATAGTTTGATTACTAAGACTTAGGAATAATAAGTTGTCTGTAGAAGATATCCTATCTATTCCACCTTTATCACAATGCGGAGGTCTAAGTATTGTACAACTTATTTATGGAAAATTGCACGATATGACATTTTACTAGTTCATTTTGTATTCAAAGAGGTTTGATCTTTGTTTGTATTATAACGATTGCAATTCCTAGTCAATATTATGCTTTGGAGTTCAGATCTTGGTTTGTTTAGTGGGTTTTCTCTTGTTTTCTTTCTGTTTCATTCTTTAGACTTCCTTGTCAGTTGTCATGATAATCGTATATCAACAAATCATGTCAATTTTATTGCCTATGAACATATGTAAAAGCCTATGTGACTGTTCACTGCTCGCCCGTGTTTTTCTTTTATCAATTCCTTAGTTTTCCTGGTCATAATCATCATTATAAGTCCATGTCTTTCTTGTCTTCTGTAAATGTCTAAAGCAGCCTATGTTACTCTTTTTGTTACTATGGTCATATTCAGTCCACGAAAAGAACATTAGACGCTTCACTTTTACAATTTTACTACATAAGAGTGATATTTTGTTTCCCTGCATAAGAGCATTTGCATTTAATAAGCCTTCCTTCATTTATAGGGTTTTGCCATGTTGTTACAAGCTCCACAAGAGGATTCCCAGTTAATAATTCGAGACCGTTTTCCTGTACCAAGGCTCGTGATCTGTGATCAGCATGGTTCTCAGGTAATCTTTTATCTCCTAATTTTATTCAGTAATCTATAGTTCATGCGTCTCATATATGGGTGTTTCTGTTTCTTTCGGTATTGAAATTTCCTTTTTTTGCTGCTTGAGGTGAATGTGATTATTCATATTCCAGCAAACCTCTTATTCTAGGATGTCATGTTGGTCTGATAAAATGAGAAATTTCTAGTTTCCTTTACTTCTCAAGTTTTTATATGTTTTATCCTATAATCAATTGATCGATCTTACACACTAATTTTTGGATGAAGACACGACTTTTTGGATATTGGTTAATTTGTAGTTCTGAACACATCCTCCCTCCCTAGCTGTTGAGAGTATGGTCTCTTGCAGTATGCTATATTGGTGTTGTCTTGGGCATAACTTATTTCACGACTCTTTATGGCTATTTTGATTTGATAATCTGAGATCATCTTGATTTTTACATATCAATGTAGTTTGGATGCTAACATATTGGGATGTAGCGTAACTCAGTTTAGCTACCTCATTAAACTAATTTGCAGTGATAGAGAATATTGTGCTATATTTCATTTGAATGAATGTGTTCTCTGATTTTATTTTCAAAGCCTTTGGTACATTGCATTTGTCATCTTTAGTATCCGACTTATCTTTTCTTTCCTGCCTCGTACCTTAATTTTCTATTGAATCACTTTCAAATGTGTTATGATGATCACAACAGGCAAGATTTTTGCTTGCAAAGTTGAACCCTTCAGCCACTTACAGCAATGCACACGAAATGATGCATACTGGTTCAGATGTCATTTTCACTGATGACGTGAGCCTGCAAGTATTCATAGATCACCTTCAGAGGCTGGCAGTCCAAGCTTCTTAGCAACATGATACGAGCTGTCCATGCACCTGCTCGACGATTCTACGGAAATTCTGGAGAGAGTTATGCTTCTTCTAGCTATTCCCCGTTTGAAACTATGCCTTATTGTCGCTCAATTGCGAGAATGAGGTTAGACGACCCTCACCGCTCGAATAATGAGCAGTTGCTGCTATTTATTTGGGGGGTGAGAGGTCTTGTGCTTGTGTTTGGATTCTGAGAAGGTGGAGGGATGGATTTGTAACTTAAATGGTTATTGGATAAACCAAGGGGTATAGTTGTAAGTTAAAAAAGAGTCATTTTTGTGTTTGACAGCAGTGGGTGAAGTCAGGATCCCCCCTTAATTATATTGGTTGTGAATGACTTACTTAAAACATGTTGAAATTTTTGTATTCACTGACTAGGTTGCAAGATTTCATTATTTTTATTTGGAATAGAAAATAATTTTGCTAATTTTTTGAACCATGTCCCCTGATTATCATTCATCTTTTTGCTTGCTTGAGAACGTACGTGAACGTGAAGAAATATACATTATTTGTACAACTACTTTTTTTTTCTTTTTTTTTATTATTGATTATATTATTTGATCATTGTGTTCCTTTAGTAGCTTTCATCCAAATTTTTAAAGTTAAATATCCACATCACACGAAGAAATTCATCACGAGTAATTTTCTTATATGTTCATATGGGAATGAGCATATTCTAGCTTTTTATCTCAATACTCTCCTGTAACTTTGGGGTGAGGTTGCTTTTTGAAAGTTAAAGAATATCATCTAAGAAATCTAGTTCAAAAAGATCTAAATTTAGACTGAGATTCTATTTTTTTAAGAGATCAAAAGGAAAATTATTTAGTCGATGAAGAGAATAATATTTCATGCGTACACAATAATTAAGATTGATTTCGTCTATTCATAAAAAATATATTCTTATTATTCGTTTGAGTTTGAGTCGCTTATTATTCGTTTGAGTTTGAGTCGCTTACGAAGAGTTGGTACTATTTTTTTTTTAGATATAATCTCATAAAATATTTAATATTTTAATAAAGGCAAAATACAAAATAATCAAATAAGATATTGAAAGATAAATAGTAATCACCAACATAACATTATATAAATTTTAGCCATTTTTATTGTAAATTGTCATAAATACCCTTGTAATAGATTTTTCTTTTTTTAATATTTTGAGTTTGAATCTCGCTTGGTAGATATGATTCATACTTTTCATACATATTTAATCATATTTATACAATTCATGTATAAATGGTATGTATGAATCACTAAAATCATATCATTCATACACAATATTTAATTTTTGATTGATAATTTGTTGTTGTTAGTGATGTGTTTATTGGTGTGGTTTCGATTTTGATTGTGAAATAAATTTTGATGGTGGTATTGGTGGTGGTGGAATTTCTTTAAAAGACGATTTTTTTCGTTTTTTAACATTTTGAATATGAATCTCGCTTGCTAGGTTTGATCCATACTTTTCATACCTATCCGTCCCGCTAAAACCGTCCTGTTTCTTTTTTACACGTAGATTAAGACGAGTTTGTTTAGTATTTTAATTATGTAATCCTCATACCTAATCATTTATACAATTTATATTAAAATTCAAATAATTTTTAAATTCTTAATTTAAATTTAAGTTTCATAAATAATTTAAATATTAAAATAATATGCTGCAACTTAAATTAATCCTACATATCTGTTGCAACTTAATCATTCTGCAATCTTTACACTTATCTGCTGCAAACAAACGAGAATGAACAAATGCAATTAAAAAAATGAAAAACAAAGTGATGTGATTAAAATGTGGGCGGTAAACCCTTTTGCATAAACCAACAATTTACGGTGTTTGAATTTCCCACAAAAATCATCCATACTTGAACAACAAAAGGCAATCAGTACATCATTCTTCCTATCAACATTTCTCTACAACATTCAACTTCCAAAAAAAAATCAGAGTACAAACAACAAAAGGCAGTCAGTACATCATTCTTCCTATCAACATTTCTCTACAACATTCAACTTCCAAAAAAAAATCAGAGTACAAAGTGCAAAATGAAGAAGAACTTGACAACAAAAGAGAGGAATTTCATTGTTCAATTCCTCCTAGCAAACTCCAAAAACGGAAAGCCAATGAGAGGGAAGATGACTGAAGCTGCACAACTCTTCAAGCACAACACAAGGAACATAGGAAGACTGTGGGCAGCTGCAAAAAAACAACAGGAAGCAGGTGAAGTTATATTCATCCAAAGCAACAAACCAAAGGCACCAAGAAGAAAGAAGGTAGAGATAGACTTAACACTTATTCAAAGCTTAGATTTATTCCATAGATCAACCATTAGGAAGCTTGCAAGAGGCATTTCTATTAGTAAGAGTACCGTGTGGAGATGGGTTAATAGCGGCTTGATCAAAGCTCATACCTCATCAATAAAGTCAGACCTTACAACCCCTAACAAACTACTTAGACTTTCATTTACCTTAGATGCACTCGAATTTGATAGGATAATGAACATTTTAAAGTTAAAAAACATGAGCAATACAGTGCACATTGACGAGAAGTGGTTTTATATCACAAAAACTGCCCACATGTTTTATCTTACCCCCGGAGAGACCGAGCCACACAGGACATGCAAAAGCAAGTTAGTAGACCATTGTTTGACCATGTAGGGAATGTGATTTTTGATGGAAAAATTGGTATATTTCCATTTACACAACAAGTACCAGCAAAGAGGAGGTCAAAAAATCGGGCAGCGGGTACACTGGAGACCAAACCCATCCAATCAATCACAAAAGATGTGATTAAGGCATGCTTGATCAATCAGGTACAACAATCATAAATCACATTTTTATTTCTGTTTTTTACAGATAATGCAATCAGAAAGCAGCTGTATAATCAGCTGTATCACATAATGCAATCAGAAATCAGCTGTAACATCATTTTTTTATTCTGTTTTCCTCAGATAATACCTGCCATTAAGATGAAGTGGCCAACAAATGCAAGTAAAACCATATTTATACAGCAAGATAATGCTAGGCCTCATATCAAGGACTGTGATGCAGATTTTAGAAGGGCAGCCTCTAGTGATGGTTTTGACATACGACTAGTTCATCAACCCCCCAACTCACCGGACACGAATGTCAATGATTTGGGGTGGTTTAGAGCTATCCAAAGCATACAAATAGAGAAGAAATGTTATGGCATAGACAATCTGTTGAGTGCAGTTGTGACATCATTTGAAGACCTATCTCCTATCACTCTCAACAAGGTATTCCTTAGTTTACAAGGATGCATGATGGAGATCATGAAAGTTAGGGGTCAGAATTGCTACAAGATACCTCATATGAAGAAGGATAGTCTTATAAGGCAAGAAATGCTACTGGTTGATCTAGAAGTGCCGATCAGTTTGGTGAGGGAGTGTTTACAGTACATGGTGGAGAATGGAAGGGCAAATGACATTCAAAGGCTCATACAAGACTTGGGTATGAGACAAGAGGGGCAAGAATAGGTGAAGGGCAGGGGATGTCTGCATTTTGTTTAAATATGCAATTGATACTTGCATATTTGGAAGAAATGCAATTTTTTTGTATGCACAGGGGGTTCAATATGCATGTTCTAAACTGCATATTGTGTGTCTGTGCAGTTAATGTGTGCATTTGGGGTTAAACATGCATTTTCTTTAATGCATGTTTGTGTAAATGCAATTATTTTGTGTCATTTAATGACTTTTTGAACATTAATGCAGTATGTAGCATTAATGCAGTTCCTATCATGTATGCAAATCACATAGATCCATATTTACAGACATCACAAAGAGTATCCCCATCACAGATTCATTTGCAGACATCACAAAGTATCATTTGCAGACATCACAAAAAAATCCCCATCACAGATTCATCATTAATACTGCATCACAGATCTAGCAGATGACCACCAGAACATTAAATCCAACATACAAACCATCACAGATCACAGATCCAACAGATAAACCATCACAGATCACAGATCCAACAGATAAACCATCACAGATCACAGATCCAGCAGATTATACCCCATCACAACAACAGATCATCATTTCATCTCAAATCACATAAATCCAGCAGATGACCATCTCAAACAATAAATCATCGATGCCATCAAAAAATTTAGGCAAGAACATCATTTCATCATCTCAAGACTAAACCCTAATCTCCAACACAGTACTCTCATATCCATTCGACAGTTACAGAGCACATGCATAAATGTCAAACAACAGGGAAAGATCTCACCATCTCGCTCAGCACTGCCTTCCTCCAAAATCACCACGCCTTCCTCCAAAATAGCCAGCTCCAATCCCTGGTGCAGCATTGCCTGTGACCTCCGGCTCCTCACCGAAAGAACAGCCTTGCCCATCACTCAGAACCAGTGTATCTTCGATGACTAGGGTTTTATCATAGGAATGATAGATCAATGTACAATCAAACTTCTCAATCAGTGGATCTATAGAAATATTGGGGTTTGAAGTTTGATTTGTGGTGAAGGCATATTTTAGGTCGTCTGATTTAGGGTTTCGAAGAGGGGGAAGAAGCTGTGCAACAGGGAGAGTGGCTTGAAGATGGAGAGATGGTGGTATCGAGCAGGAGGAGGCGGAGGATGAGATAGAGGAATCCATTTTAGGGTTCCAGGAAGAGAGGCGAGGAATCGTTCGAGCAAGAGGTTTTTGAAAGGTCGAGAAAGAGAGTGAGGCGAAAAAAATGAAGGGTGGTGGGCTTAGGGTTTTGGTAGGTATATGGGCTTGATTAGCAGGCCCTAATTATGTCATTAGTCCATTAATTAATACGCCCTAATCTACCCTTATTACTAACTAATTCTTTCTAAAAAAGGAAACATGACGGAAATAACAGGACAGCCCAAAAAGAAAAGCAGGACGGAGGGAGTATTATTCTTATAAATCAGTATGAATGATATAAATTATTAAAATCATATCATTCATACTTATAATGCGGATGATACAGCGGAGAGTATTTAAAAGAATATTTTTATTTCAAAAATTAAAAAATAACTAGAATGTATATGTTATTATGTTGGTGGTTAGTATTTATATTTCACTATCTCATACCACTATTTTCTATAATTAACTTATTTTAATATCACATATATTACGTATTGATCCCCTTTTACATTAAAAATATATTTTTAAATTTTATTTTTAAAATATAGAGTAATTTATTGTGTAAAGAAATTGTGACAGCAGAGTATTAATTAATTATGCAGTTGCAAATAGCATAATGTGGTGGAAATTTATAGAGAAATTTGGCGCCCCAAAATCAAAATGTATTGTTTGGTTTTAAATTTTGCAATATAAAGCCAAAGAAAAAGCCAATTCCAAAATCTCTCTATTTGCATTTCAATTTTCACTAAAACCCTACATCCATTTCCATTTCCATTTCGATTTTGATTTCAGTTTCCGGTTGAGCTACGGAAAATGCCTCGCGAAATTATCACGCTGCAGGTGGGCCAATGCGGCAACCAGATCGGAATGGAGTTCTGGAAGCAGCTCTGCCTCGAGCACGGCATCAGCAAGGACGGCATTCTCGAAGATTTTGCTACTCAGGTTTTTTATTTCCTGCTTTTCTTCCGTTTCTACCTCGCTCAGTAGGAGTCTTTAGCTTGTATCCAGAAAACTATTCTCAACAAGTTACATTAAATTTTCACTCATTTGATCGTCTCCAAAGTGCAGTTGTTCCTTTTGAATTCATCTCATTTTGTGATTTGATGTGCAAAGAGTTGAGGTCATAATTACACGTACTTAATCCTTCTTTTTCTTTCATTTTCTTTTTTAAATTTGTGTCGGACTATGAAATTTATTCATGCTGTCCTATATTTCTATCGCATTGCTTTTGCAATGACTGATGGACGCAGCTCATGTACTCGGAAAATAATTCATACTTATTAGTTTGGTGTGCAAGAAGATATGTGACTGTTTAATCTTTCTCATTGCACAGTGATTAAAAATGCATACGACAGTCATAAGACAGAATATTCAGTCATCTGTACGCTGATGTTGAGCTTGTATGCTAAATATTTTTGGTACACAGGGAGGTGATCGTAAGGATGTGTTTTTCTATCAAGCAGATGACCAGCATTATATACCACGCGCATTACTTATGGATCTGGAACCTAGAGTGATTAATGGCATACAGAATGGTGAATACAAGAATCTCTACAATCACGAGAATGTATTTATTGCTGATCATGGAGGAGGTGCTGGGAATAACTGGGCAAGTGGATACCATCAGGTAACAGCTGGTTCTTTGACTATTTAATGCCTTGATTCAGCATTCTTCGTAGGACACTGTAAGCATACTTGTTACAGCTTGCGTATGCCACCACATTCTAATTGATTATGCTAATATGATATGCCTTGGCACATTGCATCACGATTATCTTTACAAAAAATGGTCAACAAATAAATATAAACATACATGGAGTGCTTTTCTTGGGCTTTTGCTGGTTTACTAGCTTTGCTTTTCAGATCCTCTACCAAGATCAACTCATTTGGTAATTTTCTCTTTTTGCTCCTGCAACATTTGGTCCTTGTGATTAGTTGTAACAACCTGCTAAATCAAAGAACAACTTAGGAGGAACTATTACTGAAAACAAGAATTTAAAATATAAAAGGTTATGGTTTCTCGATGCATAATCAATTTATCTGTAATTGAAGAGTTATTAAGCATACGAGATTTACAGGTCAAAAGGAATTTAATTTACATAACTGGTCCAGAGAAGTTGGATCTACAACAAAAGGATGTATAGCTTTAAGTAGCAAAAGAGGTACTCAATAATTTAAAACAAACTACTAATTATCAAAGTGTTTGCAACGGAATACATGTGAGACACACATATGACGATGTGTACTCAAGGTTTAAACTTGATCAGCAACAAAAATGCATTCAACCCAACACTTCCTTCACCCCATCAACTCTCACTCAACCTGCACATTAGGAAAAACAACATGCAGGGCTGAGTATAAAAATACTCAATAGACACATGCCAAATAGTTAACATCTCAACATATATGATTATACTGCCACACAGTGACACAGTTTGATTAGAAATAGCTGTGCTCACTAAACATTTTATATATTTTCCATAAAATTGACCGGCCAGTCCCATTTCTGACTATATGATCCATATCAGTTCTGGATGCGCCGGCAAGGAGGCCTCCTTCCACGGACGCGAAGACCGGTCGCAAGCGACTCACAGTCAACCTGGTGTACACGTTAATCTTTGCTAGGAATTTCTCGTCTAGCTTAGGATCCGAATTCGATTGCTATATAAGTTGGCGAACCAACACAAATAGAAAGCATATAAACACATAAACCTTTTGGCAGACAATCAACAACAAGAACTTCATTTATCAACCTCAAACATCAAGAGAAAACCCACACTTAGTGTGTAGAGAATTCCATCTTATAAGAAAGCCTACCTTCTCTTTGGTTCTTCTGAGTACATTCCGTTCCTTGTACCCAACTTACTTCCTTGCTTTACCTTTATATAAGAAACATGATTTAGCACACAATTCTAGATGTGGTAAAAGATTTGGACCATAACGAAAATTTTAGAAAAAAGCTATATAAGTTTGTATTCTTAGACTTGGAACTATTTAAGTGGTTGGAGTTGTGGTTCTTAAGAGATAATTTATTCATCATTCATTCATTCGTTTATTCATTTCTTTATAACTTAGAAATTCTCATTTTAAACACGTATTTATATGCTTACATTTTTGCTTCAAATTGTATAATTTCATTTTAAAGTATTCCCAAAAGAATACTAAGAAATTTTAAAAGGATCAAGTTGTAATTGCTTTATTTCGTACATTTCCTATGTTTAATTAGGTTCATACTATCACATAATATTATCTCGTCACTAACTAAGGATATAACTCATAGTGAAGACATAATTCACAATCTAGAACACTAAATCACATTTTATCTAAACTATCCTTTATATAAGCAACATGACTAATTAACCACATTTGCTCGATCATAACTATCAATATAAATTTTAAGAAAAACTGAAATATGTTATAAACTAATGTACATCCCTACTACGTACATATAAAAAATCAGAATCATTGGATAAAAGAATTAGGAGATATGACATCTCAAAGCTGGCTACTCAAAGTTAAATATTTTCTGGAAATTGACAGATTTTGTGTGGTTTTTCATGAACTTTGAAGGCTCCTAACTTTCAATTCATAGATCACATAGAGAAAACGAACTGAACTCTGAGACGAGTTCTTTCCCACCTGGAGAGGATGTAGTGCAATTCGCTGAATATGTCGCAGCTTAGTATTTAAGTCACAGATTTCTCTACAATGATCGGATTCATGCACCGTTTGCGGCATTGAACAGCCACCTTGATTATCTTTCCAGCCATATATTAAGGACCGTCAGATTCAACGTATTTGAAGAGTTATGGCCATTTAAAGTCACGACCAGAACTTGGAGAGTTGGAAGTCTGAAAGTTGTTTCTTTTAATTGAGTTATTTTACTCTTTTTACTATAAAAACTAGTTGTGTGGTGGAATTTGGGCAGAGAGTTGAATATCTTGATCATTTGAATTGAGAGTTTTGAGAATTGAGTTCTCATTTCTTATTATTCCAAACTTGGAAGTCGAATTTAGCATTCTATTTTGTTTCATCTTCTCTTCCGGTTTCCAACCCTCATCAATCATTCTAGAAACCTTGTAATGTTGGCTATCTAAGTGAAAAGAAAACACTCAAAAATACTGCTTTATCAGGGAGATATGAATCGTCAAACTTGGGTTGCTGAAACAATCACAGAGCTATCTCTGCGCAGTAAACTTTGAAAATTCATCATAAATAATAGAAAACTCCGATTCAATCGATTCAAGTTGGAGAATCACCCTAACTTCTTCTATTTTTAGTTCAAAAATTCACACACAGAAGCATGTCACTTAAATTACTGAACGAACAGAGTTTCAGCTGCAGATTTATGTTCCAGAATTTAACTTTGGTGAGAGGATATCTAACACTTCTAATTACCCTACTACTAAATCATCTAAATTCAATACACAAATTCATATTCTCAAGTACAAATCTAGCAAGGTGACTCAAAATTCAAATAAATTCCAAAACAAAACCATCAGCCAAGAAAACAGCACATTAAGCTAAACCAAGCTTCATGAGAAAGCAAAAGCTGAAGTTATGATCCACTAAGAAGTGAGCAAAGTAAACAACAATGGCTACATCCATCATCAAGTCTTGACAAAATCTTTCAACAGCTGAAACTTATCAAATAGCAGAACTTCATCAGAATTAGTAACCTAATATATGACAATATTCTCAATCAAACCCTACTCAAAACCATAAAAATTGTATCTTACCTTCACCTTTCTTCACTTTCCTTTTCTTCCTCAACTTCCACTCTCAATTTTCTCTACTATGATTTTGTCTCTCTTTTTGGGTTCTAAGATGGACGTCTAGAAATGGTAAAGAATGAGGGAAAGGAGTTTAGTTTGGGGGAAAAATTACTATTCTACTAGAGTGAGGTGTCAATTTAGGAGATGACTAATGATGTATGATTAAATATAAAACACAAAACAAAAAATTTGATTTTAGGAAATATATCTTCTTAAAGAATTGCTTTACTACACATCAAGTATATACACATATATATATATATATATACCTCAATATTTAATGAATAAAACAATAATATATATATTTTTTTTATTTTTTTTTTCCTTGGGCTATTACATTAGGGCAAGCAATATGAGGAGGATTTGATGGACATGATTGATAGAGAGGCAGATGGTAGTGATAGCCTTGAAGGTTTTGTGCTATGCCATTCAATTGCTGGTGGAACAGGCTCAGGTAACTTAATTCTGAAATTGCAGATGATCTTAGCTTTTGAGTGGTGAGCCTGATGACAAACTACTATTGTCTGGAAGTCAATTGGTATAAAGCAATAACTCATGGTCATGGCCACGGTCACTGGACAGTGATATTGTTGAATTATTTTTACATTCTTTGATCTGATGGCCTTGAGCATTGTTTGGGACCTAGTTTTCTAGTCATCATAATAAATTGAGCAACTAAGTGAGTCAATGTGGTTGCTAGGGATGGGTTCCTATCCCTTCTGGTTATTGCATACATACTCCGACTAACTTAATTCACTCTAATGCAGGGATGGGTTCCTATCTCTTGGAGACTCTGAATGACAGATACAGCAAAAAACTTGTCCAGACTTACAGTGTATTTCCTAACCAAAATGAGACGAGTGATGTGGTGGTACAGCCATACAATTCCCTTCTAACGCTCAAGCGTTTGACACTGAATGCTGATTGTGTAGTTGTTCTTGACAATACTGCACTTAATAGGATAGCTGTAGAGCGACTTCATATCACAACTCCCACTTTTGCACAAACAAATTCTCTAGTTTCTACTGTGATGTCAGCAAGCACAACAACATTGCGGTATCCAGGATATATGAATAATGACATGGTTGGCCTCCTTGCTTCTTTGATCCCTACACCTCGGTGCCACTTTCTAATGACAGGATATACACCTCTTACAGTGGAGCGCCAGGTTGGATATCATTAACTAATAATATATAGTTACCTATTCAAGTTGAATTTTCTATTTTATTTTTATTGTTCTGTAATTTTGTTGTTCTAAGCAGAAAGCGATCAAGCATTCTTTGCACATGAGTTTTTCTGATAATGCCAACGTGTCATATGAGTCTTTTCAGATAACATAACTGAGATACGTTATACATAAAGTATTTACTGAACCATGGAGATTTGTTTTTGATGTTTAATTAATGTAATTTTAATAGATTGCTACAAAATTCCTCATCTATAATATATTTAATTGCCAATATCACTTTTTGGTTGTTGTGTTAAAGCTCATGTATTAATTGATATTAATGGCAAAACTATTTTAGCAAAGACATTTTTTTCCCTTCCCTCTCTCTTTTGTGTTTATGGGTGATGTGTCTGCCAAATGGTGTACCATGTAATATTCTTTTTGTTCAAAAAACTGTGGAAACATATTTCAAGCATGACTTCATCTCCTTGCAACAGAGGTCAGAGGAGTAATATCATATACCACATTCTTAAGGTCCTCTTTTTTCATTTATGTATATTTCAATTTTTGTTTTGACTGTGAGAGGATGCCCTTATCATAATTTAGTAGTACTCAACTAGTCACTCAAGTGTATATTATAAAGCCAGCGTAGTTCCCTGTGTTTATTGTGACTTATGGATCAAGTGTAGTTCTTTGAACTTGTAAGTTTAACAATCTGATGCAGATTTTCCTCTTGGCAGGCTAATGTAATTAGGAAAACAACCGTACTTGATGTGATGAGAAGACTTCTTCAGGTAAGAGAATTTCTTCATCTTTCTTGTACACTTCCGAAAAAATCTCACATTATCTTTGTTTACAGACAAAAAATATCATGGTTTCGTCTTCGCGATCAAAAGAGGCAAGCCAGGCAAAATATATATCAATTTTGAACATTATTCAGGGAGAAGTGGATCCTACTCAGGTATGAATTCTAGATGCTCAACAAATCAGGATATGGATCCTTGGTGATGGTCCTTACTTGAGAGTTATATTATATATTTTTTATTTCACCATTTTCGTGATTGTAAAATAAAATCCTCACTTCAATTACAAGGATTTGTGATATGATTGTTAAGCTTCTGTACTGCAAGGTTAATAAGGCTAATACCAAACTCTCATTTGAACATTTATGCTCTTTAAATGTCTCTTATGCGTTCTATCTGTCATACTAACTTCAGAGATCTTTAAATCAGGTACATGATAGTTTACAGAGAATACGGGAAAGAAAACTTGTTAACTTTATTGAATGGGGCCCTGCTAGCATTCAGGTCTATTTAGAGCTTTTTTCCCTTTAGGTTTGGGTTATCAGATCAAACTATTATCTGATGCTATTTTGTTATTTTGATAGGTTGCTCTGTCCAGGAAGTCTCCTTACGTGCAAACAGCTCACCGTGTAAGATTTTATTTGTTAATATTTTGTTTGTAAGAATGTTTTGAACTTGCTAATGTTTCCCAATAAATCAACTGGCGTCCCACTCTTATTTCAGGATTGATCATTCATAACCCAAATGCATATTAACATCTAATGATTCGTTGTATATAGACAAGCATAACTTGAAATATGAAGGATCCTGGTTAAATGTATGTGTCTCTTTGTTCTTAGGTTAGTGGACTCATGTTAGCCAGCCATACTGGCATCCGTCACTTATTTTCCAAGTGTTTGAGCCAATATGACAAGCTCAGGAAGAGACAAGCTTTTCTTGATAATTACAGGAATCACCCAATGTTTGCTGTAAGTTCTCTCATTTTTTTGTATGTTAGCGGTTAGCCTTTGGGTAATTTTGGTATGTAGTCCATATTTTTGCTACTTATATTGATCTATTAGACTATTGTATTCCAAACTAAGGTTATGTAGATAACTAATTCGGTTGCATGAAAATTGTAGAGAGCCAATGAAATTTTAATTATTCTTCTTTACTAAAATAAAATGGTTGATGCTATCATTGCATCACATAGTCACATGCTTGTCTGCTGTTCTTCTTTTTTAATGGAGGATGAACATCTAATTTTATCTTCCACATCAATAATTTCTCCACACTGTTTCACAGCTTTTACTGATACAAGTATGTATAAACATGTTCAGGACAATGATCTTTCAGAATTTGATGAATCCAGAGATATAATTGCGAGTCTTGTTGATGAGTATAAGGCCTGTGAGTCCCCAGATTACATCAAGTGGGGAATGGAGGTGACCGTCTGCTAGACTGATTTAGTCATACGCATCTTCTATACAAACAGTGTCAATGACTCTAAAAATTCATTGTTATTGGTTGCAGGATCCTGACCATCTCATGTCAGGAGAAGGTAATGCTACGGGAACAGTGGATCCAAAATTATCAGTTTGACATTTATAACCTCTATGGTGTGCTTCCTATTTCTCATCCATACCTTTGAATTCGCTACTACAATCTCCATGGCCTCAATATCCTGTCTGTGGTTTTTTACATGGAACCGTGCTTTTGCAGTTAAATCCTAGTAGCGAAGGAGAAGAGTAAATTTGAAGTTGATTATGCTTGTCGGTCATGTGTACCCCAAATTCAAAGCACATGAACTTTCAGAATGTTATTGTTTCTGGGTTTATGGTAGTTTTTATTTTGGGTACTTATGAACATATTATGTCTATGGAAACCAGTCATTTTCCTCGTGTGATATGTACTCTACTCAGTAGTGTCAAAACTCAAATGTGCAGTTGATTGTGTGTGTGCATTGTGAGGGGGAATTGAAGACACTGTAATACGAGTATTGAAATTTTAGATTTGGTGTTGCAGCTATGGCTCTTCTAATTGATGTGTTTCACTTCAATTCCGAAAATGTCATTGAAAATGCATTATGCACTTAGTTGGTGTCTGCGTAGATTATAAAAAAAGGAAAGTCAATGAAAATGTGAATCAACATGGTTCCAATTAGCACTAAAGCTTCACCAAAATCATTCAAGTATGCCTTACAAAATAACCATCGTAATAATCTAATCTAATCATTCAGCTATGTATATCAACTCTTACTAATTATTCTGCTTTGTTGCTTATTATGTGCATCATATCATGGCTATCGAATCTAAACCAATATCTCATCTCCAAGAAAAGAAAGAATCCTCAGTTTCCAGTTACACATAACAAAGCCATATCAAATGCAGGCTGACACAACAAGATATAACCACCACAATTTATGTACCACACTCTCTACTCCACATAACAATAATCAATACTTAACTGCAAACATATTACACACTGATCTAATATAAGGGGATCATAGGTCCCTATGTGCAGACGAGCAGCATACAAAAGGAACCCAAAGTGATCTCCCTTTCTTCTTCTCTTTCTTGATCTCAATCGGGTATCGTGCTGGAGAGTTCCACTCCTCGACGTGCTTGTTGGCACCCTGATCTTTGGTAGTATGTGTTTCTGAAGCTACGATGACAGAACCCACATTGCCATTTTTTGTCTCAGCCTCGACTTTGTTGTTTGCAGATGGCACTTGCTTCTCGTTTGGTGACTTGACTTCATTTAGAAGACTTTTCAGAGGGCCGTGCTGCTGCTTTCCCGGGCTCCAGTTTGTTACTTTGGCTATTATTTCCTCGTTTTTCTTTCTGCCTTCGGATTCATTTACTAACCACCCAGCCTGAAGAGTATCCGGTTTTGGTTGCTGATTGTTCTGCACTGCCTCTATCTCTGTAGCAGCAGTGAACTTATGATCTCCTTCAGTTCCAGATTGAACCAAAGTCATGAAAGATGGAGGCTCAAATGTATCTGATTTGTCACTCGGGGTCTTGTGCTTCTGAGAATTTGTTTCTAATGTATCTGTCGATTGAGAAGAAAACACTTTTTCCAATTGATTTCATGAACTTAAATTAAGAATAGCATCATGGATTGGAGTATATGAAAGAAGTGTACTCTGCCATGTGTTAAATAGGAGTTATACCAAGAACCAAACATCAAAGAGTTTAATTTGTGGAGATTCAAGAGATCAAATCAACTGGTATCAATAGCAAACTATAGCAATTGAGATAAGAACATGTACCTGAAACTACTGATCCACAGTTCGCTTCCAGGCTGTCTGACCGGCTAAGTAAACTACTGGACATATCACTTGCAGATGCATCATCACTTTGCTTAGTCGGCTTGTGATCAACTTCAGTTTTCACAGCGTTCGAATCGACCCTTATGATGTCTTCAACGTCAATAACAGTCTTATCATCAACAGTATCAGAAGTTCCATGGAAATCTTCAAGATCTGAAGGTGAAGGCACTGGCTGTTTTAAACTTGGAGCATCCAAAGACTCGGAATGTTCCATGTGTTCCAAAGTATGCTCTGAACTAGAAACAATGTCAACAGACATTGAAGTAATAAATTCATCACTTGAAAGTGTCTGCTTAATATCGGGTGAAGTAACCTTCAAACATTGGCTTGTGGGGAAAGCTCCTTGCACGACTGGGGTAGAGCCTTCTGAAATATCCCTCGATTCAATATTGCTTTCATGATCTTCAGCAGGCACTTCAATGGCAGCAACAGAGTCTGATGCTTTATGATCTTTTTTGACACTGCTACCATCATTAGCAGAACTTTCACACAATACTACTGAACCAGAGAATGGCCGACTAGATTCTGATTCTAAAACCGCATTATCATCTTCTAATTTACTAACAGTTTCAGCAACATCTAAAGATTCAACTTTAACACCATTTGTTTCCACATGATCATTATTCTGCAGCTCTAAAGATACTGGTGACTCGGTGTGTTCCAAAGAGGTCACTGGTAAGGAACTATTGTCGAGGGCATCACCTATTTCATTCACCTGGGAACCTGCTACAGCAGAACCTACTGTATGCAACACTTGTGTGACCTTATCCGAGCCATCTCTTTGAATGCATTTCTCAAAATCATCATCCTTGAATTCCAGTAAACTGTCATTGTCTTCCGATAGTTCTTGTATACTTTTTGAATCACTATCAGCTGCACGTGAAATTGGAGAATCATTCGGTTTTTCTGAAGGGAATGTAGAATCAGGGATTGCTTCGACCCCACCAGAAGCTTCCTCACCGTTTCGTTTCCCAGTTTCCAAGGCTGCACCATTAGTGTATTCTTCACCATGATCCACATCTTTCTTTCCCATTGTAGAGTTATTATCTTCACATGGGAAAACATGATCTGTGGATCCAAGGGCTGAATTTACAGCAACAGAATACATGTTCTTAGATTCCAGGCTTCCGATTTCATTACCACCAGTCAAGTCAAATTTGTCTCCCTCGCTTGCACCAACAGAATCCAAGCTGGTTTTTGGAATTTCTTCTTTGTCAATGCAGGCAACATCAGAGTACTCGGTAACATCCAAAGTTTTGGCCCTCTCATGAGGCTTAGCCAAAGACGTACTGATCAGACATTCCTCAGGTAAAGTATTTTCACCAACAGATTCAGTCAACGCAATATTTTCAGTAGAATGAGAAACCTCTTTATTCCCTATGGAAGCATCTATGCCTCCATGAATCTCACCCACAAAAGCTTTGGCGGAGGTACTTATTTCGGCAGAATGGACCACTACCCCATCAGAAGCATCTGTTTGAAGAGATTCAGACGGTAGGGGCGAATCATCTTTGGCCGCTTCAGAAATAAACTTGTCAGACAATTCATCCTCACTTTCCCCTGCTGCTATTGTTTTATCCATACCTTTACCTTCTCCAGAATCCAATGAAGCAAGAGAAGAACCATGTTCTTGCAGTTGGATACCGTCATCATGTTCAGGCTGTGAATCTTCTACGACTCCAACAGAAACCACTTCCGCAGCAATATTTATTGGTATGACATTATCTGCTTGATTATTTCCATTTGCCAGAGATCCAGGTGTGCTTAATTCCTCACTCCTTGCATCATTGAATTGTTCTTTTCTATCTGCAATAATCAGGATTCATTTCAGATCACAGCAATTCACATTAACAATGTGAAACAATTCCTCTTAACTAAATTAAATTCTTCTCCATTGAGTACTATGTGTGGTGCTGAATAACAGTCTGAGCACACTGAAAATCAGCATTCCTTAACTCTCTATTTTAATCAGTCAGCTTGAATTGATTAAGCTCAAAGGATAATATTGAATCGGGCGGTAAGAGAAAAATCAATCAATATCCATATCATTTCAAAGCATACTCACTAAAGTGTAGGCAGTTAAGCCTCCATTTGTATGTATAAATGTCAAATTTATTTCCTTGTACTCGGAAAATTTTCCAATTCAACTTGTCATCAAGATAAGCTGACAGTTGAACTTGAAATTACAGTCACCAACAAGTAATTTCTACCTATTCAAACCATAAAACACGGCCTTCTAAATACATACCAGAAGCTTCCTCGACCTCCAACGCTCCACTCCCATAAAGATCACTTTTGACACTCTTACTCACACTCCCAGAGCACTCCTCTAACTGAGGACTCATCCCACTGTCTAAAAAATCCGTAACCGCATCAGAAAACACATCATCTTCTGATTTAAATGACTTCTCACCTACTCTTCCGCTACTCTCAGCATTTTTCTTTACAATATTCGGACCTTCAATGAACACAAGAAACATAAGCATACACAACACAACAAACATTAAGTTAAGAGAAACTTCTAAGCAAGACCCAATATTTAGAATCCACTAAACATGCAATATCGAATCAAATGTGCTCACTCGGGGTGCGATGATCGTCGTCATCAGAGGCATGGTCATCATCTGAAACAGCCAGGTTTTCTGGTTGAATGATTTTGTAGCCTTCAACGGTTCCACAAACTCTTTTGTGGGATCTTCTGTGTTTAGAACTAGGATGTGGCTTTGGAAAAGGCCACCCACATCTACGGCAATGGTGCACTCCATCATGAACTTCAATCCCTTCAACAATCAACACTATCAAAAATTAACAAAAATAGATGGCATTTGCTACAGTAAACTATTGACTGTGAAATCAAGAAACAGAGTAAACGAGGAATGCATATTACATCTCGTGAGTGATTACACTAGGAGACACACACAAAGACAAATCCTTTTGTCTTTTTCTAAGATAAAAAAAGGTTTTGGCAAAAATCTGATCAATGAATGTGTGTGGGATGTATATCAATCAAGAAATCAAAACCCAGCAGAACCCAAGCAAGAAAATGGAAGAATCTACATAATATCTAGAAGAAGATGAAAAGTTGAATAAAAACGATTAAAATACAGCAGACAAAGTTCTGGGAAACATGGAAACAAGAATTTCTTGAAAAGAGAGAGTAGAAGAAGTAAAAAAACCCGCAGAAGTGGCAGTGATCTTGTGGTCTTGAACATCCATGTTCTCCGGAAATTCTGTTTTATCGTGTGGAGTGTGTGGGAGAGAGGGAAGAGAGGATCAAACTCAATAACGGCAGTGTAGAGAGAGAGAGGGTAGAGAAAAGGGCAAGACTTTTGATATGGGTGCGGCGGAGCAGGGAAAGACAAGATTGATAGGAGAGAGAGAAGAAGAGAGAAATAAGGCAATGCACCATGTGCGCATGTTATCACTAGCCACTGACTATACTATTCTTGTATGCATGGCTGCACACTGTTGACTGTTGTGAGGTGTATGTAATAAGGATTTGGCTACACTTCCATTCTCTTCACCCTTCTCACTACTTTTCTTCATCTTTGGATTATTACAAATCCCATTAAATATGAGCTTCATCTTTCTGTACACAGATGAAAATAATCTCTTTTTTTTTTATTCAATACACTTTAAACTATAAAACTATAAAAAAAAATAGACCAACTTTAATGAGAAGAATAAAAATAAAAAAAATAACCATTTTTAACGAGAGAGTGTATTAAATTAATCCCTTATCACTTACTATAACAAGCCTACTCACTTTCACTCAATTTGAGAAAACCCTTGGATTTCACTATTTATTATGTTTTCCTATTTTCCTCTAACAATAAAAGAAACTCTCCAAAAATAAATAAATAAATCTGAATGGCCATAACCATATATGTAAAAAAGGTAAGTTATTTTTTAATATAGTTTAATTTATCATAAAATTTTCCTTTTATATTGTATGATTAAGCATATTTGTTTTATCTTCGTCTTAAAAAAGTGTATTTTTATTAGTTATTTATACATATTTGTCATGCATAAATGGTGTTTTAATTTGGAATAAACAATGTATATCAAAGTGGTGAGGGATTATAATTTCAATCATTTTACTCTTATAAGATTTTGAAATTGAGTATATTATATATATGAAATATAAGTTTTTTTTAATGCCATGTAAATACCATATGGAATGAATTTGCCAACCAAACTAAGTTGTATTTTGTCCGTTTATAAAAAAATTGTACCGTCTATTATTCCATTCACGAAAAATTTGCACATTTTTTATTTTTAATAATTATACTCATATTGTTGGACTCACCACTAACTTTATAGTTGCTCACATTACGTATTTAATTATAAATAATGTGGAATTTTTATTACACTAATAATATATTTAATTCATTTATTAATGGACAACTAATTTTTATTCCACTCACATGTACATATTTAATTGAAAAATAACTTGAGACCTTAATTCACCCTTAAGTTTTCTTTAGAACGAAGGAGTAACATGTTACATCCCATTTCATTTTCAATATATTTTCTCCGTCCCATTAAGTTTGACACACTTTTTCTTATTGAGACATCCAATTAAACTTGGCACATTCCAAAAATATTACTAAAAGTTATCTTTTAAAAAAGGTGTGAACCCTACTGTCTTTATCACTTTTACACTATTTTATACACTCTCCTAAGTAATCGTTTCAGGAAGAAAAAAAAAAGTGTCAAGTTTAGTGTCACGAACAAGTAATTGTTTATCCGAGGTTGCTTTGAATTGTTTATCGTGGTATCCCAAGTCCCAACCACTGCCATCAAGCACAACATTATGCGTCAGTCAATACTATTTGTGCTTCAAATTTTAAAGTATAAGTTAGGTGACATCCATTTATATACCATTAATAACTTTCCATTCTCAACTATATAAAAATAAAAATTCAATCCCATTTATTAAAAATGCGTATCTATTGTACGAATCGTTAGAATAAAGATATATACGTACATATTACATAGTGTGAATTTCTACGTATAGAAGTACTCAAACAATCTATTCGTCTGTGACGCTTTTAGGTAACAGGCAGGCATGGCATGGCATGGCAGCGTACAAGATTAATACAATTTGTATACGATGATGAAGATAAAGGTGCACTGTAAAACATAGGAGAAGGAATCAAAGAGACATAGATATGAAAGACAATAAAATAAAATAAGAAAATAATGATTGCAAGCACCATTTATCATTTCATCTGTAATAACTGGAAATTATTTTGTCCTATTCACACCCACTATGGGGAAAGTGGTTTGTTGGTGTTAGGCTATTTGGTAATAATAGATCTCCATATGATAGACTTTGCTTTCAATTTCACATCCTACCTCCCAATATAATTATTTGGTTAGTAACAACTTTATTTGCAACAGTCTCTTACTCCAAAAAGAAATCCAGAGTTTTTTTCTCTTATATAATTATGAATCTATTATCGGAATTCTTAGGTAATTAATTGATCTTTCATTTGCAATCAATATCTTCTAAAAAATTCTTTTTGAAGTATTATTTCTTTCTCATGTTGAGTCGGATGGCCCAGATTTTTTTAACTCATCGAGTATATTAATTAAACTTTGGTTGTTTACGACCAACATAATTAAATAATTCCCCAACATCAGACTAAGCAGTCCAGGCAGGAAATGAATATCATTGATGTATATAGGCTAAAGTTCATTTCTGTTGGGTATCACATTCTTAAGCACCTTCCAGTTCCAGCTACCATCAAACACGGATTTAAGCACAAAAGTAGTTCAAATCCTTAGTAACTGAAATATTTGGCTCTAGCATATGCTGAAATTTGAGGACACCAACATAAGAAAAAAGATGTACTGATCACTACCAACAGCACCTCACTCATCGGATTCATACTGGAGTTCGAGTTCGAGTTCGAGTTCGGTTAACAATGATATTTGTATCAGGTAAAGCATTGGGTTGCTAGTGAGACAATGTATTCAACAACACTGATAAATATTAGAAAAAACACAAAATTGGAAACAGAATATTTAAGAAGTGTGGGTGTGTCCTTCCTCTGCAGCAGCTTCAAACGTCTCGCCGGCTACCAGTTCTGGCACATCGTCATCATCATCATTCACTTCTGCTGCACCAGAAGCCGTGCCACTGCCGGCACCTGGGACATGCTTCTGGAATTGTTCTGCCAACTTTTTCAAATTCTCCAAGTTATCCGGACCTAAGAATTATGTACAGTAAGATCTTTTCAGTTGGCATTTTCAGCAAAAACCGGGGATTCAAAGATATCAACGGAAATGCAAACTAAACTTACCCAACTGGTGAATGATTTGGGGAAGGATGTCTTGTAATTCTGGGAGAACCATAAAATGAAATGTCAAATTCAGTTCAACTAAGATGTGGAACAGACAGCATATATTGAAATAGCATGCTTTATACAATTAGGAGTCGTTTGGTTCGATGGATAGGATTATCTTCATTAAATCTCAACTTTTCTATACATAATCTTTCACTTTTTACCTCTTATGAATTTAATCCCTTCTTATGCCCTCTTAATCACTCAAATGAAGGATTATAAGTGTAATCCTTCATTTGAGTGATTAAGAGAGCATAAGAAGGGATTAAATTCATAAGAAGAGGTAAAAAGTGAAAGATTATTTCTTATAATCCTTCATTTGAGTGATTAAGAGGGCATAAGAAGGGATTAAATTCATAAGAAGAGGTAAAAAGTGAAAGATTATGTATACAAAAGTTGAGATTTAATGAAGATAATCCTAGCAATCCTATCCATCGAACCAAACGACTCCTTAGAGGATGAGATAAAATGAGATTATCAAAAGAAATGAGATTACTGTTGCCTGAATTCAAAATAAGATATTAAACAAAATAAAAGCTTTCATGATTTCCATACTAAGGAAACACCAAACATATAAGAAACCAAATGGGTTAGTAACTTGGTAGAATTACTATCAAGTTATATGGGTTTTAATTCAGCCACGTCAGCTACAAATGGTATGGTAGTTTCAAGTTAAGGGAACTGAACGTACTCTTGTTTTGAGGAGTGCCACTAACAACCCAGGTGTTGGCTGCAATAGATGCTTGAACTGAAAATAACAAATAAAAAGATAGTGTTCAGTGTGAATAACGATGAGAATACAAGGAAGCAAAATTTGAAACCTCAAAGCTTAGTTCAGACCTTTGGGGTTGACGAACTGGATTACCACGTCTTCTTTGAAAATATTAACTTCCTCGATTGAAGGTATGGCATTCACTCCTATTCTCTTTAAGGTACTTTGAAGCCTCTTGTCATCTGTTGTGGTCGTCTTGTGAATGGCCTTCTTCTTCCTGCAAAACACACAAGTTATTTAATACCATCTTGAAAACATACTTAGTTAATACACTAGATAAAAGATTGCTACATATTATTGAGAACATACCTTCTCATTGTACCCTTCCCACCGGTTCGGACTGAACCGGCCATCTTCATTAGCTTTTCCACATTCATCTGTAATAAACAACATACAGAGTTGGGAAAAAGGTTTCGCAGGAATGAAATAATTGATATATATATATACACCCACGCACATACAAAATAATAACTACAACATCCAACAATAACAAGCGCCACAGAGAACTCGTTTAAAGGTGCCTCACAACAATATTCCATTGTTTATTATCTAGTAAACATAAAAGGGGATTGAAATTTAAGGACCTAATCCTCCAGTACCACGTGCTAGTGTGTGGGTAAATATATAATTGTAATGGTCAAAAATAATAAAAAGCGAGTGTAAAACACATCTTTGAACAGAGAGAACCATTTTCAGCAAAGAAAAAAGCTCCTTTTCAACTATTCCAAGTGCACACGATAGAGCAAATGCACAAAAATAAATAAATTGAAACAAAATCATAGCTCAGCAACACACAACCGTTTAATAAAATAAAAAAAGAAAAGAAAAAAGAGGAAAATCATTAACCATTCAAAATTGGAGCATCGTCCTACAAGGCAACGAATATAATGTTTCTACTCAAATTGATGTTGGGATCTATTAATCGTAAATTCATGTAAAATTATTATCTCTTCCAATATACTGCTTCTACCCAAATTTTAAAATTGTCATATTTACATTGAATTGCTATATGTGCCAGATAGCCGATATGACATAAAAGTAAAAGATAAAAAAAAAAGCAATATGAAAAGCACAGAACTGAAAGCCATGTCAAAGAATAAGCAGTAGAGCCAGAAATTGGAATGAACGAATAGTAAATACCTCTGTAAGATGGCAAAAGGAAATACGAAGTCTTAGCGGTGATGAAGAGCGAGCGAGAGAGTGAGAGAAGATAACGAAATAAAACCCTAGCTTGGCTGAAGCTTATACTTAACTTATTTCTTAAAATTCGTAAACCGCATACTCTGCAGCCCCATCTCTATTTTATTTTCGATTTCTATTTTTTTCATATTTTTTATTCATGAGAAACATTTAGTATGTAAATATCTTTTAAATTATGAAAATTCTAAATATGATTAACTATTTCAAATTTATCATGTGTGATGTGTAGTACCAAATAATTTAGTTTTTCGTACTTAAAATAATAAATAGGGTGCTGCAAAAGAAATGGAAAGGACAAAGTATTTACTTCAAAGAAAGTGCAATAAGATTAAATATATATAAATAGTGTGCTATTTTTATGGAGTTTTCTCTACAAACTAATTTGGAATACGAAGTAGGTTTGGCATAGTAATCACTAGTCCGTTGCACATTAATAAGAAGAATTTGGTGCTAGTGGACTGCTTGAAAGTTTTCCTTGGCATGAACATAAAACAAGCTGATCAGGCGCGGATCCAGAATTTGCATTTGGGGTGGGCTGAAAAATAAAATTTTTCTTAACACTATATTTTATACATGCATAAAAATTTTGGGGTGGGCTAATATTATATTGGACCTTAAAAATATATATATATATAACACTAAAAATTTTGGACTTGCACTGGGCTGAAGCCCGGTGCAAGCAACCCTAAGATCCGCCCCTGAAGCTGATGTTCGAGTACCAAATATGACGTTGCTAAAGTAATTCACACCATATTTTCAAGAAAAACTCCAATTATAGTTAATTGACTATTTAGGTCTGTGTTGCAATGTACCCACGATATCGTTTTATGGAAACTAGTGGGCTGTTTAGAAGCTCGGCCCAATTTTTTTATTTGCACTGATAAATTAATAAATAAAAGAAAATTACTACTTTAAAAATGTAGAGAAAAACAAGATATTTTAAAATGTTGAGAGAAATATAAATAAAAATAGTGGCTCACTGGAGAATGACCAGCAGCATGCAGCATCATTATATATATGTGCGTGTGTGTGTGTTTTAATTTAGGGGAAACGATGAACAATTGTTTTATTTTGGATCATTATTTGATTTCTTGTGCAGATTAATATGTTATCCATCATACATTTTCATATATAATAAGAAATGTCATACTAGGGAACATATGTCTTGTTAAATTCCATGCTATTCACTTATTGTCAAATATATTTTTTCAACGTTTAATAATATTAATAAAGAGACAAATTATTGAACTTTGAATACCATTGCCCAAAGAGTTTATGGTAGTGTTCAAAAGAATCATAACTCTCGATTAGCATATTCTAATCATCAATTCATTTATATTTTTTAGGATTTTTTATACCCCTATTTTAATTTATCTCTAAAGTATATAGAATAATTATTCACAATTCATAAAATTATCAAGTAACTCACAAGCCTAGCTCACATCGAGCTCGAGCTTGATGATTAGATGTCGAGTCGAGTTCTAACAATAGGTCAAAAGTTCAAGCTAAACTCATACACTCTAATTAATATTCTAAATGAATTGGTCATAATTCAAACACAACATAGCCAAACCAAATAGTATTGGACTCGACTCAATTCATATAGTTCATTCACAGCCTGTAGACCAAAATTTATATACTAATGCAGTTGAACATCAATTCCAAAAAAGGGCCATTGTAGAAATGTGTAACAAACTAACAATCAACCAATCTACAAATATTAATCAGTGCAAACATTTGTAGCAATTTCTTGGTTCAATTCCAGAGGGAATTATTGTTAGAGTAGATATAAAAGTTAAAAAAATCACGAGCATGAAGTTAATGACAATGGTTCCATGTTATTTATTATGGGAACAAAAATGTATATAGTCTGGTTGGCATCCATTAAAGGTTATTAATTAAATCAATGCCCTTCAAATATATAACAGAATTTCCCCCATACTCTTTTTATTTTCCACCCCACAAAAAGAGAATGAAAAAAATAATTAAATAAATAAACGAATCTTGACAAAGGAATAAAGTTCCCCCTAAAATAAGATATTCACAAGAATAAAATATCCCCACCCGCAGAGAGAGTTGATAGTGTATTCGACATGTCATTTAGATAAATAATAATTAATAGATTAAAATTTATTAATTAATTTTTATTTTCTAACTAAATTTTTTTGATTCATATAATTTAATATTTATTTAATACTCCCTATGTCCTATTATTGTTGTCCTGTTTTATTAAAATAATACACTCATTTTAATATAAAAGATGACAACAATAATGGGACGGAGGGAGTACACAATTATACAAAATAAAAAATTATAATAACTCGTACAATTATGTAGCATTGTTATATTAGTCTATTCTATTAACAACTATTTTAAGTTTAGTTGTACAACTATTAATTACTTTTGGTATTTAAGCATTTAACTATCAGCTCTTAATAATTATTTATTCCAATTGATTACTTTATCATTGAGTTATATGATTTTTTAACTTCAAACTTTAGGAATATATGCATGTTAATCATGATCTCATTATAATAGTAATAGTTTATAATAATAATAAAGGTTATTACTAAAATTGATAAATTTTAAGAGTAGGCACAACAAACCGTGGGACATAGAATACAAACCTACAACTTCCCCTTTTAACTTTATCTAATTATGATATTTAGAAGAAACACACACACACACACTAAAATAACCTAATAAATGACCATGTTTTGAAATCTAACCCAATAAATGAAAAATTAAAGAAACATAAATGATGAATTAAAAGATTTCATAAATTAAGGTGGACAAGTTTTTGGTGCAGACTACAATAGTGTAGCTGGCAGCAGGAATTGAATCACAAGATCATATTGGAATTTAGTTGTTAGCTTAACAATTAGGGATCAAAAGTTGTTAGCTACAGAATTAGGAATCAAAAGTTGATGCATCTTAAATTATTAATCAAAATGATAAATCATCATTTAAGACCATAGAAATTATATATACTATATTATTGTCAAGTTTAGACAGGAGGGACCAAAATACTATTTTAATTACTTTTTTTTTACTAATATATACAAATGATATATATGAACGATAAATATTCGTACTATTCGAAGCTATTATTTCCGTTTATATTGTGTATAAATTTTATAAATGATGATCGATTGTACTATTTGTATCTATTAATTCATATTCATACGAATATCATTCATACTATAAGAAAGTCACGGTCGAGATAACATAAGTATCAATGAGTCTTCATATATATCGATATCGGTTACACCTTAAATCACATTCATAATTTTAGGAATCGTTTGGTCTGAATGATCACTTACCAAGGAATAAGAAATTCGCACCAAATCTCTCGTCTATTCGTTCATTTCTTATCGGTTCTCATTAAGAATGACATAAAAATGATGAAATTCTATTAAAAAAAAGTTATTAAGAATCATATATAAACAAGAGGAGATTAAATGGGATTATTATCAATCTTATTTATCCTATTGTCTAACATCAAATGCCCCCTAATAGAAGAAATGTCATTTGCAATATTCACACAAAAAATAACTATAATTGATATTTTTTTAAATTTTAAGATTGTAATATAATTTAGTTTTCACTATATTTTTGATAAATTTTCTAATACTTCACCCTTAAATTAGCATATTTGACCTTTTAAAGAAAAATCAGCCACACATATATATACATCCAAAAGGGAAATTCTAACATTAATGTAAAAAAAAACTAGAAAATGCCAAATATTATCTGAAACTGAAAGTAGGGAAGCAAATGACAAAAAATGGATGTAGGTGCAGTGCAAGGCTCCAGCTTTGATTGCTGAAAGCTAAGCTGGCAACAGCTTACATTACTACTTTCCTTCAATTGATCACTATCCCATTCCCCCACCTCTCTTTTATCCTCTTACTCACAAGTATTCCATTACTCCTCACCCCCCCCCCGCCCCAGCCCCCTCCTCTCTTACTACTTACTACTACTATATATATATATATATGTATAGTCCCTCTTCATTCAAAATTCAAACTCATCTCATCATCATCCATCACCTCTTGTTAAGAGACAAAATAGCCAAATCATGGCTGCAGCAGCTTCTTCTAATAATTCTTTGTCACTAGTCTTGTTGATTCTTGTTGGTTGCATGGTAGTAAATGCTGCTGCTGCTGCTGCTAACTTCTACCAAGATTTCGATCTCACTTGGGGCGGCACCCGCTCCAAGATCTTGGGCGGAGGCCGCCTTCTTTCGTTGTCCCTCGACAAAATTTCTGGCTCCGGATTTCAATCCAAGAAGGAGTATTTGTTTGGAAAGATTGATATGCAGATCAAACTTGTTTCTGGAAACTCTGCTGGCACTGTTACTGCATACTACGTACGTACAACTACATTTCATTTTATTCATCACTACACTACTTCTAGTCTTTTTATTTTCAAGTTAAAATTTGACGATTTGAGATAAAAGTTAATTTGCATGAAAAAGGCGAGGAAATAGATAACAAGAAACGTGCAACTTGCTTCTTTATTTCTTCCAAAGCCTATTATCACATCACGTGTATTTCTAGTTAAAGATATAGTTGGTGGTTGCAAATTCGCAGTTGTCTTCGCAAGGGCCGACGCACGATGAAATCGACTTCGAGTTCCTGGGGAACGTTACGGGGGAACCTTACATCCTCCACACCAATGTCTTCACACAAGGCAAAGGGAACAGGGAGCAACAGTTCTATCTCTGGTTCGATCCTACTAAGAACTTCCACACCTATTCCATCTTATGGAACCCCCAACATATTGTGTAAGCGCCATCATCATCCATACATTTCAAGCTTTTCTAATGCTAGTTACTGATGAAAAAAGAGATCCCATTTTCAGATTCATGGTGGACAACACTCCGATACGGGTGTTCAAGAATGGTGAGTCGAGAGGCATTCCATACCCGAAGAAGCAGCCGATGAGAATCTACTCCAGCCTGTGGAATGCTGATGACTGGGCAACGAGAGGCGGGCTGGTCAAAACTGACTGGTCGAGGGCGCCTTTCACAGCCTACTACCGTAACTTCAATGCACAAACCGTGTCTAGCCGGGGGTGGCAGAACCAAGAGCTCAACGCCTACAGCTGGCGAAGGCTAAGATGGGTTCAGAAGAATTTCATGATCTATAACTATTGCAGTGACTATAGAAGATTCCCTCAAGGCTTCCCCCAAGAATGTAGGCAATGATCAAGGTCTTAACTAGGCTGTTCCTTTACTATTTCAGCTTTTCTTTGGTTATTTTTTCTCTCTTCTTCTGTATGAATGTTACGTTCTTGTCGACAGATGCAAATAAAGATGATTTAATTGTTCGTTTGCTTCTTGCATACAACCAATGTTACTCCAGAACAAGATAAGGCAATACATGAACATCTGTCTCAAAATTCATTTAGATATTAAAATTCTGAGACACACACACTTCATTACCAAGCAAATATAAGCAGCAAGAGAACACAGAATGATTAATCAAGCATAATTTCTTTCACTATATAGAAACTAGTGACATGTGTATATGAATCTACTGGAATGGTAAGAAAACAACGACTCAATTGAAGGCACAAATATATTGTTACAACATGCTACTTCAAAGGCAAATAACTGCGAACATTGTCCTGAGAAGGCACAACTCAGTAATCACAATCACTCGAAATCATAATGCAGAAACAAGTAGCCAAATACAGCTACCGAATACATTCTCTCATAAAACCTTCTGTGTTACTTCATGAAGATACAACTGTGTAGAATCCCTTTTTTATTGATTGTTATACGCAAAAGTAACCTTTGGCTCCAGCAAGTTCTGTAGACAATAAAACAAGAATTGGAAACTCGTTTATGTTCATCTACTTTATCAAACATAGATAAGTTATGTTTATACATACTGGGATTCTGCAATGAGCACTAAGATCATTGTTCAGTTCACCAAGACGCTCCTTTGCTAGAGATTCTGCTTCAAGGGCTTTATTGCATGCTTGTTTAATAAGAACCTTAATAAAAATAGAAGGAGAGTAGAGTGAACTTTCAAGAATGGAAAATAATAAGGTAATATACTAAGTTACTAACAAGGACCAATAGGATGAACATTAGGATCAGCTCCTACTAAGATACCAATCAGAAGAATGCAATTAAATGTGAAATGTCCTTATGCTTAAATTAAAAATGTCTTGTATTAAAAGCAGAAAAGGTAACATTAGATGATGAAGTTAGCACAAGAAGATTGATATTCAAGAAGAATCACAAGGCACAGGAACTATAAAGTAAATTAGAGATAAGAGGCACCTACAAATAAAAAGAACTCAAAATAATACATCTTCGATGCCAACATTTCCAGAAGAATAATAAGACCAGGACATAATGTTCCTCAATAGTTACATAGTGAATAAGTTCAGTTTAACTAGAAGAGACATCTTGACGGCGATGGAGTAAAAATTTCACATAATTATTAAGTAATTGATATTACAAAAATGGGATAATCTACCTACAATTATTTGATATTTTTGATGAGATAATAGAATTGTCTCTAAGGTTCCTCAGCAAGTGAAAAATTTATCAATGTGTAAGAGAAACTCCGCAAAGTACTTATAACAGCACAGGAGTTTGATAGTAGAAAGAATGTTTGCAAGGATGTACAGACAAAAAGAAGACTAACTTACCGGATTAGGTTGGGTGCTAGCAGAACCATCTTTTTCAGTGATAGATTTCTCCAATAAAAGACGAAGGTTTGCAAGTTCTTTCATCAACTCCGATGCAACTTCTTCAGCATCATGTAACTGAATCCTTGAAAACTCAAATGCTCTTTCAGCATGAAGACGAAAAGAAGCACAGTTCAAACAAGTACATAACCCTCTGCACCCTCGTCGATTCCTCTTAAGTACTCCCTTGAGAGACTTAATGGTAGGAGAAACCAAAGCATCCGATGTTCTGATTTGAACCGACTGTTGCTTCATATTAATTACTTCAACTGAGTCAATATTGCTATTATCAACTTCTAATCTCGTACTCAAGCACATATCTTGTTTCTCGACTGACCTGGGCTCTCCAGAAGTACATTGCTTGGTCTGAACATAACTGACAAAGGACAAATGTTCTGAGACTGAAGTAGTCCCTTTAGATACAAGATCACTTTGACATTGAGGAGTTTCCTCCATCAGCATGGATAGATCAGGAAGAGTTACAGAATTAACTGACCTAGGATCAGTATTTGTTGAAGGAGATGAGCTATCTGAGGCAGTATGGATCAGATCTTCAGAATATGTTTTCTCGAGGGAGTTCACTATCGCAATATTTTTCTCTTTATCGTGTTCAACATTGGCATCAGGAGCTGGATGCCTATCAACTTCGGAAACAACCTGAGGCGTTTTTTGTTGAGGCTTTCTTGAGGTGCCTATTTAGAGATATTATTACAGGATTAAACATTTATAGAAAACCGTCGAAGGTCAAGTGATGTTTCTTGTATCATTTCTATGTGAAATAAGTGCAACTTACAGGAATCACTTTTGGATATGTCCATCAGAAATGGGAGCAGTCTTCTGTAACTGAATGATCTGGGATTCTTAAAGAGCCTCAATCGCGAACATGGATTGAGAACCTGTGTGAAATCAGACTGAGATCAATGGAGATGTAGACCGCAGCAATATTTAGTTAAAATAGCCATACTGCTAGCAATTACTTCTGTTAGGCTTATTGGAAAAGCATGAGATATATTCTTGTTCCAACGATAAAAAGTTAGTCGGAAGGCATTCATTGACTGAACAAGACATACCGTTTCATTCATCGAATTAGTGCTGCATCTGGCATTTGGACTTTGTCTCGAGGCTTCGCTGCTGCTCTTCTCAGTTACAACTGGCAAACCCGTGACAGTTTCGTTCTCCCCATGCACCCTCTTAACATCCACAGATACTCTGCTATGAACAAATTCTGTTTTGGCAAGCATACCAGGATCGGGAGGGGTTGTCTGAATGTTTTCTTCTTCTGAAGCAACATCACTACTGATATCATTCTCATGACCTTTTTCCTTCACTTCCAGTGGTCTCATAGTTTCTGCAGTCCGTTCAAGTTCATTAACCGGAACACTTAAATCTGGCTCGATGGTGGACACATCCATATGGACTTTCTTTGAACCGTTAAACTGAGTCTTGAATACACACTCAGTTTTGACTGCATAACTGCTCTCATCAACAGACCTCGCTTCAAAATTATCACCATTTAACTTTGGAATTTTAGATGGACTTCCAGCATCTACTAGTTCAATTTTGGAAGCACCTACATCATATTATTTTACAAGCAACACAATGAGTTCGTACGAGTTACATAAATCTCGAATTTTGGACATGATACAGCAGGGCAGGAACTTACTAGAGCTATCATTGACGATATCCATCAAATGTGGAAGCAATCTTCGATAGCTGAATGAACTGGGAGTCTTGAAAACCTTCTTTCGATGACAACCATTAAGAGCCTATAAAATGAAACATGATTTACTACATTACCACATTATGATCATCAACACAACATAACATTATCTCTATCATATGTATGCATATGCAACACTTAAGTTTAACCACCAAGAAAATGAGACCTAATTCAATAAAGCCTCAATCTAGCTAAGATCAATTTTTTACCGATTTAGGTGAAGACCCGTTTCCAGGAATTGCCTGATCATTCAATTTCAGATCATTATCTCCAGAAATTCTTTCATCGCCCACCTCTGATTTTTTAAGCTCGTACTCCTTCACACGATCTACACCCGGGACCGTGCTCGAATCGAAACCCTGGAACAACTTATTCCGCTCTTCATTTTTCTCCTCGTACAATTCTTCAATAACTGAGTTGACGCCTTCACTGAAGATCCTTTTATGCCTAATATCTTTAGTCAATAAGAGCCGCGAAGCATTGCGAGAATTCGCGCCCAGAAAAGCTTCCACTTGTTCCATCTTGGGAGTGGGTTTTCGACAAATTCTCCGGATCGGGTCGGGTCTGGAAACTCCGGAGCGGTTGCGGTGAGAAAATATGCGAGACTTGCTGCGGGTGTAAATGGACGTCAATGGATTGGGATTGGGTAACGATGGACTGATTTTCTTTCTCTTGAGAGAAGGAATTTTGACGGATGTTAACGGTTCTCTCATGAAAGATTTGTAAAGTAAGGTTGTTCTCCTATGGTTCTTTGGATCTTCATGCGAGAATATACTGATTGTGCCTCTAAGAGCTTGGAAGCAAAAGCTTTAGGGTTTCATATAGACTGAGAGAGAGAGAGAGAGCGACAGACAGAGGGAAGAAAGTGCTTTTGGAGGGAATATGAGCTGGTGGCGGGAAATTTGAGTGGTGCGCCGCGAAGTATAGTCCTGGCCCGGCCCGGCTTGCGGCCCAATTTTATTCGGAAATCAGGTCTAACTTATAATTAGGAATAACAACGGGCTGGTTTTGTCTTTTCACCCCCATACCCGTTTTATCATTTCATCCTCGCATTTAAGGGTGTTTATGGTACGGTTAAAACCGTAAATCAAACAAAATCAAACCGTATTTATGAGGTTTGGTTCAGTTTGTCGTTTAAAATATATGATTTGATTTAATTTTTTATAAAACTATGGTTTACGGTTTCAGTTTGGTTTTTAAAAAAATAAAAATCAAACTTAACGCAAATCGCAAAATAATAATATAATTATTATATATATTAATGTATATAATAACTCAAACATAATATAAATTATGTATGTATATTGTATATCATTATCATAATCTATTAATTGAATTAATATTTTGTTTATATATTTTTTTAAATAAAATTTATTTATTTATTTTATTTGGTAAGAGATAAATTATTAAATTATAATGATTGATTATGTAACAAGTCAATAAATAATTTTTCTTAATATCTTCTTCTTTACTTACTCTTAATAACTACATATCTCAAATTCTCGATTAGTAGAAAAATATTAAATGTTTAAATAATTTATTTTATTTATTAGTCAAGCATATGTGTTTATTAGTGTTGATATTTTTTGTTATACTAAAAAAATGACACATAGGTTATAATAAATTTTATTTATTAAACTTTTATTTATATTTCTGTTTGCTTACTTTTTACACCACAAAGAAAAAAAACTCAATAACTATATATTACACGAAAATCAATAAACACATCATATGATAATTAAATAATAGTAAATCGCAAATCGAACCGCATCAAACCGTATTAATTTAGTTTGGTTTTGTTCAGTTTTTGAAGTTAATTCAGTTTAGTTTGGTTTCACAAAAATTATAAATTGTATTTTATGATTTGATTTCGCTTTCATATAAAACCTCATCAAACCAAACCGCGAACACCCCTACTCATACCCGTACCCGTCCTGTTACCTGTTTAAATCGGGGCGGGGTTGAGGCCAGTATTACCCAGTGGAGGAGGGGTACAATCGGATACCCGTTAAACAATAAAATTTTCATATACGCAAAAATATTAAAAACTATTATATCAAACATAAAACTTTTTACCGGTTAATTAAAAATTGCTTGGTTTGGTATTGATTAAAATGGGACAATTTAAATGAAATGGATGAAGTATTTTTATTTTAAGAATATCAATTTAAATTAATAATTTGATATAAATATAATTTAACTTTGTAAATATTTTATAATATATAATTCTATAAATTGGTATCCGGTTCGGTACCGGTTACCCGAGTATCGTTCTTTTTAAAAAATTAAGAATCAATAATCTATATTTTTACCGAAAAATCGGTACTCGGTTCGGTACTAATTTTTTCCGAGAACTGGCCGATTGACATTGCTACTAGCTTAGATCTCCATGGTCGGATGGGTTTCGATCGGGACAAAATTTTATTATTTCTATATCTTATACTACTTTTGACCAACTTTTGAAGAATAAAATATTTTACTTTTTATAAACAAAATATGTCATAACCAATGAGTATATAATACTCCCTCCGTCCACCACTTTCCCATTTTGATCCAGCACGAGTTTTAATAAAATTAGTTGACTTTGGTTGGTGAAGGATAAAGTAAAGGTAAAGTGCAGTAAGTTGAGAATGAGACCCACAAAAAGTTAGATGATATGTAATGTACTGTGAGTTGATAATTAATTGATCGTAATCAAGGTAATTTAATTTTCAGTGTTGGAATATTTTATAATGTTTTGATTTGGTTCCAAAACTTGATTTTGTGTAGCGCAAGTCTGAAGGACATGGTCTGAAAATCCAAGCCTGAAGGTCAACAGTTTGAAGTATGTCCTGAAGGTCCAGCCTGAAGGTTCTAGCCTGAAGTCCAGTCTGAAGATCCAGCCTGAAGATCCAGACTGAAGGTCCTAACATGAAGGTCAATACTTAAGTTATGAAAAATTGTAGATTGCAGAATTTGTCTAAAAGTACAAATATCAAAAATAGAAAAAAGGAGGACGACTGCCAAAAACAATTTGCCCTAATAGTATATATACTTTTAGTTTAACATTATACTTTAAAATAATTATTATTCGTCCACTATTAATATTACTTTAAAGTATATAATGGATTCTAAAGGTTTGCTCGTATATTTCTTCCGTCCACTGATAATGACCTTATTTATTACACAAAAAGTAACAAACAATCCATGTGCAAATTTTTACTAAATAAGAAAATAATTTATTATTAATGAGAGATCTCGAAAGTGAAAATGAGTCATAATTAATAGGAGGAAAAGAGTAATATTTTATTTTAAATATTTTTAAATATATAATTAGTTTGATTTAATATATTTATTTACTTGCACATCTTATTAAATATATCTATTAATTATATTTTATCTTTCACGAAAGTCTATTTTTATTATCTATTTAGGTCATTTGCAGAAAAAATGTAGTCTTCTCATTTTTAGATATAGTCTCATAAATACTTAATATTTAAATTTAAAATATATTATACTTTGCAGGTTTCGTTTTACTAGAAGTATACATAACATTTTTTATCTTATATTTTTTTCTTAAAATTAGTATTGACTATCTCACTACACTTTTTTTCGTGGATGACAATTACGTCTATTTCTAGAATGAGACATTAATAAAAGATTTCAAACTCAAAATCAAAAATTATGTACATTTGTTCAATCTCAACTATTTTCTCGATGCTTAATTCCTAAATAATTATCCGCCGCTTCTTTCATGTCAAACAACTAAATTGTAAACAAACTTTTACAGTCGAGACAACGAGACATACAAACTGAATATATATACAAGTAAATCATAGAACTAAAAGTGTTCAAATATATAACTCAACTTCAATAGAACTATAGAAATGTTCAACTTCATCACTTAATGGCACACTTTTCTAACTGAAGGCTGCCAAAAATGCATCCAATTCTATTTTTGGTAACAATTAGGTCCAATCGTTTACTCACCATCCAGTATTCAATTTATTGTTTTGGTATGTACTTATCTAAGTATTATTCATTTTTTATTATTTTTTGTACTTTATACACCACTCAATTAAATATAATAAATTAAGTCAAATCTAAACTTCAATTCATAATAAACTTCTGAGTTGAATTACTTTAAATGATATTACTTTCTTAAGATACATATCACGTAAAAAATAAATAACAATTTTGTGATAAAACGCATTGTAGTTACTATGTATCAACTACAATTTTTATTTTATTTTAAATAAGTTATCAGCTGTAATAGAATAATTCAACAATAAACATAATATAATTTTTAACGGGGAAAATGAAGAGTAATTACTAATATGTATACAACTTAAACCACTAATCTTAACTATATATTTATATAATAATGTAATTTAAGGGTAGCAATGGAATATTATGTTAAAATCGATGTAATACATATAAATTACAACACACCTTATTTTTGCTATTACACCATAAATAAATGCAAACGGAATTTAATATCTCAGTTTCGTGTCTCACGCTCCATGAGTTACCCTTCCACATTTTTTTTTTCAATTTCAATTTTATATATTGTAATTTAATTTTATGCTTAGTACTAAAATCCATCACACTCAAATATGATATATAATTATTTTTTAACATTAATGTTAATTAATTAACTTTAAGGGTTCATAAGTTCAAAAAAATGGGATATATCTTTTTAATTTTTATTTTGTTTTCTAATAATTGCTAATTATGATTCATTGTATTATAATAAAATTTTTATTTTTAAATATCAATTAAGATGATAAATTTAGTTGTGCAACATAAAATATCATATACAAAATTAAAGTAGAATATTTAATCTCATCCTTATATTGAGCGAATGAGATCCCCTATTAAGTATTAATAACCGTGTGACATCTTGTATTGTATTAATACGAGACTGACACACGACATGATTATGATTCAAAATTTATGTTATATATACGGAAAACACATAGTATATTGAATCTTAAACATTAATTCTGACATGTATAATTATCGTATTAATGCAACACAAGAGATATTATACAGTTAGACAATAAAAAATATGGATTTTATATTGAGTGTGCAAAAGGGTACAAATACACCATAAATAAATGTTGGTTAACAATGGAAGATCCAAGATTTGAAATTTCGGGACGCAAAAATAATTATATAAACTAGTGAAGGAACCACCGCTAGCGGCGGCGCTAACAACTTCGACTGCGGCTTGTTCGACTGAGAAATGAGGAGCAGTGTGAGACGAGGATGACAAAGGCAACTTTGATTTGGAGACATGGAAGGAACACAAATGCGGTCTTCAAGCGCACGACCAAGAGGGAGACACAAGGGTGAAGATAGAGAGAGATGATGAACAACGTGACGATACAACAACGAGAACGATTGATGTTAGAGGATGGAGCGACCAAATATATAAGAAGCAAATTAATTTAAGGATTTGAATTGAATATAACTATAAAATGAAAATAAAAGAAGCATCCGGATGATGAGGAAGGTGAAGAGAGGTGACTTAAACCCAATATACAGATATCACTTCTTTGTGATGCAGTAAATTCATAAAATATCTTTACATTTCAAAAAATTTATTTATAGTGAGATAATCATCTACACTTAATACACTTAATTCTATTAAAAACGATTAATTAAGTAAAATTTAAACTTCAATCAATATTGTTGGACCCTTTTCAAAAATGTTAAAAAGTTAGTAAGTGTTCATTCAATATTGCATTTGTATATATTTGTTGGTACGCGTGGCACAAACAAGGAATCCAAGAATATTAGATTATGTGAGTCTCTATTCACCGAACAATGTTACCCAAAATAAAAATATATTATTAGAACTTTTACCTGTCTCAAAATTTTTTTGGATGAACGAGTGTAATCGAAGTGGTCACAAAATTTTCGTGGAGCAACGAGTGCAATCGAACTGTCCACACATATAAGTTGGGTGTCGCCCAACGTCAGAAACTGTCCCATGACATGTCATGCATGACTGCATTTGTGAATTGTTTTCAATTGTCCTTTTTCTTTGTAATGACAATGTCGGAATTATTATCTCATATCATCATATAAGAAGAAAGAAAACTACAATCCCTACTAGACTAGACTACAAATCTGCAAAGCACTGTCAATCATCTCTGTATCATTCATGTGCATTGTGCACCTCATAATTAATCTTATTTCCATTTTATTAAGAAGAATTTTGCTTCTTAATTTTTGTGCAATCGTCACCTCAAACGTCACTTGTACTCACCCACAGACACATGCCTTTACTAGGAATCCAGGACCAAGCAAACCACACACTGTCAAAACTTACTCTACTACGTAACGTACTTATCCATCTCTATATATACATTGTATAATTGGTCAGCACACAACTCATATCATTACCACACAACCCTCATCATTTCAACACTACCAACACTCATCACCCCACACAACACAAACTAAGGAAACACTGATGGAAAGACGCCACGTGCTCCTAGTGACCTTCCCTGCACAAGGCCACATCAACCCATCCCTCCAGTTCGCCAAGAGGCTTATCCACATGGGCATCGACGTCACCTTCGCCACCAGCATCTCCGCGCGCCGTCGCATGGCCAAGGCCTCCACCACCAACCTCGCCGGAGGTCTATCCTTCCTCACCTTCTCCGACGGATACGACGATGGATTCAAGCTAGGCGACGACGCCGACAGATTCATGTTCCAGATCAGAAGCAACGGCTCCAAGGCACTCAAAGAAACCATCCTCGACTCCGCCGCGCAGGGTCGCCCCGTCACGTGCGTAGTCTACACCATCCTCCTCCCGTGGGTGGCGGTGGTGGCGCGTGAGCTCCACGTGCCCAGCGCTCTCCTCTGGATCCAGCCTGCCACCGTGCTCAGCATCTACTACCACTACTTCAACGGCTTGGGAGATGAAATAACAGCCAACTCGAGCGATCCCACGTGGAAGATTCTGATTCCCGGAGCTCCGGCGCTCACGAAGCACGACCTCCCGTCGTTCTTGATTCCGTCGACCTCGCCGGACAAGACGTACGACTTCGCTCTCCCCACGTTCAAGGAGCAGTTCGAAACGCTGGATGCGGAAACAAGGCCGAAAGTCCTCGTCAACACGTTCGATGCACTGGAACCCCAAGCCCTCCGGTGCATCGACGGCTACGAGTTGATCGGCGTGGGACCCTTGATCCCTACCCCATCCTCAAACGGCAGTGATGACAAGTCATTCAACGGAACCCTCTTCAAGGAATCCGACGTCGACTACATGAAGTGGCTGAACTCGAATCCCGAGTCGTCGGTGGTGTACGTCTCCTTCGGGAGCCTCCTCATACTCAAAAACACGCAGATGGAGGAGATCGCCAAGGGCCTTATAAGCGCCGGCCGGCCTTTCTTGTGGGTGATACGAGACGATATCAACAAGGAAGAGGACAAGGACGAGGGGTTGAAGAGGTTGTTAGAGGAACTGGAAAAGATGGGGAAGATCGTGCCGTGGTGCTCGCAGTTGGAGGTTCTTACACACCCTTCATTGGGATGCTTCGTGACGCACTGCGGGTGGAACTCGACACTCGAGAGCTTATCCTGCGGGGTGCCGGTCGTGGCGTTCCCGCATTGGTCGGATCAGGGGACCAATGGGAAGTTGATAGAAGATGAGTGGAGGACGGGAGTGAGAGTGAAGTTTAACAAAGAGGGGATTGTTGAGAGTGAGGAGGTGAGGAGATGTGTTGAGGAAGTGATGGGTGGTGGTTTGAAGAGCGTAGAAATGAAAAAGAATGCTGAGAGATGGAAGGGTTTAGCAAGAGAAGTTGCAAGGGAGAATGGTTCTTCTACTACAAATTTGAAGGCCTTTTTTGACCAACTTTGAATTCTTTGTCAATCAAGATTCAAGAGGGAGCACTACGTATCATTAGTCCATGCAAAATTCTAGAGTTTTACTTTATGGGTCTTTTTTTTTGGTTTTGACACGTAAGTTGTGTTATAAAAGATTAATATATATGTTGTTTTCCTACAGTTTTAGTTTCATGTCCTATATGCTCTTTTCGTCAATATATGTGCAGATATGTGATACTATGTTGTTGGTCATTGTAGAGTGTCACAAACTAATTCGATATTTGATCCATGAATTTAGAGATGATCACTCATGATTCATGAACAAAAGAAAAAGTTCCTTAGAACACTTACTTACGAATGGAAACGGGCCAGACTTTTCTATGTCCAGATTCGGCCTGTCATTTTGTGGATGGATCCAAACTCGGCACAGGGCCCGTATGAGCCTGTGATTTAAACTCAAATTCAGACCCATATGGATAGGATAGGTCTGGACGAGGTCTCCATATATATTTACTTTTTAATATATTACAAATATATAATTAATTTATTTTAAAATATACGTATATATTTTAATATTAGTTAATATGTGTACTATTTAATATTTATATTATTATCCATTAATAATATATATTTTATATTTATAATTTAAATATTAAATTTTTAAATATTCGAGTCGGATTTGGGTATGTCGGGCAGGATAAACAGTGGCCCAAACTTCCCAATCGATCTAATGATCAGGGGTTTCAAGCCGAATCTTTTGGGCCACTGTTTTAGCAGCCAATATTAATTCTAATGAGCTTAAGATTAATCAGGATTTAGAAGCTATTATGTTAATAGTGGTTTTCTTCTTGAAATCGGTATTGTACGAAAACATCATAGTGAAATATTTTGACTTCACATCGAATCTGGACATAATAAAAAACGAATCGAATAAACTAAATATCGTATTATTTTCACCCACTGTCTGCTAATAAAATGATGCAAAATGTTATGATTTTTTTAATATTAAATGATGAAAGTTGGCATTTAGATAATTTATAAAAGAGATGTTGAATAGGGATAAATTAAAATATAAAACAAAAAATATTATCACACAGAAAAGTTGTACACGTACGGCCTATCATAAAACAACAGCTTGTAATTAAAACACACAATTCTAACTATTCTTTTGACTAAGGAATTTGATGAACAATTTTAAAAAAAAAAGATTTTAATTGTTGAAAAATGCATGATATGGGCATGTCACATGTCGTGCAAGTTAGGTTCTCTCAATGCAAAAGAATTAGATCAGTCAATTGTCGTCGATATAAATAAAATTTTTGGGAGGATTCTTCTGTTGTCGTATTGCTGGGTGGTTGAGAAAAATATTACTACTACACTTTACATATAATTAATTACTAGTGTGTAATCCGTCGAAAATTCACGAAAAATTATTTTATATTATAATTTATAAATATAAAATTTTAAATATATATTTTTAAATAATACTATATTTTAAGACAAAAAATTTAACTACTAAAAGTTTTATTATCTATTTAAAAAATTTGAGTTATTAAAAATGCTACAATATATTTAAATTCTTAGGTTCTATAATAGTTATTTTATTATAGTAAACTTAAATAATAATCATAAATATTGAAATAAAAATTTAATCACTTGTATTTACGAATTATTAGCTATAAGATTAAAAGATATCGTTAATAAGGGGTGATTGGGGAAACCTAAATACATGATGATTATATTTTTCTATAACATTATGAGTTGTTAAAATTTGAATTTGGTATATTAAAACGATTATTTTAACCTTTTTTTTATTTAAAAGTGATATAAAATAATAAATTATTATAAATATTATTTACAATAAATTATCTTACGTAGAATGTATTGATAAAAAATCATGTTACCTTATGATTTATTAACATAATTGCAAATTTTTTGTACTTAAAAATTATATCGTTGCAAAATATATATGTTACGTGAATACTCATCCCAATGAAGAGTGTGTAAAATTTATGCTTCTTACACACCCTTCATTGTTACATGAAGACTTATATCGTGTAAAATTTATTTGTCTATAAGAACTTTATGTTATTAATTTTTTAAAAATATGATTAAAAAAATTCAATATTTATTTAAGGTAATATATATAATTTGATAAATTATTATAAATAAGTATTAAAGATTATCTCATGGATAATTTTTTATAATTTCTATGTGTATTTATTATTTGAGATGAAAATACTAATTTTACAAAAAAGTAATAAATTATTTTTTTCATAATAATTAATTATTTTAACAAATCAAATAATGAATTTTTATTCAAAAAATATTTATTTTAAAAAATTAAATAATTAATATTATATGAATAAAAAATTATCCGATTGGTGAGCCAAAGTTAGGGATGACAATCGGCTACGTTAGACACGCATAATGACTATCCATATCCATATTCACAAGGGTAGAGATGATAATTCACCTAAGACTCTAAAATGTGTGAGTTTGAGAGACATTTGATATGCATGAATAACTTTGTGAGTATAACTTAATATTCATTTATATTATATTGAACAAAATTGATAAATGAGTCACTTATTAAATAGATATAGTTATGTAATATTGGTGCGCAACACAATAAAATGTATATCTATAAAATGACTTAACATACACATATAATATTGCTACGTCCCTTAATTAAAATACACATAAATACACTCATTAAAGTGTTATTTATGGAATAAAAAAATCTATTATATACATCATAATTAATTTGCAGTATTAAACAATATAGTTTTCAATCTTATAGGGCCATATTAATAATAAAGCAATGTTTTTTAATATTGATATACTGCCATAATTAATTTGCAGCATTAAATATTACCATATATATCAATTTGCACCTACCATATTATTGTCGGCAACATATTTTTCATTTTTCTTCCATTCCCAATTAGTATTTCAGAGCGAAGAACAATATATATTTATAAATATCTGCTTACAAAATTTATTTATCCAGATTATGATCAAGTGCGATACATGTATATAAAAAAAGTTTAATATATAAACTTTTTAATAGTGTGAACTCGAACCTGCATTAAATTTTTTAATTTCAAACATTACGCTGTAGTATTTTATAATATAACTAGGTATTGCACCCGTGCTATGCACGGGTTTATAATCTATTTATAAATAATTTATAATATAGATACTTAAAGAAATCAAAAATATTGTAATCCAATTTTATTTGGTGGTTTTAAAACCGTAATCGATAGTACTCTTCTCAATTGTCACTATGTCGGGGACAATTCGGTTACAGTTTCAAAATTTGAGAACATAATCAACGATTTGATACAATAACTTCGATTTATTTTACCTCATTCAATTTCTTATTTTATAAAGAGTCATTTTTTATTAATTTATAACAACACATTAAAATTAAAAAATAAGATAATATTACATAACTATTTAAACATATGTGTATATTGATAAAAATTCATAATAAATATATTTAAACTCATTATTATTTGTCGATATATTTTGTTGTAAAATTCTAATTTTTTTATATAATAATAAATATTTGACATAATTTTATGTAACAACGAATTAATAGAGCTGGTAAATTAATAGAGCTCCTAAATGGAATGACCATTTGTTTTCCATTCTATGTTTCACTATTAAATTTAGTATTTAATTAATATTTATAATAATACATTAAAATTAATATTTTTTAAAAAACTATACTCCTTTCGTCCCACTTATTTAAATTCATTTACTTTTCACATTGATATTAATATTTAGTTGTAATATTTTTTGAAGAATATGGTTTGTGCTTTATAATTTGCTAAATAAAGAAATGTGTCTAAATAAGTGAGACAACTCAAAAAAAGAAAATGTGTTTAAATAAGTGAGACAAAATCAATATATGTTAGTGTTGAATTTATCAACAATTATTAGTATTAAATATTAAAAATAATTATATACATTGATCAAATATGACAAGTTTTTAGTACTAAATAAAAGATTAAACTTAGATGTAAGAAAATAAAATTAGGAAAACATATTAGATAACATTGAAATTTTATAGTAAAAATAGATTGAGACACTATGTCTAATTTATCTTCATACATAATATTAAAACATATTATAAATAGTATTCAACTAATTAGGAACATTATAATTTAGTAAAATATATTATATGTATAAGAATATGTATACATATAATTATTTTCAATTTACTAATGTGTTATAATTTTTTATATTAAATTTATATTTTATATAACATATATCAAATTAAATATATTGTCGAGATCTTTAATTTAATATGCATAATATTGCAAATATTTTTACAAAGGAAATAAATAATTTTAGGAGAAATATGTTATAGGAGAGAGAAAATAATCTATAAAGTTTTAAAAATTAAGAAGCATAAACCAGATTCAGTTGTACATGTATATTATGATTTGTTCAATGCTCAAGTTATCTTGTTGCTCTATTGTTTCCTTTCTAATAATCTGTTAAGGTATAAACTCTTACTTCTCTGGAACTTAATTACGTGTTAAAATAATAATCTGTTTTGTATTTATATTTTTCTAAATCTGGAATCTCGTATCAATTTTGAATGAGACTCAAATTTAATAAACAATTACTAAAATTAGTTTGTACTTTTTCCAACTCACATTTATTAACGCGTGATAGGCTTTTATTAGAACGGCTCCAATAATTTAGGTTTGTTATAAAATTAAGTGAATATATAGGAATGAAATTGCAAGAAAATATGAGAAGTTTGCAATTGGAAGCATTAAGTACATAAATAACAATATATTCAAAAAACAAGTTGTTTATAAAAAATATATTATATTTTCATGCAGATTTTAGTTAGGAAGCTAGATTTATTTTTTTTTTCAAATATTTTTCCTTCTAAAAAAGAAAAAAGAAAATTAGGAAAAGGGACAAAGAAAAGTTAAAAAAAAAAAGTAGACGTACTTACCTAGAATTTGGGGCAACGAGGTTTGTGGATAGTATCGTACCACATTAAAATAGTAAATGCATATTACGTGATTAGATCATTCAAATTAATGGTATTCAAATTTTTATTACCTTATCTATCCATTAAAATAGTTTATCTATTGTCATTTTTATATTTATAGTAAATGGACTCAACTACTAACTACATACAATTTAATTTAAAACAATATATCAAATTAAATTCAAACTTCATAAATTATATATTATTATTAAAGTCAAAACATATTAATTAAAATTTGTGTCGGATCAAAATGTAAATCGTTTTCATAAACAGAGGGAATACATAATTTTATAATTTACATTTAACGTAATTCGATCAATTTTTTTAAAAAGTTTTCGATTTAAACATTTCAATTTAATCTAATTTTGACATGTTGGTGCGTCGTTTTACACCAAAAATAATTCGGCTGACAGACAGCCGGTATGCTCTTACTGCGCAGACAGTAGTAAGCAAGATCGTCTCCCAAGGGATCGGCGAGAATTTTCCTACAATTTCAGCCTGCAAACTGAGTCACGAAATTCTTGATTTTATCGGGAAATACGAAAATAATAAATAAACAATTAATAGAGAATATGTTTTTGGGATTTTCTCGAAACAAATAAATTGCAAATAAAAAGAACAAAGTTGACAAATATGAGATGAATATTCCAACAATCAATTAAATCCACCTAGACTTGATATTCCGATCCTCGATGCAAATATAACAATAATTCATGCAAATAAACCAGTTATGATCACCGAAGACGCTTCTGACGCGATCTCATCTCTCCATAGTTCCTCGATAATTAGGAAGACGCTTCACTAACTATTTTCCTAATCGATTGACAACCGTAAGAGACGCTCTATAGATTTAATGAGCCGACAGCATTAAGAACTAGAGAGACCCGATTCAAAACCAACAAACTTTGACGCAGGATTATCGAATTAAGATTGTTATTCCCTTGACTAGAAAGTCAATTTACCACTAATTAAATCTAAACCACGATTACGTATGGCCGATTCAATTGGCTATTAATCAATTCTACTCAACTAAATATTGGCCACTATCTAGATGAATAAAATGATTAAATCACAGAGAAAATAGAGAACAACAAATACTTATATACGAATTAAAAAATGAAGAACAAATTAGATCTCACGGAATAATCACGCCCGGGCTTCCTTAATCGATGTTGGAATAAAGAGATTAGCTACAAAACATAATCAAATAAACAATATAAAATATAAAAGCAATGATGGGAATTGAATTAAGAAGCAACTAACTTAATTGAAATTGCCACAAAGTGGCAGTAGTAGTTCACGTAAAATAAAGCAAAATAAGAAGAAGATGGTGGTTTTCTTCTTAGTGTGCGGCCGCTGTCTTAAAATATGAGAGAAAGAGATATGTTTCAATTGTGTCTAAGCACACAATTATATAGTCTTTAATTTAACCTAGACTAGTTGCCATAACAAGGGCAATAATTACCAAGTTTTGAAATAAAACTAATAAGGAAATTCTTCAACAAATTAGACATCTTGATCTTCATTCCTTTCTTCCAATTGATATTGCAATTTTCTCCAAAAATCTTCAAAATCGATCAACCGCTTCCAAGTGTCGAGAAAATCTACAATTTGACAATTAAGCACAAGTAAGTGAAAATTAATATTCAAAATCATGTAAAAATATCCCAAAATAGGTGTATAAAATACACCTAATCACATGTCTTGAGACAATGAGAATGTACACATCTAAATATTACCACGTTCAAGAAAATACATAATTCTATTTTTAATAAATATATTTACAGACACATCACTAACTTTTAATTAATATAGAAGTACATATTTAATCATATATAGTGAGACCTGATCATTTCACTAACAATATATTCAATTTATTTATTATTTCACTATCAATCTTTCTATTATTCACATACATGTATTTTATTAATAAATAAATAATGTAAAATTTATTTCATTAACAATACATCCACATTATTTGTAAAAATTCGTGTCAAATTCAAATAAATAAATTTTCCGTGGACGCAAGGAGAATATTAAAATTTTAACTAGGGTATAGATATTATTATATAATTTAAATTTATTTATTTTTAAATATTTATATCCTTTTATATATATTTTTTGAGTTTGTTAGTATATCCACGTGTTATATAAATAAATGCTAAAATTTTAATATAATAAGTTTATTGATTTGGATACGGTGAATACGATTTATAATAAATAAAATTATGAAAGTAAATTTATAAGGGTTAAAATGATTTGTTTTGACCGTTTGACCTGATATTATTGGATAGATTTTGAACGATACGAAAGATCTATCAAATATGGCCCTCTGTACAATTCTATACGTGGCATGAAATTTTGTGTTACTGTGAACACATTTTAAATTGAGTACTACTCATTTGCCTTAATATGACAGCTACAAAAACATTAATAATATCTGCTGACATTAATAAGAGAGGAGAAGGACTACTACTACTAGTCTACTACTACGGTTATATATAGGGGCATCATATATGTCTAATCACACACATTTAGTTTCCATTTGAAATCAAAATTTCCTTAAAGAACTTAATTTGGTGATCGTCGATGGAATTCCACTTACAACCCCAAAAGGCTGACGCCACCGTGTACGAAGGTGAAGGTGGCGGATACTACACGTGGACTACACCGGTGCTTGCCGAGGCGGCCGTCGGCGCCGGTAGGCTTCTTTTGCGGCCGCGCGGCTTCGCTCTGCCTCACTACTCCAACTGTAACAAGATTGGTTATGTCATCCAAGGTATAATTAATTAATGTACATATTTATAACTTTGGCTTTATACTAACACGCATAATACTACCGTTACCGTAGGTAGTTGCACCGTAGGGCTCATACTGCCTAACAAACCCCAAGAGAAGATCATAATCATCAACAAAGGAGACGCCATTCCGGTTCCAGTCGGCACCACTTCGTGGTGGTTCAACGCCGGAGATTCCGACGTCACCATCGTGTTCCTAGGCGAAACGAGGCAGTCGTACACCCCGGGCCAGTTCGACTACTTCTTCATGACCGGTGCCATCGGCATCCTCAATGGCTTCTCCTCCGAGTTCATAGCCTCTGTATTTGGACTCGACCAGGCCCAGTCCAGAGAGCTGGTGGCAAGCCAACCCGGAGCACTCATCATCAGCATTGCCTCAAACATTCAAATGCCTACGGATCCCAACTGCAAGAAACAAGACTTGGTGATTCATCTTGATAATAGTTCGGAGGATTGTAGCTTGGTCGGTGAAGTGGGGCTTAGTCCGAGAGTGGTGAGACTGGAACAGGAGAGGGTGTTGGAGCCTTATTACAACATGGGACATCAGGTGATGTATGTAATGAAAGGGAAGGGGAAGGTTGAGATAGTAGGGTTGAATGGTGTGAATGTATTGAATGAGAGTGTGGAGGAAGGCCACCTCATTGTTGTCCCCAAATTCTTTGTTGCTGCTTTGGCTGCTGCTTCTGCAACCCAACAAGACTTTGAATTCTTTTGTGTTTCCACTTCTCCAAGGTATGCCCACTCCTATAGCTACCTAATTAGTGACTTTTCATTTTTATTTCTTTTCCAAATTGGCATGTTTAAGTGTAATATCAAACTGGGTTTAGTAATTAATACTGAGATCAATTAGCTTTCACTTGATGATTAATTAGCTAGGGTTATATTGATTATTTTACATAATACATGATCAATAATAATTGAGAGATATATGGGTTGGAAGAATATAATAATATCAATGATTGATTTTTCTTACATATCACAGTATCTCAATTATCCTTATCATAAAAATATATATTGAGCCATTATTTGCAGGCATGATGATGATAAGGTTTTATTTTATATATATATATATTTGTTGCAGAGCTTCGTCCATTAAAATAGCTGGGAAGAGTTCAGCATTTAAAGCACTGTCTTCGTCAGTTTTGGAGGCTGCACTGAACTTGACTCCTCAGTTCGTCAAGACTTCAAAGTCCAAATTTTAATTAATTAACAAAAAATACGCAAGATCGATCGATTAATGCATGCCTATATATATATATATATTATGAGCTTGATGATCATGTGTGATTAATTAATAATTAATAATGCTTGTTTGCAGCTGTTTTAATTTTATTTGATTAATGTAATGACTTGTGATTGCAATATTATATTATGTGTGCGCGCGTGTCATTGTAATGCAACTCTTCCAAATTAATAAAAGTACTCAATTTCAATCGTTATTTTGTTGTTATATACTTAGGTTTGTCCCACTTTTATTGTTCTACCTTCATATACCTCCCCACCAATAGATAGAGACAAATGGGAATAACTAACTAAAATTGTAATTCAAAACTCTGATGATGGCAGAAGAGCTGCACAAGGGAAGTTCTGAATTGGTCATTCGTAAAAAGGGGTTCCAAAATATCGATCACTATATAAAAAGAGTTTTGTAACCGCAAGTTATTGTTCAAATAGTATATTAAAACTTTGTTTTATGTATGGATGGACTTCTTAATTATATCTCAATAATATAGTAGCATTTTTTTTCTCAATGTTAATAAGTAATATTTAGCAAATAAAATTATGGTAACGTCTAAAATAATATTAGGATTTAATTTATTTTCCATTTATTAATCTCCAACATCTTTATTCAATACTTATCTGAATTGTGCATGTTATCAAACACTCTATTTCCATATATTTAAAATTTTGCTCGTAGAATAACATTTTTCTATAGAGTAATTTTTATCAATATTATACTTCTCGTTTCATGGATAATGATTTATTTAATTTTTATATAATTATTAAAAAATATTTAATAAATATCTATTATATAAAAAACAAGAAACATCAATATTAATGAGACATTTAGAAATGAAAAATGAATCGTAATTAGGGTAATTTTATTCATAGCCGCGTTTTTTCTTTCTATAGCCTCCCATTTTAGAAATGTACTCTTTTGCCCTTTGGAATGTAGCCTCCAATATCAATTTATTATTTTTTCTTTATGTCCTTCAATAATACAAAAACTTAATTCTGCAATTTATAAAAATGATTAAAGTCGCAGATCTCAATATTTTTATTTTAATTGTGATTAAATAACTGATTCTTCATATAAAAAACTCTTCTCCATCGTTCAGGTATGTATTTAATTCATATTATTTTCTCATCTATCAAATCCACACTCATTCTTAAAATCTCCAATTATTGTACATTAATTCATAAAAATTATCAATTATGATTTAAAATGCGCAGGATTGCAAAGTGTGCCGTTCTTATCACAAATAATTTTAAGTCATCAAATAATCATATTGTTTTATTTTTACATTGTTTCTGCAAAAAAATTATTTATTTTTTCTTTCTTTTCCAGATATGAATGAATCTTAAATAATATGCAAAATTAATAAATTTGAAGAACTTCAAAAACTGCCGAAAGCCTATTGAAACATTGGCCGACTTGAGAAGCCAACTAACAAATCACAAAATGGGATGTAAATAGAATGATTAATGTTGTGTTTATGGAGTTGGTTCCTAAGTTCCTATAATAGGACACAAGTCCCTCTTCTTACACACGTTCTTCAATTGTCCATTCATAATTAATTCTCATTTCTAAATTTTAACGGATTAACAACCGAATTGTTATGGAATTTGTTGTTCTATATTACTAATAAATACGTAATTATTCGTTATTAAAATTTAGTAACATAATTTTTCATTACAATTCCGTTACTAAAATAGAAAAATTTATTTTAAAAACAGAAATTCCATTACAATTTCATTGTTATATAGTAACGAAATACATTCCGTTGTTAAATTTTTTTAGCAATCATCAATATTATTACGAAGAAATCAATTACTTATATTTTTAGTAACAAAATTTCTTGTTTTAGTAATGTTAAATTCTGACGTTAAATAATTTGTTTTTGAAGTGCGTACATTTAATTTAATTTAGTGATGAGAGGATACTATCTATGTTCGCTTCACCTTCGCGGCACTATTTACTTTTACTTGGACCACCTGCTTCTTTATTTTATTTATTTATTATTATTTTCCCATCACTTTCAGTTTATTGTGCTTTACTTTGAATTTCGAAACATTTACTATTCATTTGTTCAATTTCTTATTATTTTTTTTAGTGTTTTAAATAAAATAAAATATAGTGAAATATAAATAATAGTTATATACAAAACTTCGTGTGCATTCATATTTCTCCTTTTAATTTGTCTATCTGGCCTATGCAGTATACACCTTGAGCCGTAAGTGAGTAGAGATAACTTGCAAGCTACTCGAGATTGACTTAAAAAAACTCAAAATTGACTTAATGCTTATTGAATCAAGCTCGAGCTGCACGAGTTCATATCGAGTCCGAGTTTGAGTTCAATGATATTCGGCTCGATAGGCTCGCGAGCTTAATTGAGGATAGATTAAAATTTTACATTTATATCTTCTATTATTAAATAAGTCTAAACGAGCTTAAACGATCTTAAACGATCCTAAACGAGATAAAATTCGAATTATATCAACAATCGAGCCTCATTAAGTCAAGCTCAAGCTTATCGAGTTTTTCATTCAATTAAGCTTGATACTTATGAACTAAGCTCCAACTTGAGTAAGTTAAAACTCTGCTCAACTCAACTCGACTCATTTACACCCTATATACACAGTATAAATTCAAACCATTCATAATTCACTTTGGATATGAATTATTTGATTCATACCTAAGTAGTAGAATTTAAATATACCAAGTTTGTGACTTTTATTCATTTTTTATTCTCTTTTTATATTTATTTTGTTTTGTCTAAGTTGCATTTTTTTTCTGAGAAAATAAACCGCTACTTAGGTTGATTATTTGAAATTATTGTTGTATATTTTAAGCTCAAAATTTTAGTAGTAAAAAGATATTCCTTTCTTACACGAAAAAATATATTCTCATTGTCATATTAACTTAGACATATTTTGATCTCTAAATTAATGGGATAGAGGAGAACACTCTTTATTTTTTATTTATCCATGAAAAATATAGAAACTCCAATTTTAGTAAATATATCACACATTATTGAACACACCACTAATTTTATATTACTTACAATACATATTTAATTATGAAGCTGTGATCTTATTCCACTCATAATATATTTACTTAATTTATTAAAGAAATTATTTCACTCATAATGCACATTTAATTTATAAAAAGTGTGAGATTCTTCTTTCACTCACAATATATTCAAATCAGTCGGTAAAACTCGTGACGTCCAATCCAGTGAATAAGTTTTTGGTGGACGACCTAGGATAGAGTATTTAACTTTTCATGTTTCATGTTTCATTTTTAAATTTTTATATAAATTATATTTAATGAAACCTTATGTATTTGCTTCTAATCAATCCTAACAGACAAACCCCTCACTCCCATTTTGGATTGACTTTACCCACCCAAGTTTTAGTTGTGTTAATTTATCAATTTTAGGTTTTTCACTTTAATTTGAGTGAGATAATACTAGTGTTCCTTCATATGTGTTGGAAATATGGAAATATGGAGCAAAGAAGACATATTTGTTGGAAGCAAAAGCCCATTAGTTTGGCCGAATGCATAAGATCCGTATCGGAATCAGAGCCATTGCTCACGGAACACTTTGGGGAATCGATAATCGAGCTGTTATTCGATAAGTACAAGGAAATCGTGACTGATCAAATGTCGAAGGAAGATAACAAGTTTGTTGATGCTATTGCTTCCGTCACTAGGAAAGACGGATGGTCGTATTATGATGGACTCGAACCTGTGACATCTAACATTGAACATGGAAGTGGGCTCGAACTTGATTGTTAGTTTTTGGTTAATGTTTCTTCTTAATGCGATTCTTAAGGTGTACAATCGAGAGCTTGGGCCTAGGTTCAATTAATGCCACATGCATGAACAGTGGCGGATCCACAACTAGTGAAGGGGGGCTTCAGCTCTTCCTAATTTTTTTTGATGTATTTTATACTTAAAAAATCGTAAATTTATCGGTATTTTTACGTATATTTATACAATAGCCCCTCCTACCTACTTGAACTATAACAAAATTTATTTTTTTACGTAATTCTTCGAAACTTAGCCCCCCTAACATTTTTTTCTGAATCCGCCACCGTGCATTAATTAATTTAAGATATGAACTTTGAGGCTTTTAAGGTTTTAATCCGAAACTGGATTCCGACATAGCTAAAGTTATGCGGCTGAAAATTGGCTGAAGTATCTCACACGTCTTCAAATTCATAATTAAATTTTAATTTATTTTTCTATTTAATTTTATACATAAGGTTAATTTCACCAAAATAGAGTATATATATAATTATTTTTAATATTTAGGATTACTTTTAAGTAACTTTTTGGGTTCCTAAATTTAAAAATAAGGTAAATAGTTTTTTACCTTTTTAAATAATTATTAATTACGATTCATTATTTATATCATAACAAACTTTTTATTTTTAAAAAATATTAATTAAAATTATAAATCTGATTATGAAACATGAAATGTGAGACACAAACGTGAGACATCCCGAAATCATAGATAATTTAAGACAATTATTTAATAGTATAATATATGATAATTAAGATATTTAAGTATATTAGCTTTAATTTGTAATTATATTTGTATATATTTATAAAACAATCATATAATTATATATAACTCATCAAATTTATTATATTTTGAAGTGATAAGTCAAACAAAGGCTTCCACAAAATCAAGAAGAAAATGAAGCAGCATCACTTTCTGATCACCTGCTTCTCAGTCCAAGGCCATATATATCAACCCTATTCTTCAGCTAGCAAGGAACCTCGCCCGCGTCGGCGCCACCGTCACCTTCGCCACCAACGCTCGTGGCATCAAGCGCCTCCAGCAATGCCCTCTCCTCGCTATTCCCGGCTTTTCCTATGCCTCCTTTTCTGATTTGGATTGGTTTGTTATTACTTTTGTCTTTTTCGATTTAGGTGTATCACTCGTCATCTCCTATCAATATACTAGGGCTGAAAGTTCAGATCGGTTATTTCGGATAATTACTAACCGAACCGAAATTTTTGGTTAACCGATAACCGCAATTTTCGAATAACGGATTGGTTATTGGATAGTGTTTTTCGTAATTTTTGGTTATCGGTTATATCCGATAACCAATTGGATATAACCGAAAAACCGAAATAACCGAAATTTTAATTTAAAATTTATATATTTTATTTTTATAAATATATTTTTATATTTTTAATAATTATTTTTATAGAAATATTTTGTATTTTTAATAATTATTCCATATTTATTACAATTTTTTAAAAAAAAAATAGTTGAGATTAAATTTATTTAATTTTAATTTTAATTTTAATTTTTTAATAAAATCATTGGTTATTTCGGATAACCGATTCAACTAACCAAACGGTTAGCGGTTAACCGAAATTCGTAATTCGATTCGGTTTCGATTAGTGATTTTTGGGTATTTCGGTTTCGGTTAACCGCAATTTTCGGTTCGGTTAACCGAACTGCACCGAACTTTCAACCCTATAATATACAAATATTAGTTTCGATTAAAACTATTCTAACTACAAATTCATAAATTTACATACCGCATGTTACTTAATTAAAACTAACATCAAGAAACAATATTAATATTACCTTAAAATCAAATTTGAATGGTTATAATTTGTCATGCTTTTTGTTTAATATTGTTTGTTCCCGATTTGTATAAGAAAAAAAATGAAGGGCATACCATACTAAAACGATGTATGGTCTGTTTGTATTTCAATTGGGGAATAAATGATTAATTATAACTAGTGTTTTTACATGTGCAGTTGCACAGAGAATTTTTTTTTATAATATATTTTTTTATTGTTTTAATATAAATAGAGTTGATAATGTTTAATAAAATCAAACAATTCAAACAAAAATAGTGTTATCAAATGTGACAAATGTCAAACATACATATTATACTTTTAAAGATCGTAAATATGTTGTAATATATTAGTTTCTATTTTTAACATGCAAATTAATTTGGGAGTTTCAAAGTTATAATTTATGTAAATAATAAAGCAATACTAAAAGTAAAAAAAAAAATTGAGGGTACAGTTGTATTCCCACTGTCCCATATTGATTACGCCACTGCTCTAGTTCATCGTCATCATTGAACTCGTTGATCTCCACAATTTTGCTGGTGGATGTTGCCCTAGCAGTGAATGCTACCACCTTCTTCTTGCTCATAGTTCATTTTTCCTCTAAGTTCATCTCATATGTTTTAAAGGCATATTAGAATTATTAGTTGTAATTATATTTAGATATTAAGGCTATAT
>JAPKLX010000020.1:1112765-1267336 GCA_026898415.1 Leonotis leonurus | reverse complement strand
TGGTATTATTGAAGTTATTATTTTCCTTTCAAATGTTTCGTTTAACAAGGCATTCATGAAATCCATTAATCCAATTGCAGTGACCGTCTGTGATGTTTCATTGTATGTTACCTTCATCACAAACTAAGAGGGTAGAGTGCGAAGAGCTTTTAATACAAGCACCTTATTACTTAGATGTTCTCCAAAATCCTGACATTCGTGTACAATGTCCGGGATCCTTTTAGTGTAGTTACTGATGTCCCATCCTAGCCGGAAGTAATGGAAGTTCAAAACCTAGCTGCTCATTTAGTGGGCTTCAATTGATCCACAATAGGCACCACAATATATATTTAAGTTTAACACATGCCCGTCTCAATCAATATCGAAACCCTGTACAATTGTAAAATTAGGCCTTAAATTTTATTAAAATATTACTTAAACATATATTTCATCCATTTCATTATTCATGAAATGTTTACAATATTGATTTAGTCTCAATAATAATGACTTATTTTCAAAAAAAAATAAAACATTTTATCATTAAAAAGTTAGTCAAGTTTATTAATGTCCACCACTTCACACAAAAAATCACTTTGTTTATGCATGTGTTCAAAGAGAGAAAATTTTAAAAATAAAAAATAATAATAATTAAACATGTAATAATTCAATATTGGAGCCCTTTTTTAAAGAACTTGTTGAACACCCTCGTAGCCGGGGCCTGGTTTAACATATATAATTTTTTCAGTTTTGATCACTCGTTTATAAATTGGTTTTGAGAAAATACTACAATTATTCACTCGACAAGTCGAATAATTCTTAATCATTTAGTTATAAAAGAATAAAATATAAACCATCAAATTGATTAAAGTCCTACAAATTGAATTAAAAGCAATGTTAAAGATGCATGAGACGACGATGCATATATACATGGATTATTAAATGAAAGATAATAAATCAATTAGGTGCATCGATCAGTGCAGGAGATAATAACTAATAGTACATTTCAAGTTGCAAGGATATATACGTAGAGAGGATGAAGATGATTTCAATTGTTTGTCCCAAAACTTAATTTTAAACTAACTCCACGACTGGCATTGCTTTTGTTTAGTAATTATATATGTTTCTTTGGGAATGGAAAGTGGTGCAATTTGGCAACTATGCATACGTAATGGGAATAAAATATCAATTTGCATAGATATGTGTGACCACCTACCCATTGTCGACTATGTATGATAATAGACCAAATTTACTTCTGTTCAAATTTAGATTTGGATATTTGATTTGAGTTCAGATGCATCGATTGAATCTTAAAAATTGAGATTCACGCTTCAAATTGATGGAGGGTTGAAATTATTTCTCATTTATTATACATATTTTTTAATACAAAACAAGCACCATATGGATTTTAGTCCTCGCACTGAGTCATATCATATATGCATATTGAAACTAGTTAGAAGTCTACAACTAATTTGTGTTGGCGTGTGGAGGCTGAATGCACTGTACGCAAAAATCGGACGCCGGCGAATTTTTGGGCCTACATCTTAGCCCAGTTTAATTTTAATGGGCTTTAAGATTAGGGTTTTGTTGCTACATATAATTAAATAGTGTTTCCATTTGTATCTGAAAAATATAGTGAAAAATTCTAGCTTGACATCACCTCCAGACGTAGTCGCAATACGAAGTGTGGGTAAATAATTAATGTGTTATTTTATCTTTGGTGATTGTGCAGAGTGTATTTTTTTCTCAACAATTTGAATATGCATAATTAGATTGAAAATAAAGAATGATTGAATATCTTAAAGTGTAACACAAAATAAAAATGTGAAACATAGAATCTCGACCGAAGAATTACCATTAGTTCAAATAGCTACAACGTAAATGGCAATAGAGTAATGCTCAAATAAAGCTGTAATAACTATATTCCATGCAATTCCTATGATTATTTCTTGTCCATTTCCTTTGGACTTTGGAGTATAGTCATAAATGACGGCAGAGATTATGTTTAGATGCTTTTAATTAGTACGTATCGATTATCCAAGTATTCTTTGTAGTAAGATCAGGGTTGAAAAAAACACACATAAATTTCATCAAAATTCAAACCCAAGATGTCCTATAAAGCCATGTGAATACATCAATCATCATAGTGATTAGGGAGTGATAAGTCAAAAAAAGGCTTCCACAAAATCAAGAAATGAAGCAGCATCACTTTCTGATGACATGCTTCCCTGTCCAAGGCCATATCAACCCTACTCTTCAGCTAGCTAAGAACCTCGCCCGCCTCGGCGCCACCGTCACCTTCGCCACCACCGCCCGTGGCCTCAAGCGCCTCCAGCAGTACCCTCTCCTGGCCATCCCCGGATTGTCCTACGCCTCCTTCTCCGATGGCACCGACGACGACGAAGAAACCCCCGGCCTCCACTTCACGGCCTACATGGCCAGCTTGAGGCGATTCGGCTCCGAGGGTCTCGCCAAGATTATCCGGAACTCATCACCTCCGGTGACGTGCCTCGTCTACACCCTCCTCATGCCTTGGGCCTCCGCGGTGGCGCGTGACATGCACGTCCCCTCCGCTTTCCTTGCTATCCAGTGCGCCACTGCTTTTGCTATTTACCGACGAGTCTTCACCTGCAACTCTCATGGAAACGACGTTATTGAAGGATTAGCTTCTCTTACCATACAAGATCTGCCTACTTTCTCCAGGTGCGATATTCCGACATTCATACAGCCGGGAAACCCCATGAACCCTCTCATGGCACCGGTAATGAAAGAGCACATACAAGAACTCGAGAACTCCCCGGAATCACTCGTTCTTCTCAACACCTTTCAAGAGCTAGAGAGCGAGGCGATCAAGGAGCTCGAGCAGAACCTAAACGTCGTCGCCATAGGCCCGTTGATCCCGTCGGCCTTGACCGACGGGAACGACGCGACGGACAAGTCATTCGGTGGAGACTTGTTAAACTCCAAGGAAGAGGATGACCACTACTTCAAGTGGCTAGACTCCAAGGAGGAGAGATCGGTCGTGTACGTTGCATTCGGAAGCCTAGTGGAGATGAAGAAAGAGCAAAAGGTGGAGATCGTGCATGCATTAGTGCAGAGCAAGATGCCATTTTTGTGGGTCCTTAGATCATGGGATAGTGAAGAGGAAGAGGTGAAGACATTGGTTGAGGATGAAATGAAACATTGTGGTGGTAATGGTATGATAGTGACATGGTGTTCACAAACGCAAGTGTTGAGCCATAAGTCAATAGGATGTTTCGTGACGCATTGTGGGTGGAATTCGACTCTCGAAAGTCTGGTCTGTGGGGTCCCGTTTATCGGGTGTCCCCACTTTTCTGACCAGACCACTAATTCCAAGCTTGTGGAGGAGGTTTGGGGAAATGGGGTAAGAGCAAGAGAAAATGGAGAGGTTGTGATAAAGAGTGAAGAGTTGAGGGAATGTTTGGATGTAGTGATGGGTGAAGGAGAAAGAGGTAAAGAAATTAGAAAAAATGCATGGAAATGGAGAGGATTAGCCATAGAAGCTGTCAAGAGTGGTGGATCAACCTACAATAATTTCAGAAAGGTTATGGAGAGCTTTTTATGAGAGGTAAGTTATTATCAATTAAGATCTTCTATTTTCTAGTAGTTAACAGTTGACCGTGCGACATCTCGTTTTGCATTAATATAAGAGTGATATTTATCATAATTAATAGTTTAATATATTTTAAATTTTGAACCTTAATCATGTTACATGTCAGTCACTTATTAATACAACAAGAAGTCACACAATTAAACAATAAGGAATCTCTTCTACTTATCATGGACTGAGAATATTTTGATTATTTGTTAGTTTGATCTTGGATAATTAAGCAGATTATATTTTAGTTGAATGCTTTTTTAATTAATGAACATTAATGGTAATAATATGATAATGTAAGTTTATTGTGCTATTATTTTACTATTGCTCCAATAATTGGCACATGAAAATAATTTATAAAAAGCAGTCAAACTTTATTTATGTGTATTAATTCTTAATATATATTTATCTTTATACAACAATTATTAAAATTGTGAATTTTGAGAAGTAATAGTACTACCTTCATTCTATTAATTACAATGGCTATATTTTGATAAAATATGTGAGTATTTTTGTTTAATTGATACGTGTTCAGGTTTCATAGATGCGATAAGAGATATTGCACAACTTTAAAGTAGAAGGTGAATCTTCATATTTTAATTTTATATGCTTTAGTTAATATATATTTATTTTTAACATTTATTATTATTTTAATTGGTTTTTAGGATGTATAAATTAAAAAATAGAATATATAATTTTTAAAATTTTCAAATAATTATTAATTATATTACAACTATTTTTTATTTGCACACTTGTCATTATTTTTAGAGGCTATGATGAGAAAATTAGAAACTATTTATAAATTACCCAAAATGAAGATAGTGAGCCCAGTTTCAGGTCCACGTATAGCCCAATCCATAGCCCACATGCATTAATGTTTTCTCTTCATAGATATAGTGTTCTTCTTTTCACGTTTAAATCAAATTAATATCTGTTATTAAATTACTATTCTCAATTTTTAATTTATTTATCCTAATAATCAATTTAAAATAATATTAAATAAAATAATTATAAGTTTTATTTGGGTGATATGAACCCGAAGTATTAAGCCCAAAATTAAGCTATAATATATAAATTAAAATTGAAAAATAAATGAATAATATACTAGAATTTGGTAGTGAAACATAGAGTGTGAGATATAAAGCAGGACACTAAAATACTTAATTAAACTGAATTAGCACATAGAGTATGAGAAATGTATATATTTCTTCATTCAAAAAAGTTGTGTGAGTTTTAATTTCATATTTGTGTGTAAGCAAACTGTTTTTGGTTGTGGAAAGAAGGTAAAGATGAATATGAATATAAGATGGCAAGTGCCAGCCTTTCAAGAAAAGCCACTAACCATATCCATGCAAAAACAACTAGACAAACTACTTTTCCAATTCTATAACAATTCACACTTTTCCTAACCAGGCCAGATCAGTTACACCCAATTTCCTCACTTCATGCACATGCATTCATGAATCAAAACATATTTTACATTACTACCACTTATATTTTAGTAGTGACATTATTTCAAACAATTATATATGGAAAATTAAAATATCGTGTTAATGAATACTTATGAATATAAATTTAATTATGTCACAAGATTCACTCACATTTGAACGTGTAATTAACTTTTGTCAAGTAATATTTTGAAAATTAATGTGGCAATATAAATTATATAGTTGAACTAACACATAAGCATAGTCATAATAATGCATGTAATATGCTGTCACTTTATATTCAATTTTTTTTATAGAACTATCAACTGAAACATTAAACATTCCATTTCCTGTAGCTGGCAAAAAGTAATCAACAAACAGCCTGGATCCATGTGTTAGGACAAAGGCATCAAACATATGCACCCCTAAACCAATCATGGCTAAGTATTTTAGTACACTATTCAATATCATACATTATCTACGCTGCATTTTTTTGATTGCTAAATATATAATACACGAACAGATCATGGTTGTGTTGTGTAAACACAATCTCGTTATTAAATGTACTATTATTGAGCTTGAAATAAATGAATGAATGGCAGATGTCACACAGTTCTATACATTCATATTCTGTGAACAATTACTATCATCAAAACAATAAGGGACAACAAATACAAGTCAATTTGTGGGAAAGAATCAATTAATTCAATTACAATTTGCAACCTCGTATAGTAACTCTCACAACTTAGAGCATTCAAGTGTTAATTTTTCCTCGTACCGTCGATGATCTCTCATATATATAAATGATTACTTAGCTTGCGGTCGCGGCTACCTACAGTCGGTCGAGTTAAACGTGTCGAACCCCATTGGCTTCGCGGGCATGCTCGACTGCGACTGGCTGTACGAAGAATCATCGTTGAACATTCTAGAAGTCCCTTCATCGGCTTGCCATCTTTGAAGAGCTTGAGGAAGACTCATGTGTAGGTCGATGGCGTAACTGTCGTCTTCCTCAGCCCTCGAGGGCGTCCACAGCTCAACCAGGGGCCCCAACACATTGACCGCATGCCCCATGTCCGGCCTCTGGTATGGCTCTCGAGCAGTGCAATGCCCCGCCAGCTCGGCCACCTTGCAGATGCTGTCGAGAGTCTCATCATTCGTGTCGAGAATCGGGTCTATGGACTTCAGGAGGGTGTCGTTGTTCACGAGTACCCTTCGGAACCATGTCACTAGATGAGACCTCTCGTCCGGCACTGTCTCATCTAGTGCCTTCCGGCCCGTGATAATCTCCATCAGCACCACTCCGAACGCATACACATCCACCTTCGTCGTCACCCTCCCGGTAGCTGAAAATCAAACACACATATATATAAATACAAGATCGGAACTAAAACTAGATGAAAATGTTCAGTAATCGGATAAAGATGTACCGGCGTATTCGGGAGCAAGATAGCCGAAAGTCCCGGCCAATCGCGTCTCAACGGAATACTTCCCATCAGGGGCGTTCTTAACCAATCCGAAATCAGCTACCTTCGCCCTCATGTCGTCGGATAATAGTATATTGGAGGGCTTCAAATCTCTATGAATGAAGCTTTGTTGTGCTAAGCTGTGAAGATACTCGACGCCCCTAGCGACGTCTAACGCAATAGTCACCCTTTGCTTCCAAGTAAGAGGTTGAAAAGCAAACTCTCCCCACTCAAACAAATGCTGGCTTAGGGTACCCTGTGGCATATACTCATACACCAAAAGTCTCTCGCTCTCGTTCATGCAGTACCCCAGCAAGGCCACCAAATGCCTGTGCCTAACTTTGGTGAGGACACTGATCTCTGCTTGGTACTCCTTCATCCCTTTCGCCCCCATCGCGCCCGGTTCCATTCTCTTCACGGCGATCACAGTCCCGTCCTGTAATTCGCCTCGGTAAACCACTCCGAAGCCTCCTCTTCCCAACACGTTCCGTTCGTTGAAATTGTCTGTCACTTTCGTTAGGATCTCGATCGAGATGGCAACGTTCCCACCTTCGAAAGTCGGGAATTCGTGTTTATCACTGCTACTCCCGCTCCGTAGCTCTTTAGGACCTCCTCCATTGGGCTTTGCTGTCTCCTTTCCCTTCCCCTGCTCGGCACTCTCCACGACTCCCGACCTCTTCTCCCGTCTCTTGACATAGCATTTGTACGAAACGAATAATACTACGAGGATAAACAACACCGCTGCCACCACCACCCCGGCAATTAGGCCACCTGAAACAGAGGGCTTTGACGGACCTGAACCACTTCCGCCGCTCGTCCCACCACCACCACCACTGCTGCCGCCGTTGTCGCTAGAATTCTTCCCAAGCAAAACATTACCATCGTACAGGAATCTCGCAGACGGAAAAACCGGGATCGGACCCGACAAATTATTGTTCGACACATCGAATGTTTGAAGCTGAGGCAGAGACGTGAGCTCAGTAGGAACCACACCCGTAAGATCATTATCACTCAACACCAAATTCCTCAACGCCGTCAAATTCGCAAACGCTGCCGATATACTGCCGGGGAACCCCTGCTTCGCCATGTTCACACCCGTCACGTTCTCCCCCCGAGCGTCGCAGCTCACGAACCTCCACCCCTTGCACGCGTCGTTCCCCGCCCACGACTCCGCCAGCGGCATCGGGTAACCGAGCCCCGCCGCAGCCGCGAGCAGCGCCGATACCTGCGGATCGCAAGGCCCGGGCTTATCCAAGCAGAAGCTGTTGGTGGTGCCGATTGTGGCATCGACTCTGCTTGGAAACTCCGGGAAAGGACCTTGCAGTTTGTTGTTCTGCAGAGTGATGTTGACGAGGTTAGGTAAATTCATCAACGACGGCGGAATTACGCCGGTGAATTTGTTGTCGCGGAGCTGCAAATCGAATAGATTGACGCATTTTGAGAGATCGGGAATGGGACCGGAGAAGGAATTCAAGTGTAGCCAGACTTGGGAGAGCTGCGTCATGTTGGAGAGTACATCAATTTCTCCGGTTAACCCTAGGTACTGATTGTTGAGCCAAAGATTCTGAATCTCGGAAGCGGAGAAGGATTCCGGCAGGGCTCCCGTGAGGTTGTTGTAGGAGAGTTTCAAGTTCTGGAAATTGGGAAGAGAGGCGAATATATTGGGAATCTCGCCGTTGAGGGAGGCGTTACTGGCGAGGAAGGAGACGAGGTTGGTGCTCTCGGTGAGGTAGGAAGGGATCCGCCACGGGAGGAGCTTGTTGTTCTCGCTGATGCTGAAGAATTGGAGATTGGGGAGGCCAAGGAGAAAGTTATCTGGTACGGAGGTGAAGGAGTTGTCGTCGAGGAAGAGGGATTGAAGGGATGAGAGGTTTTGGAAGGAGGGGAGGGAGCCGGAGAGGGAGTTTTTTTGGAGGGAGAGGGATTGGAGGCGGGAAAGGAGGTTGATTGATGAGGGGATGGAGCCGGAGATGGAGGCGGAGTTGAGGTTAATGGAGGTGACGAAGGAGGAGGAGGAGTCGCAGACGACGTTAGGCCAGTCGCAGAAGGGGGTGGAGGAGGACCAGCCGCGGGGGGAGGGGGAGAGTGAAGATAAGAGGCTGAGCATGGCGGTGGAGTCGTCACCGGAGGACAGGAGAAGATAGGTGAGGAGGAGGAATAGGCGGAGGAGGAGAGGGGGGTGGTGGCGGGGGGCCATTTGTGGTGGTGCAAATGTAGTGAAGAAGGTGACGAGTGTTTTAATTTGAAGGGGTTTATGTTTTGTAAGGTAGGTTAGGATTTCTGCTACTAATATATCTTAATCTTTTTAATAAATATTTTATATTCTTTTGGTTTTCTAAAAACAAAATATTGAAAACAAAAGAAAAGGTCACTACTCACTACCAACTTGTTTTTTTTATTATTATTTCTCTGTCAAATTTTCATTCGGCAACACTGTTTTAAATATAATTGTACTCCATATAGCAGATAAATATTTTAAAAATATTAACTCTCATATCATTTGAAAAAATATTATTTTAAAAATTATATATTTTAATCATTCTTAAAAAATATTTAAAAGTGATTAAATATTAAAAATAATTATATCAAAATAGCAAAACATAAACTTTTTTTTTTTGTGAATTTAGAGTAAAGCAATCATGTGTAAATAATTGTGTTAGTTAGGGTTTGCACATGTTTGTTGGGAACCTTAATTTCTGTTACGAACTACTTACGACCTTTTATCTTGTTTGCCTTATAATATTTGGAGGCCGGTAGTAATTTGTAGGGCATCAAAGATTCTAAATAATAATATTATCACGAATCAATATCGTCATGACAAGTGGCAAGATGCTACTTGCTAGTATTATTATTTAACTAATTTCAAATTAACATATCATAATCACGACAATGTGTCATTACACTATAAATTAAATTAATAATCCCTCAATCCAAAATGAAAAAAATGCAATGATAAATCATAATTAAGCCGACTCTTCACGTATTTTCAATCATTTTTTCGTTTGTTTTATTTTTTGGTCAAATGTGGAGGATTTTAATTAATTTCGAGCCGATGAAGGTATATTGTTCTATAATTAATTTAACATCAACAAATAATATATTAGTGTATCTACAGAAAAAAGTTGGTGTTTTCCTTGAATAGCGTCACAAGTCAATTTATATGAAATATTCGAGCCAAATATTAAAATAGTCATTTCTTAAAAACAATTATAAATAATAGCTCTATATAACACACAAATTTCGCGATCCCAAACTCGCGGAATTCGTATATTTTAACGTGTTTGTATACATTTCTCGTATAACACACAAATACCACAATCCCAAGTTCTCGGGATTCGTGTGTTAAAATTGTCCTATATATAGTAAAAGGTTAAAAGACGTTGTATATAATTTCTTTATTAATGTTAAAATTGTCCTATATATGGATGATTTTTAAAAATTAAAATATATTGATAAATTTACTGCTCGCTCTTAACAGAACATTTTTTAGAGGAAGTGGACAAAATATTCAAATTTAATTTATCGAATAAGCGAGAAGAGACCATTCTCGCTGTCGAGTGTTTTATTTTTGGATATTTTATCCATTTTAATTTACGCGTTATTATTTCATTATTATTATGCCATCTAACTCATGGTTGGCAGATTCTGCCTTTTGAATTTATTCATATTAATTTAATATACATTATATTATGTAATAGTTTAGTGAGCTGGATATATGTAGTTTTAGACTTAGTATTTGGTAACTTGGTATGAAAGTTTTTGGCAATTAATTAATTGTGTAATAGATTGTAACTGGATTGCATTTTTTGGCGTGCAATATAATAATAAGTGCATTCTAGTAAGCTATTTTAAACATAAGATAATCATAAATTTTAGTGGGATAATTTTAAATCTCTCACTATAGCGTCTTAATATGACAATTACTGTTATGCCCTCATAAACCTTTTTAGTGTCCGTCATTTCCAGTTTTGTTCATGTACCAGCAGCTATTGGCTAATGCATTTTTAGCAAATAATTACTAGTGGATTCTGAAAATTATAACCGAAGAGGGCATAACAATATATTTTTTTTATTTTTATTATTATTATTTAAATAGGAGGTTATAATGAGAGATTTGTGGGCTATATTTAAAATTAGCTATTTTAGTGTTGTAAATGCAATCTAAATCCCATAGCACTTCAACCAAATTATGATTTTACCCATTACCCTCTAAAATAAAACTAATGCAACATTTAGGCCCAAATTGTTATCTAAATTCAAGCTAATAAATGAAACTCTAGGGCCTTTTTCTCAATGAAACTAAACAAAAGATAAAAAGGGTAATTTTAAATATAACCCCTAATTCTCTTATTATAGCCCCTAATAATAATAATAAAAGTACTATTATATCCTCAATTCCTAATCTTCAATCAAAATGAACGGAATGAATGTCTTCATTCAAAACTCAAAATTCATATTCTCGAAAAAAAAATATTTAAATAAAGTTAAATAATTAGAACAAAATCCGTCAAATGAAAATAATTCATAGACATAAAACTACCCTGTGTTTTCGAAAAATGCACAAAATACCTTTATGTTTATTAAATTACATGAGATACCCCCGTGTTATTAAAAATCCTTTACAATTTTTATCTATGTTAACACCGTTAAAATATGGATGAAATTATTCATTTACCCTTCTTATATGATTCTCTATATTGAACAATGTATTTTCAAATAAGGGATATCTTAATTCTCATTTTAAGGATTTTTGGGTTCTTTTTATTAAAATAGATTTTTTTTTCTTATGGAATTAAATCCATAATAGTTGATTTTTGTTTGTTCCATTGAATTTCAAGCCAGAGTAAAACTTTATTATTAGAGTGGTTTTTGTTGGTTTCTTGTCTTTTGAAAGCTAGTGGAAATCTCACTATGTCAATTAATATTCACGATATTAAGAATTAAAATACTCATGAATTATTAATATTTTATTTTGGTTAAATTAGTAATATTGTTCATGGTAAAAAAATTATTCCCATCTTTTTGAGCGAGTGATGTATTTTATTTTATTTTTGTCTTCCAAGCTCCAATTAATAATTACGTATTAGGGTTGTATACAAATCAAATAATTTTGGTTCGATTCAAAATTTGATAATTCAAATTCAAAATTGATGATGTGAAAACAAATACAAAATGTTTCTAGATTCAATTATCATTTAAATAAAAATTGAATTATTATGATATCTGAACCGATATTTGTGATTTAAGTGTATATATATATAACAGATTTATATATTTATATGATATTTGTATACACAATTATATAATTTTTAAATCTATTTTTTATATCAAAAATATTTTATAAAATAATTTTCATTCTTTTATAAGTGTGAAATCAAATTGAACTTTGAATTTAAATTGTAGAATATTGTTATTTAATAAAATAAAATAAAAATTGAATTGAATTATCAGAATATTTATATCGCATCAAATATAAATATTAATTTAATATACATATACGAAGTGAATATTTTTAAGAATTGAATATTTTATTATTTATTTTGATTCGTTTCATATACAATTTTATTGTGTATTTTATTTTTCAATTCACCGTGAATAAGAAACAAAAGAAATAATATTAGCTTAATTTGTATGATTATACTGTAATTAATTTAACAAAATGAACACAATGATGGAAAAAAATGTTTTATATGTTTATGGTTGAGTGAAAGATATTTACGTCAATCCGGATCTATTAAAACAATGAAGAAGTACATAATTCACATTTTCTGTTAAATTTAACTAATTGGATTTTCTATGCAAGATTTTTAATAATATAAGGGTATCTCATACAATTTAATAAACACAAGGGTGTTGATGCATATTTATGAAAATACAAGGTATATTTATGCATTTTTCCCGTTTTTTCTGCTGCTTCTTCTTCAATGTTTTTGTTCTTTTGTATTTATTCTTTTTCTACTGTTGTTTCTACTGATATCTTGTGTTGCTTCTTTGTTTTTTTTTTGCACTTTTTCTTTGTTTGATTTTTGTTTCTTCTTTGTATGTTTCTTAAAGTTTTATGTGTATTTCCTTATTTATGAACATGTATTTTATATTATACGTGGCTATGATTAATAATTATAATTTCTATTGTAAATACAATTGTTGGTTGTGATTATAATTTTTTATTTTTTATTTATTAATCACAATAGTACCTTCTTTATTATAGGGGATATATTATAAGTAAGGGGGCTATATTCTAAAATTAGGTTTGGATGTTACGAGGATATAATAGTATATTTCTAATCAAATTTATTTATTATTTTAAATTAGGACTATAGAAGGAGGTTTGGGGCTATAGTTAAAATTAGCCAAGATAAAACTTAGGGCTTTATAAGGGCCCAAAAACAAGACATGTAGTTGATGAAGTATGGATTTATGCATGCATTAATATTGATTAGTAACACCAACACACTATTGGTCTCTCTAGTTTTCTCAAATTCTCAAATCTTTTTTCTGACAATAAACCCCTAAGACATGACAAAACCAAACCTAAATCAACCGACCCCTATGTCCCATTTATTTACTACTCACAATCTTCGTCTTCTCTCTTACACAATTACCATTCCTTTTGCTACAAATCCAACAAAACCCCATTTAACAAAGTTTAATCTTTTTTTATCAAGCATGCCACAAAGATCATTGAGCACCTTCCTCTACAATCCTATGTAGTTCAACAATTTCTTCATGCCCATTTCTACTATATATATAGTTACCATCTTCTCCCTTCATCATCACCACAATTCACACACAAGCACAAAACAAAGTAATTAAGCAACAATGAAGATGATTTTGGCTCTCTCCCTATTCCACTTACTTACTCTCTCATGTAAATAAAGCCCTTCTCTCCCTCCCTATCTCTCATACTATCATATATATTTTATTAATATTCACAATTCAACATTACTACTACTAACTTGTGGCATGTTACTTTCTTGATGTTCATCAGCGGCACTGCTAGGGTCGGAGAAGCTAGGCGTGAACTACGGGCGCGTGGCGAACAACCTCCCTTCGCCCTACCGGTCCATCGAGCTCCTCCAGTCGATGAACGTTCGACACGTGAAGCTCTACGACTCCGACCCTGAGGTCCTCAAGCTCATGTCCGGGACCCACATCCGCGTCACCATCATGGTCCCCAACGACCGCATCTCCCTCATCGCCTCGAACCGGTCCGAGGCCGACCAGTGGGTCAACGAGAACGTCCTCCCCCACTACCCGAGCACGAAGATCCGTTTCGTGCTCGTCGGGAACGAGGTCTTCAGCGACCCTGGCAACAGCCAGATGTGGCATGACCTCGTTCCCGCCATGAGGTACCTCAGGAAGTCCCTGAGCGAGCGCGGGATCCACAACATCAAAGTCGGGACCCCGGTCGCCATGGACGTGCTCGGGTCGAGCTTCCCGCCCTCGAGCGGGACGTTCCGGTCCGACATCCCGGGCGAGGTGATGACGTCACTCGTGAAATTCATTAACGGCACGCGCTCTTTCTTCTTCCTCGATGTGTACCCCTACTTCCCGTGGTCGGAGAACCCGGCCGGGGTGTCCCTCGACTTCGCCTTGCTCAAGGATGGGAACCGGACCTACATCGACCCGGACTCTGGGTTGATCTACACCAACCTCCTCGATCAGATGGTGGATTCGGTCCACTTCGCCATCCAGAAATTAGGGTTTGATGACGTGAGGATCGTGATCGCGGAGACCGGGTGGCCCCACGAGGGCGACATCGACCAGCCGGGCGCAAACGCCTACAATGCAGCTACCTACCTATGCAACCTAGCCAAGAAGATGTCGGTCGACCCGCCTCTCGGGACGCCCGCGAGGCCGGGAGTCGACATCCCGACCTTCGTATTCTCGCTCTACGACGAGAATCAGAAGGCCGGGCCCGGCACGGAGAGGCATTGGGGGATTCTTAACAGTAAGGGGAGATCGATTCACCAGGTAACTTCATTTACTAACGACTTTTCTTTTCCTATGATTAATATTGTGATATCTATTAATAAGTAAATGAGAGGTGTCTCGTATAAACTTTTCTTATATAAATATGCTAAATCTTTAACTCTAAATCAATCACCAACACTTAATATTATTTATTTCGTTTTTATTATATATTTTTAAATTTCCTTTTTTTCTTCATTTCATATTTTTGCATATCTAGCTTAATTCTAAAAAGAAATTATTTTATCGGGATTTATTTTGTTTAATTAGGGTTTAAAATCAATTTTTAAATTCAATTCTTTTTAGTTAAAATTAAAACTAGTATTTTTAATTAGTTTTCTCTTAATTATTTTTCTTCTTCAATTTCGTGTTTTTACCGTGTTTCAGTTTAATTTCACATTTAGGTTGATCATACGATATTAATATTTCTAATTACTTGTTAACATTCTGTTTCGTTTTTAATTAATGATTAATTATTTAGGTTGATTATTCCACGTTATCATCTAAAAAAACTTACATTTTTCAGAAATGAATACTATAGTTAATTAGAGTTTAATTAATCCTCGTATATTATAACAAATTAATAGTCTTAAAATGAATATAATAGTCATAAAAGTTTCAACATAAAGATGTAGGAACACGAGATGATAATTAAACTCAACTCTACCAAACCTCCATCTAACAACTATAAAAATTGCAAATTATTCCCTCAAACTATATATGTAAGTACTCTTTGGTTTGTTAATGTAGATGGACTTAGCCGGGGCGTGCCCGGACGGAGATAAGGCCGGTCCACTACACTTGGTGAAGCCGGTGAACAACCTGCCTTACAGAGGGAAGATTTGGTGCGTATTGGCCCCTACGATCGGCTCTAGGGTTACAGAGTTGCTTCCGGCCGTGGAATTCGCGTGTCGCCAAGGCAACGGGACGTGCAGTGAGCTGGCTCCCGGCGGAAGCTGCTACGGTCCGGTGTCAATTACATCCCATGCAAACTATGCTTTCAGCTCTTATTGGGCTAAGTTTAGGGGTGATGGTGCATCTTGTTACTTTGATGGCCTTGCAGTTCAAACCACTGTTGATCCTAGTAAGTTCATTCCTAATTGCTAGTGTAGTACTTAATTTTATATGTGTTTCAATAAGTTACATATTAGGTTTGAAAATAATTAATATTTGATATGTGTTGTTTGTTTTGAACAGGTCATGGATCATGCACTTACCCAAGTGTGATAGTGTGAGTTGAAGAATATAGGATATTTAGATGATGAAGCTTATGAGTCCCTTTTTTATTATTATAATTGTTATAGTTTCAAACTTTCAATTGAAGATTGATCACTATATATATGTGGTGCTCTATATTGAGAAAATTAAATTCAAATTTCTGCATTGTTATGGGTCTCCTTTTCTGATTTACAAGAAATTCATTATATTGACGATGTTGAAAAGTAAAATTTTTCGAATTTGACAATATAAAAATTAATAGTGAAGTCTTCACCAATATCTTTTGCTCTGTTCGTTACTATGTGTAATGTTTAGAAATTTGAAAATGAAAAATTTTATATTTGAACAAAGGCAAAATGTATTATAAAGTACTTGTACAACAAATTAATAAAATAAAAATAAAATAATGTATACTATTATTATACTTTATATTAAATTACATTAGATCTTTTACACAATCGATATATTAATGAACCAAAACTTTTATAATATAAACATTTCATCATATATTATCTAATCAAATTATACATCTTGGGATGGAATAAAAGTGGAGTATAGAAGTAGAGTGAAGTATAAAAGAAGATATGAAAAAATAATTAAATTAAATATTAAAGTAGTTGGATCATGGATGGTTTATTATTTTTTTACTAATAATAAATGAAATTTAGTATTTCACTCTTGTTCCCCGCGCACTATATATTATTACTAAGATTGAATTTTTTTAATTTCAATTTTATATTTTAATTTAAGTATTTATATTAAGAGCTTATTTCATCCAATCAGAATATAATTATTTTTAAATAAATATTAAGGTTAATAAAAAAAATAAGAATATAGATTTTTTAAATTTGCAAATAAATACATTAATTATGATTTATTATAGTACTATATAATAATTTCTTATTTTAATAAATCTTAATTGAAATGATAAATTTGATAAAGAGAGATAAAATGGGAGACATGTGGAATACTGAATCCATCACTTCAATAAACATATAAGGTTGGATGAATTTAAAGTTTCAACCTTTGACAAAGCCTCAATTGGCAACTGTTTGTCTGTCTTTATATATTCTTGAGTGGCATCCACCTAAAATTAGCAGTTCTTTAAGGATAGAATTCATTATTTCAAGTGCTTGCCTCAAAAAAGAAAAAGAATAGTAGTAGCAGCATGTTCCATGATTGACTCTTAACTCTTATAGTCGAAATTTCAACAACCCCAACTACATTGAACTAACTGCCTTGAAGAATTTAAGGATGTTTCTCTCACACACTTAGTAATTTTTTGCTTATTACAGTTTGAACTTTCAAGAATCTGTCTTTTATCTCTCTATGTATTGAAGGTTTTCGCCCATCATGAATCTGGCTTCTTTTTCCTTTTCAATTTCTTGCAATCCAAGACTAGCTTCGAGTTATTTGCTATTTAACCAACATGGGTTGATTAGCACCCGCCTTCTTCTCAAGGAAGGTAGCAGAGTTATTGTTAGCAAAAGTCGACGAGTGCACTGCGAGGCTCAGGTAATTTTTATAAATTTTCTAGTGATTCATTTTAATTGTCGCCTTTTGAGCATAACTTTTTTCCTGATGTTGCTGCATTACTTGAGAATTTGCTATTTGCTGGTTGGTTTATGAGAAGCTGATTGTTTAGTTGCTGCTGAGATTTGCTTTGATGGAATTTCTTGATGTTGGTCTGGAATTGTGTCCATAAGTTCCTCTCTTTTCCATAGTCTTTCTCAGTGTCTTCTTCTTGTCAGAAGTGGCTGATAAATGGTAGTTTTTGATAATCCTTTTATAAACTGGTTAATGTATGGAAGACCTCTTTTTTGCAGAAAATTATCATTATTTTGTTTAACTAGTCTAAGTGGGATTGTATGGTTTAATTAAACCGAAAACTTCAAACTTTCTTGATTTGGTTCTACACTCTGTTAAGATACTAGTTGTTAAGTTTTAGTATCAAAATTGTTCCTAATTCAGTTCAAAATTGTATGGGTTCAGCCGAGGTGTTACCGGTGCTTTTCTAAAAGTAACCTTACAAGAGTTTCAGGCTGTTAGTTCAAATATGAGGCTGTTACCTGTGGAACTTATAGTCATTTTGTATATCTTTTTCTATTAAATTACCATGATTTTTTGTTGTGGAAATGTCTGCAAGAATCAGAAAAAATCTCTTAATTCCTTAATGTCAATGATTTTGAAGACAAATGATGTGCAGACCAGAAAATTTGCTCCGGTATTGGAAAGTGAAATAGTATCGGAAAATGGGACCTTACAATCCAATGAGTGGAAAACAGTTCCTGATATTTGGAGGACCTCTGCTGCAAAATTTGGTGATCGTGTAGCATTGGTGGATCCCTATCATGATCCTCCAACAAATATGACTTATAAAGAGGTTAGTTTTTGGTCTTATTTCTTGCTATGTAATTATCTCAACCCGATACTTTAGGTGAAAGTAATCGCATGCATCAAAGTGCTAGCATTCTCTTCCAAATGCTAACTATAGCCTTATAAAATATCATTTTGAGTGTCTTAACTAGCCATTGAGTCATATTATGTATGATTGTGATAACTTTTCTGGCAACCATCTCTATGATTTGTCATGCTACCATATTCTGTGATCTTCCGAATTTTCTCCAATTGTTTGAGCAGATTTGGTTTTGTTGTACTTTCTTGAATCAAAGTTCTCTGATATATTTCCATGATATATTCAGCTAGAGCAAGAAATTTTGAATTTCTGTGAAGGTTTAAGGGTCATCGGATTGAAACCAGAGGAAAAGCTCGCTCTCTTTGCGGATAATTCATGCCGGTGGCTTGTCTCAGACCAAGGTACGTTATGGCTTACACCATCCTCCCAACTCCTGAAATATATGACAGATACATATTCTGTCGGGTAACTCCATTTGGATATGATAACCAAAAAACTGATGGATTTGGTATACTCGAGCATGCAAGAATTAAGAAACTTCTGTTCTCTTTTTGCATGCTTTCTCTTTGAAAATCAGATCAAGACCATAGGCCATGTTATCTCATTCCGTTTTTTAGTACACTCCTTAGTCCTTAGAGGCGCTTATACTGACTTTTTCCTTGACTGTACTTTACTTTGGTAGAAGACCATAGAAGTTAACAGTATATCCACGTGATCAGCACATTGCTCCAGCTATCAATTTTTTTCTTTCTGAAATCAAACATAAGTTTTGTTAATTACAGGCGACATAACTAGTCCATGTTTCAGGGATCATTCTACTTAAAACAATTATTTCTTCTATATCAAGCAAATACCATATTGTCATAATTTTGTGTTCCCTACTTCATTGATGGACTAATCGTATGTTTTCAGAGTTGACGTAATCTTATAATTTTTTACTTCACAACTCTTTCTGTAATGTATTAAGTTCTCCTCAGGTATTATGGCCACCGGAGCAATCAACGTTGTCAGAGGTACAAGGTCATCTGTTGAAGAGCTTCTGCAGATATACAGCCATTCTGAAAGGTTGGGAAAGGTTCCATTTTGAAGATATGGTCTTCCATTTAGGAATCAAATTAATTGGAACTCTATGTTTGGGGTGCATTCTGTTTTTTACTGCGATACATCTCCCGTATTATATGCCTGATATTACCTTCTTTTCTTTTCATTTTAATCATCTGACACTAGTGGATGACTCATGACATAGCTTGCTTACATTAAGACTGCGTGAATCACCACCTATTGGAAAAACCGTGCTAATTTTCTGATAATTCTTTCTTGAACTGAACTCATGCTCTTTGTGTTTTAACTGCAGTGTCGCACTAGTTGTGGATGATCCTAATTTGTACAATCGAATTTCGGAGACCTTCCGATCTCGAACCACTGTAAGGTTTATCATTTTGCTATGGGGAGAGAAAACAAACATAACCAATGAAGCTGCACCAGAAGTTCCTATTTATACCTATAAGGAGATAACAGATTTGGGTCGTGAGAGTCGTGAAGATTTACGTCATTCTGAAGAAGCAAGTAAGTATTTTTGTTTTGTTTTCCATATGATAAACCCCTAATTGATTCCTTTTAGGAAAAAATTTCTTGAAATATGTTTAGGGTTATGATAATGCTAAATATACTCTGCAAGTCAGCCATATGACATGCCTAGCATAGTTGTGTAGACTATATCGATATATGGAAGAAATACAGTGCTACTTTGCCTTTTCCATTTTCTCTCTGTATCTCGGAAGGGGAGAAAATGTTTATACACCTAGTACCCATTTTGTGAAGGGTTGTATGTTGATCCGACGAAGTTGCTTTAGAATTATCAATGTGATTTCACTGCTTACTTCTATTTCTGTTTTTTGATTTGCACCATCCCAATTCATAGTTGTTGACTGGGCAACATTGGTTCAGGGAGAAAATTTACTTATGAAACTATCAAGTCCGATGATATTGCTACACTCGTATACACAAGTGGGACAACTGGAAATCCTAAAGGTGTTATGCTCACGCACAAGAATCTGCTGCACCAGGTAGGTTATTTTTCTTCTTATAAATCTCGGATCAGCTAAGAGGTATCTTTATGTGGTTAAACTACTCCTAGTTATCCTTCTAGTTTAAAGCATGATACATTTAAGTTTCAGTTCAACTGTATATATTTAATTCCATGAGCATCCATGCTTGAAATCGAGGATTTGGTATCAAATGTTGTGTTTCAGATTGTCACATCATGTATCTGATTCTTACTAAGACTTCTGAGTTTTCTTCCAAATGAAACCTTCTGATGAGATATTTGATTGTGCTGCGTAGATCAAAAACTTATGGGACATTGTGCCGGCTGTTCCTGGGGATAGATTTCTGAGCATGCTGCCACCATGGCATGCATATGAACGAGCTTGCGAGTATTTCATATTTACCCATGGAATTGAGCATGTATACACTACAGTCAAGAACCTAAGGGTATGTAATTCTTTCATATAACCTTTTTGTCTTGTAAGTACAGGTTCACTGAATGTTATAGCAAAATATCGAGTGTTTGATTGCTGATTACATCAGATTGATTGCATATGTATATACTAGTGGCTGATTTGATAATTTATATTATTGCAGGATGATTTGCGACGTTATCAACCTCAATATGTTATTTCTGTTCCCTTGGTATATGAAACACTTTACAGGTAAACCATACCACCCAGATTGCGGAAAGATTTGTGCTGGAAATATTGCCAGTCAATTATACGGGTCATTGGTCAACTGGTCAACTAATTCGAGAAAGCCGGATGACCCATTATTTGAAATATGTACATCTACACACACTATAAAATGTAGCAGACATACCAATACAAAACAATAGATGAAGCATCAAATTAAGTTGACATAACAAAAGAATTTAACAATCCAAATAAAGTAGAAACTCCTTATCGATATTTCTTCACTGATTAGGAATATAAATGTATATATGTACATCTACACACAGTATGGAAATGATGAAATTTAATAGCTAACTATTATGCAAGACTTGTAAACAATCTTCTCTAAATGATAAATAAATACATTGTGTTATGAAATTAATTAATCTTAGATATCTGACATTTCCTTCATATACTGCAGTGCCATCCAGAAACAGATCAGAACAAGTTCTGCTGTTCGTAAACTTGTTGCTCTTTTATTCTTAAAGATCAGTTTCACATACATGGAGGCTAGTAGAATTTATGAGGTAGCACTTCCTTAATTGGTGTTACTTTTCATAGTCTGTTGCAAGTATATAGAAGATAACTCTATTTTGTAATCTAGATTAATACATGCATACTTTGGGCAACAAATTTAGTGGCCAAACCTGACATTTTTACTTCAACTGACCGAATTGCTACAAAATAGTGGGCGATACATATTGCTTGATTTTGTTTAATTTTTTGTAAGAATTGTAAATGTATGTGTTAGATCTTGAAAGATTAATGTGATCATCAAAAATGTCTCTGATAACTACTTGTTTTGATGTCCATTAACTCCATATAACATACATAACTTCCCACTGATCCCTTCTGATCAGATCATCATACCAATAAGAACAGTGTTTATTCACCTCAATTTTATGCATGTTAGCTTCACCAAGATTATTTCAGAGCTTCTGTTTCTTTTTTCTTGTTTTTTTATTTGTCAGAAGTTCTGTTTCATGATAAAGTCTTTGAGCAAATAGTTTTCTAAATTTAGTACAGCATTCTGATATTCGAGTTCTGTGCTTCTTTGATTTGTTGTCTTTTCCTAGGGGAAATGTCTGACCAGAAATCTTGAACCACCTTCCCACCTTTCTGCAGTGTTTGACTGGTTATGGGCAAGGATCATTGCTTTAATATTGTGGCCGCTGCATTCATTAGCAAAGAAACTTGTCTATGCTAAAATACAATCCGCTATTGGAATTTCAAAGGTTTGTGTTCATAAATGGATCTGTGGAGCTTTGCTTTTTAACATATTATCTAGAAGATCATTAAATTCCGTTAACGAATAATATTAATCTTCGAAATTGACAGGCTGGTGTGAGTGGAGGCGGCAGCTTGCCCCCACATGTGGATAAGTTCTTTGAGGTGAGATGTGGGTGTGTTTTTTAGCTACGATGTCGTGGATCTGGATCAAATTTCCGATTTACCGTGTTTTATCGAACCAGGCAATTGGAGTAAAAGTTCAAAATGGATATGGCCTAACAGAATCATCACCTGTTGTTGCAGCTCGACGACTGAATTGTAATGTAAGCAACATATTTCATGCATTAGAAGAAGCTGGAATTTTGAATTGTTAAAAACACTTTGATAGTTTTATGCTAGTAGCTTTTCTGGTTCTTTCTTATGTTTCTCTGTTCCGAGGAGCAATCTAATTAAGTTTCTCGAAAAAACGAAATGGTTGATGTCGAAATTGTACCTCTATTATTTGATGCCTATCTAGATTGTGGAGAAAAATCTCTTGCTGATCTAGTCTTGATCTACTATCTTTTTTCTCTCTTAAAAGTGCATTAATATAATACAGCTTCTAATGTATTTTTGCAACAAAGTTTTTCTTCGTATGGCATTGATCTTGATGATGCCACAGCCTTAATATTTGAAGGTTCTTGGTTCGATCGGACATCCTCTTAAATATACGGAAATAGAAGTTTTTGATCCTGAAACGAATGCTGCTCTCCCTCATGGATCAAAAGGCATTGTCAAAATAAGAGGCCCGCAAGTGATGAAGGGTTATTACAAGGTAGCTTCGCCTCTTATTTTAATATGTTTAGGACATTACATGTCAATGTCTCTGTTCTCAAACAATTCAAGCTTAGGCTCTCAAATAGTGTGTTCATTCAATTAGTTTTTGTCTTTGAAGAATAAGATAGACTTCTTTTAGTTGCTTCATAAATACAGATGGGAAGTTTGCTACTTCCTACGCAGAAATCTTTCGAGTTCGGCCTCAAATGTTTCAATGTGCACTTGAAGAGATCCATTTATAATTCCAAATGATAATTTACTCAAAGTTACTTAAGAATGCATAGTATATATACAAATTGTTTGGGAATAGCATGTAGCAGGTTAATAAACTGTCTGTCTCGACTCTTGACCCCCTCCGTTCTTCAGAAAATAAGCTTTCTGTATGCCATTTCATTATAATTGGGGAGCTAAAGAGGATAAATATTTACTACTTACTTTCTCTGATGATCGATATCAGAATCCCTCAGCTACGAAACAAGCTATAGATGAGGACGGTTGGCTGAATACTGGTGATATTGGCTGGATTTGCCCTCCTCATTCTAGAGGGCGAAGTCGTCAATCTGGAGGGGTCATTGTTCTGGAAGGACGTGCAAAAGATACAATAGTCCTTTTGACCGGTAAAAACAAAAACGTTAATTGTTGGAAATGCTTTTTTTTCAGTTTATGCACTTTGTCGAAATACCCTAACAATGTAAGGTGAAGGTGAAGTATACCACTTCACACAGGACATAGAATAGGATCAATGAAATGAAAATCAATCCCTTGATATATATATCCCAACATATATGTCTGTAACAGGCGAGAACGTGGAGCCCTCGGAGATTGAAGAAGCTGCGCTGAGAAGTAGCCTTATTCAACAGATTGTGGTCATAGGCCAGGTGAGTATAGTCATTCATTATCAGATAGGCTATCTTAGCCATTCCCCTCTTAATTAGCATAACATCAAACAGCTTCGAAAGCGGGATTCATGATCAAGAAGGTTATAGCTCCGTATATAGCTTGATATGGTACTAACAATGTGTAGGATCAACGACGACTTGGAGCTATCATTGTCCCGAATAGAGAAGAAATCCGAAGGCTATGTGGAGTGGAAGACGATGCTGCAGAGCTTAGCAAGCAGAAACAGAATAGTCTACTCTACGATGAGTTGAGCAAATGGCGAGAAAGCTTATTCAACAACTTCTTCATTTTGGATAACTTCTTTTTGGGGTTCTTAATTCAGAACTGAGCTTCAGCTCGGATCTGCACAAATAAAGTGTTACTTTTATAGCTCTAATGGTTCTGTTTTTTCGTACAGGACCTCAGAGTGCTCGTTTCAAGTTGGACCGATCCTGGTGGTCGATGATCCTTTCACGGTAAAACCTTTCATCGGTATCAAGAGTTGGCGTTTGAATGAATCTACTACTGTTGTGTGCTTTTAGGGTCGATCATAACTTCGTTATAACTGACTTCATTGCAGATTGACAGTGGTTTGATGACTCCTACCATGAAAATCCGAAGAGATAAAGTTGCGTCTCTGTACAAAGAGCAGATCGACGATTTGTACAAAGGAATTGCCTCATAGAATAATAGGGGTGTGTGTCTGAGAGAGAGAGCACGATGTGAAGAGGCGATCAATGCATTCCGAGTTATTCTGGAAAATAGCACACACTGTCGGGCCAAAACATTGGCTAATCTGTTCATCTTCTGGTAGTTAGAAATAAGAGGCATGAAAATCCCAGACATCAGAGGAATCTGTAACTGTAAGAATAAATATTCTTTTTATATGCTTATGTTGAAAAGCATTTGTAATAAATATAATCAAAACAAGCAATTGTTGTAATAACTTCACAAAACAAAGAATATGAACAAAATACGTCCCTCAAGCATATTTCTTCATTAAAATACGACGTTAATGTCTCATTATTTGATTAAGTCAATAAATATTCAAGTTTATGAACCTTAGACTTTGTGCTTGTCTCGTATATCAAGAATTATCGATTCAATCTTGGAGCACCATCGTTACAACAGAAGATCATATTACTCGAGGAATGAATGCATCACTTAAAGATTTTACATCAAATAAAGCAATGCATTACGCTTCAGCTCCCAATGCAGGGCAAGAAACTCCATGCCCATGTCGTGAAATCCGGCTTCGATCTTCATGGCCCCCTTTTCTCCAACACGCTAATCGACATGTATGGCAAATGCGGCCATCTTCAAGACGCCCTCAAACTGTTCGAGGAAATGCCCAACAGAGATTTAGCTTCATGGGCATCCATTTTCACCTCACACAACCAAGCCAACCTCTCCAAGAAGACCCTTTCCATGTATTCCGATGCCATGTCTAAGGAAGGTCTCCCCCCGGACGGTTTCGTCTTTGCAACTCTGATCAATGCTTGTGCTGGCTCGACCGCATTGGAGATTGGTGAGCAACTGCACGCCCAGTTTGCTGTATCGATTTTTTCAAGCGACGAGGTGGTTAAGTCGTCCTTAGTTAACTTTTACTCGAAATGTGGATTTCCTGATAGAGCTCGCAGAGTTTTTGACTCGATTTCATCGAAGAATGTGGCTTCTTGGACTAGCTTGATATACGGTTACGCGAAGGTGGGAAGGAAAAGTGAAGCACTCGGTCTTTTACGTGATATGCCTTGCAAAAATTTGCAGAGTTGGACTGCTGTAATCTCGGGCCTCACGCAGGGCGGGCTATGTCTCGACTCGTTCAAGCTTTTCAAAGAGTTGATGAGAGAAGGTGTTAGTATTCATGATCCGTTTGTTCTTTCTAGTTTGATTGTTGGTTCGTCAACCTTAGCTATGTTGGAGCTGGGTAAGCAAGTTCATCGGTTAGTTGTTGTTCTTGGATACGAGCCTAACACGTACGTAAGTAACGCGTTGATTGATATGTATGCTAAATGCAGCGATGTATCAGCTGCAGAGAAGATTTTTGGTGATATGAGGAAGAGGGATATTGTTTCTTGGACATCGATAATAGTAGGGATGGCACAACACGGCCGGGCTGTTGAAGCTTTATCATTGTACGATAAGATGACCTTGGCAGGTTTAAAACCGAATGAGGTGACCTTTACAGGGATAATCTATGCGTGTAGTCATGCTGGCTTAGTTGACAAAGGCCGACACCTTTTCAATTCTATGGTTGTAAATTATGGATTAAGACCTTCGCTCCAGCATTATACTTGCTTAGTCGATCTTTATAGCCGATCCGGACTGATTGAAGAGGCGGAGGAGATACTCAATACCATGCCATTCAAACCTGATGAAGCTGCTTGGGCTGCTCTGTTAAGCTCTTGCTGTCAAGGTGGGAAAAAGGAGACAGGGGTTCGAATTGCAGATAAGTTGCTCAACTTAGGACCAGAAGAATCATCGACATGTATACTAATGTCTAACATCTACGCCGGTGCTGCTATGTGGGAGCAAGTATCCAAGGTCAGGAAACTAATGTCTGCAATGGAGTTGAAGAAGAAACCAGGGTACAGTTGTGTTGATCTAGGGAAGGAGATCCAAGTATTCTATGCGGGTGAGACGACACATCCCATGAGAGACGAGATTCATCGTGTTCTGCAAGAATTGGATGCAGAGATGAGGAAGAGAGGCTATGTACCTGACACATCTTTAGTGATGCATGATATGCAACTACAAGAGAAGGAAAGGCAGCTTTTCTGGCATAGTGAGAGATCAGCAGTTGCTTACGGGCTGCTGAAATCCGTGCCGGGTTCGTCCATACGTATTCTCAAGAATCTTCGTGTCTGTGGCGATTGCCACACAGTGTTGAAGTTCATCTGCAACATTGTGAAGAGGGAAATCATAGTTAGAGATGCTAAGAGGTTTCATCGTTTCAAGGATGGGGAGTGCTCTTGTGGTGACTTTTGGTGATCAAGAACTAAGCAGTTGTACATTACTTCTAGTTCTTTGTTACAGGTATTGACTAGTTTCTTGCAATTTTTTGAGATTTTGATGTGTTGTTTGAATTATTACTTGAATATTAATTATATATATTTACATGTTCAGCTAGGGATGACAATTTATCTGGGGTATCTCATACATGCGGTATCCGATCCTAATATATGTGGATTTGAGATGTATTTGATATCTTCGGGTAGATTCGTGGATAGAATTTAGTATCAATTTAGTTCGTGGGTTTGAATATGGATATTAACTATCCATACACGCGAAACTTATATATTTGCGAAAATTTACTCATCAAATACTCATGAATTACCTGTAAAAAATCCGCATATCCACCTAATATTAATCATATTTATCCATTTTTTATATAAAATTATACTCCCTCCGTCCACGAAAGTGTTTAACATATTTCCTTTTTAGGCCGTCCACCAAAGTGTTTAACACTTCAAACTTTCCATTTATAGTAACTATTCTATACACAATCCAATTAAAAATTATAAATCATGTGGGACCCAATCTCCACTAACTCTACTTTTACACTCATTTCACACTCCACTCATTACACCTTTTACACTCCTTACACACTCTACACAAAAGTCAACAATTTTTCTTAAAACCCGTGAAAGTCAAAGTGTTAAACACTTTCCAGGACGGAGGGAGTATATAATTATCACCAAAAATTATATCTAACATATCTTAAATATTGAAATTATATATTTTCGGTTGATGGATACCCACAAATGGTTGGTTGATGGGTATTCAACGGGTGGTGGGTTGCGGGTACCCGAGGTGTGGTGAGTGTAGTGGGCAAAATTCGTACTCTACCAATAAGCCCTAAATCGATAGGCAAGCCCAGTCACGTCGACCTCATTGACAAACCACCCAATTGACTTACTATAACTGAAAGCCCATAAACATAGTTAGGCAATACGAGCCCACAAACGACCCAACTAGTCCAAAATATTAGCCAAAACCCTATCAGCTTGGTCAACAACGGCTACGGCCGCTAATGACGAGAGTTGGTTGAACCAAACCGAGAATCTCGCAACTAACTACGCTAGGGATGAACGGGAAGATAGACGTAATCAGGTAAATCAAACCCTATGGGGCCAAGGGTCGCCTCACATAAAACCAACCATATCTACTCAATGGAGACTCACACACTTATGCTTTCGACTACTTTGTTCACAACCTTATTGCTCTCATCTCTTCTGTCATCCCTGATCCAATCGGTGCACACCGATCCTGATCGGACTGACTGGCACAACCGGCTGATTAGTATCAATACTATATTTACTTATCTTTTTAACATATATTATTGCTCTATATTTCGTCTTACTATCGTTCTATTATCAATCGTATTGACTTGACCGTCGGGGGTTCTTTGACTGATATCCCACCGGTTCTCTCCTCAAACTTTTATGGTTCCTTTTTGATTGAGCAGGTTGTTGGCATCCATCTTCCTTCAATTGTAGGAATCACCTTCTACAGTGGGTTCGTGGATACTCAATGGGTTTGTGGGTTTGAGTGATTTTAATATCTACGGGTACTTTCGCGTGTAGAATTTAATATTCATTTAATTCGTGTGTATGAGTATAAATAACTACTATCCATACCCACCGTACCGGATTATCATCCTTATGTCCAACCCCTAAAATCATATCAAGAGCACAAAACGATCATATATAATTATTAATTAATATTTAATGTTATTTTTAATAATTCTAGAGTTAATATATTAAAAAACAATGCATATAAATTTTAAATTTTTAAAATAAATATTAATTATGATTTATCATATTATAACAAAATTATTTTAACTAGTATTGCACCCGTGCGATGCACGGAGTTTTTTCTTTTTTTTAGTATTATTGTCATATTAAAAAATGTGTATGTAATAAGACAATTTCAAAGTAAATGCATATTTTATGTATATGTTGGATTCCAACTCTTAAATGTTGTCATCGTCCTTCAACTTAAGAACACGTTTTAGTTTTTTGTGATTTTTTGCTTTCAATCCATCTTCTCCGTATTCAGCATTGCTAGACCCTTCACTATTCACTTCGGATTCTGCTGCCCTTTTCCCTTTGTCATCAATTGTTATCTTCCATTTGTCATTGATTTTCTCTTTATTCACCTTACTCTGCAGTTAAAATAATAGGTTAACATTTTAAATACAACAATACATCTTTCAAATTATAGTATATTAAATAAATACTATACCTCTTCTGTTTTTTCATCAAAGTCTGGCATAATGTATTCAAAATACTTAGTTATCTAGCTGGATCACTAATGACCTTACTTATGGCATAAGCAATGTTCATATCACTCTTTCTCTCATTTTTAAGACACACCTTGAAAAGTGCCTTTTTGCCAATCAGGTTTTCTATATCCATCAAAACTTCATTGGAGTCTCCACACTTTAAATCAAACATAAGTAAGTGTTAAATTGTAAATAATAATATTAATGTAATGACTAAAAATTAATATAATATGCTTTCAATAACATATTATTACCAACTTCATTTCTTTGACTTTTCTCCCTAGAAGCTGTTGAAATTCTCTTTCCCAAACATGGAATTTCGCTGATCCATCTTCGTCAGCTACGGTAAGCGTAAGCTTATGTCTACAAAAAATTATAGTAATTAGTTTAAGAATGTTCACATGTTATTCATAATTATATTTTATACCTCATTTTGCCTCCAACGTCCATTGATTGACATTTTTTGCAATAAAATTTATCACTTTCTACTTGCAATTTTGAATAACATTTGCAACATGCCAGGTAGGACCAACCACTAATATCCTCAATATTAAATATTTCAGCATGAACCCAAAAATAACCAACCTGTAATTAATAATAGCCAAAAATGAATTTCATATAAATTTAATTTTTATATTAGTCAAAAACGAATTTTTTATAACAAAATTGTTTTAAAACATTTATTACCTTTCCACAGATCTTATTTCAGAAATACTTTTTAGTGGTATTTCAAATTCTGAATCTTTATAAACCTCTTGTATGATTGGTGCTGATTTTTTCTCCACTTTTCCATTGCCCATCATGTTCGAATACCTGTTTTATTTTTTAATAAAAAATGAACACAAAATTAGTTTAACAATATGATAAATTGTCTCAACAGTTTAAATTTATGCTATAAATCTTACTTTCGTTTGAAGTCTTCTACTTGCGAGTGGTTGCTATCAATGAGAATTTTTGTTGCATTGTATGAGCTTGATACTTTGATCACTCCTATATTGTTGTTAAGTAGTTATCTATTATATTTATATAATTTGATAAATAATTTATTTTAAATTAAAAATTAATAAAAATTACCTTTGTATATAGTTGGTCTACCAAATTGAAATATTGCAATCATTGAAGTTGCAGCTTCTTCATTTGGCATATTATTCATCAACTCGTCAACAAATTCATCCCATAATGTGCAATTCATAGTAGTACCTCTGAAAAAATTATTTTAATTATTAAATGTGAGTAACAGTTAATATGATAAAAAAAAATGTAATTATTAAAATGAAAATGTTCTTACTCTTCATCCTCTAGAACTATATCCATCAGCTTTGTATGTTTTCCATTCACGTCCTTTGTTTGCGGTTTATATGTTGAAACGATCTTGCCAATCACATCTGTGGACATGAATTAAAGTTGTTCTAGTTATAGGGTTGAGATACATTAAATTTTGAACATAATTCGAAATGTAAAAAATTAACTTACCAAATAAAGTGCACGATTCGACATTTTGAATCGTCGAAATTTCAGAAAATGACTTGATAACAAACATTGAAATAAGGAAATCTCCATCTTCTAGCTCGCAGATTCTTGTATGCATAAATAATATGAGCTTTAGTCTACATTCCATAGTACTATATCTCATTGTATTCCTTGCCACAACGTAGTTCATTATTGCATAAACTTTTCCTATTTCGAGAATAGGCTTAAATTTTTCAATATCTCTACGTTGTATTGTTGCATGAACTCTATCTCCCTATAAGAAAATAGATCATTAGCTTAAAAAAATATAAAATATATTGAAATTAGTTATAAATGATCGAAACTTGAAATGTACAAACCTTTTTGTCGTGTAGAACACATTCCATGCTTGATATTTCATTCCTATTTGTGAATTGATATTGAAAATAGGTATGAACAACTCGGAGTTGTATACCGAACTTGCTCTTTCCTTCTTGAAGATCATCTACAAAAGCAAATGCGTGTGTCATGCTAAAATCTTTGATCAAGTTAACCAACGTATAAATGGGAGAAATGATTTGTGGATTCATTTGTGGACATCTATTTATAATGGTTGGGGTGATGTATTGGTATAATAATTGGTGAGTAGTGGACAAAATTTGAATAATGGCCATAATGATTGTTTAATTTGTCAATAATTATTGGAGATAGTGGTAGAAATATGTATTGTGTGTGTTAATAATATTAATATTAATTTAACATGTGTAATTGTTTTGTAACGTTAGTAATTTAACATCGTTTGTTGATTATTTGTAACGTTAGTAGTTGAAAATATTATTAATGAATTGTAATATTAATAATATTACAAAGTTTTGTAACGTGTAAATTGTAACGTTTTGTAATCGTTAAGCAAATATTATTAACTTAGTAAGCAAATTAAATTAGTTACAAAATAGTACATATATATATATATTATATCATGGCTTTACATATTTCTTTATACTAATAATTTGTGAATAGCCCATAAATGAGCCCATTGATTTGTTAAAAGCCCATATATAAATTGATGTAATGATGTTTGCCATTAAAATTCATTTAAACTACAAAATTGCCAAATTACAATTGATTGCAATTGATTTTGCTTGCTGTTTTATATATATATAGATTAAATATTAATTAAAATAATAAATTTATTTGTGAAGAAAGGAATATATGACACAATAGTAGGACATTGTATATTAATTAAAGTTATACAACCTAGCGTGCGTGTGTTTGTCTAGTGATAGTGAGGTTAATGTTCAAGACTTAGGTCTTCTATTCGAATTTTCCGTAATGCGGCTATACAACCTTAATTAGTTCTTCTGTGGCGACTGTGTTAGTTGTAATTAATAAATTCGGACGTTAAAACAGAATTTTCTTTTCCAAGCCAAAAACGTTTAAACACAAATTATTGTAGCTAAAAAAAGAACAGATTGTTTAATTGATTTGGTCAACATTGAATGATTTGATTTAGGGTATTACTTTCTGACCAAATTAAAAGTGTAGTAACGTATAAAAAATATTGTGTCCGTCTACAGAATTTTTTTTAATTAATAGTACTTACTTTAATGAAAGTCTTCACAATTTAAATCAAAATGCAATTCTTTGTGGACGTAAGAAATAATGTAGAACGACAATTATAATTAAGAAATTTTCAAAAAAAAAAAATTGGCAGTTTGGATAATATTAGACTATTAGTGACAAATTATTATTATATGAGTTTACACAAAATGAAAATTAATTATGTAAGAAAAATAAGATTTCTTTTTTTAAAATTTAGATTACATTAACATTAGAAAAATAAGATTTGTTTTGATGTGATTAGAAGTTATAAATAAATCAGGCAATGAGAAAAGTTGACGCCCAATTGCAGTTAACAGTGTTTGCGTTTCGACTCAGAAACGCGAAAGGAGGCAGGGAATAGGCGAAGATGGAGTGGATCCGAGAGCAGATCGATTCAGTCAAATCGTTGAATTTCAGACAAGTTCTCACACAAGTCGTCAGCCTCGGTTCGTGCAAGATATTTGCTTCTTTTTTTTATCTCGAGTTTTATGAAATGCAATGATTATTTAGTTTACTCTGTTCAATTCCCGATTAACATCAGTTTTTTCTTCCTTCCTCCATTTTGGGTGCTTTCGCTTCTATGTTTGACTTGTTTTGAAGACGTGAATTGAGCGAACCGCTGCTTGTGTTATTGCTTGGTTGAAGAATCACTCATTTTTGTTTGCTTTTCTTTTTGATGTTGAGCAGATTTTGTTGAGTTTTCTATGACTTTTGTTGGTTATTATGTTCATCGTGCACTTACAGTTAATTGAATTTTTGGAATGAAGAAAATGAGAGGAGGTTACTGTCATCAACATTAAAGATGTGTTTTTTTTTTTTTTTTGCTTTTTAAAATGCTGGATTTCTACATTTAAAATTAGTATTTTGAGCAATTGGATTTTCTGAAACTGGTGACTTATATCTTTGCCCATTTTGTTCTCTGATTCTGCTTGCTGACTGCATTTGGCTTCTCTGCCTGCCTGTACATATCGAATACTAACATTGCAAAACATAATTATCTCCCTTGCAAAAAAAAATTAGTGGTCATTCATCCATGCCAGGATGGTGACATAAAAGGATTGCTCTTGATGTATATTTATATGCATATTCATCTATTTACCTGCAATGAAGCTGGAACTTTTGAATTATAGGTTTTATGTTACCCCTAGCAAGTTTACAAATACTTCAGTAGTTGAGCTCTAGATCTGGATAATTGAGCAATTTGTTGGTAGGGTTCTCGTTATTTATGACTGATTTTTTTTTTCTTGTTTTAAAAATCACATTTCCCATTTTGGTTTTTCCTTTTGTCAAGGTATGTATTTCAATAGTTTGTTTGTATATTGATCCAGGTATGATCGTCACATCAGCTCTTATTATATGGAAAGGGTTAATGTGTGTCACTGGCAGCGAATCACCAGTAGTAGTTGTGCTTTCTGGAAGTATGGAACCCGGTTTTAAAAGGGTGAGTACTTTGATCACATGAGATGTTATAACAATATTAATGATAGATACACCATATATTTCGTGTCATAGGCTTAATGTAATATGCTAAAGCTGTTAAAAAATCTATAACTTAAAGCTGATTCTTCATTCACTGCTAACTCCATTGTGTTGTCAAACACCCTTTCTTCAAACTCCCAGGGGTTTCACGTCTGATCAATGAAAAATGGGGATTTTGAATGATAAAAGATAGATATCAATACATAAGCATACATATGTGACCTATTTCTTCGTTTCCTATTTCTGGTTCATGTGTCCTAGGACGTCAAATCACACTTGAGCTATTGGTCTGGTAATATCAAGGAAATTTGGCAATTTGCAATGGCTCACTTTTTTTAATGCTTTGATTTGCAAAGTGCTACTTCAACCTAGTACCTAGTAACTGTGATCAAGTTCTGGAAATAGTTCATTACCTTATGTTTTTGTATCCTTTGTTTTAACTTCAAACTTTACTGTTTTTTTTCAGGGTGACATCTTGTTCTTGCATATGAGCAAAGATCCTATTCGTGCTGGAGAAATCGTTGTTTTTAATGTTGATGTATGTGGTATAATTATCATATAACATTTTTTTATTGTTGCACTTATTGTGATTAATTTTCATGACTTAAATAATTTGTAGAATTGCGAGACATGCTCTTGCTTCTGGAGCATCTAATATTGTTGAGATTTATGCCTCTTACTAGAAATTTTCATGTCTTGTCTTCAAATTTGGCTTATGGTTACAAGGTTGCACTGTGATTAAATCAGTGTTATTTTTATTTGAAGGTCTTTTAACTTCTTTTTCTTTCTGACAGGGGCGTGAAATTCCAATTGTCCATCGGGTAATCAAGGTATGGTGGTTATGCCTAGTTTATTTTTAAAGTACCCCATTTACGTATTAGCTGTGGAACTTTCCTGTCGTCGTTAGAATATGAGGGGGAAAAACTGGAAAAAGTGGATTGGTGATCTCATTTGATAGGTGAGGACCTTGAAAGTTACACCGTGTATATGTTTGTAAAAAAAAGCAACACATTGGTGTTACGTTAGCTCTAGGAGCCTAGAACCATTTTAGTATCTTCTATAGGATCCTACGGAAACAAACATCATACTTAAGCTTGACAGATACACATGATTTGTTTTACTGTAACTTTTGAGCTCAAACCGGTTGCAGTGGGGAATGAATGGCTAAATACTAAGTAGTACATGCTCCAAGAAGAACCAAGCCGTATGTGATTGACTGTGCAGTTATGCATGTTTTATTTAAAAAGTTTCATCTTCAATTCTTCATATCCTCTCCTTCCATGATGCTTTCATATTAACTTCTGCTATTTTAGGTTCATGAGCGCCAAAATACTGGTGAAGTTGATGTTCTTACGAAAGGTATGTTTTTGTATATTATTTATTTTTCAAATTGGTTTTAAATTTTGAACCATGTGCAAGTTGTTTATGAATGAGATTAGACCACGGTCAGAAATGGTTTTATGAGTTTTAACAATAAACATGATGCAATACTTTTCCAAGAAAATATGATGTATTTAAATTAATCCGTTGTTCATTGAATCGTTCACCAGGTGATAATAATTTTGGAGATGACAGACTTCTCTATGCTCATGGTCAGCTCTGGTTGCAAAGGCACCATATTATGGGAAGAGCTGTTGGGTGAGCTCATGTTTGAAATATTTCCTGACACTTCTTAAACAATTGGTGACCCATTCTGCATGGCCTATGTGATGTTAATTTGAGCCTTAAGATATCTGATTAAATGGACAGTTTATTTACCCTTTGTATTCTTCAGAAGCCAATAAAAATGTACATGTGAAAAATCATGTCCCTTTTCAGCTTCATTTTAAAAGTAGAGTTTCGTTCGAATGAGAAAAGAATGATAACTCTTAGTGGATAGAAGATGAAGAAGCCTTAGAAATAGTGAATTATTGATCAAGGAGCCCCAAATTATAGGTGTTCTTGATTTTAGAGCACCTTGGCTTTCCCTATAGCCAAGGTGATAATTAAGTAGCTGCCAAATAAATCATTAGTTCAGGAAAAACATTAGTGTGAAGTGAGTCTCAGCCAACCTGTTCTGCATTGAATTCCCCTGTCATATTTGCTTTGATGTTCTTGAATTACTGTGAGTTCATGTTACTTTGTCCCATCGTATTCCAATTTCTAACAACACAATCTGTTATAAGATCTGATACGAGCAATCAACACTTCAAATGCTGCTTTTTGCAGATTCTTGCCATATGTAGGTTGGGTCACGATAATCATGACTGAGAAGCCAATCGTCAAGGTTAGTTTTCAACAGCAATATATGTTCTTTAAGAGTGAATATCCTCTATCTGTGTACCACAGAACTCCCTTGGCATACCAAATTACATTCTCTCTTTTTTTCAGTTTGTGTTTGGTACGGATTTCTCCTCATTAAGTCATATAACCGAAATTCATTGTTTGATTTGTGTTGGTTGTTGCAGTATATACTGATAGGCGCTTTGGGATTGCTGGTTATTACTTCAAAAGAATAGAGATGGTGATTAATGTCCTGACTGACTTTGAAACTGGAGAGAGGTTATAGAGGATAGAAAATATTGCAGACAAATGGCAACTTTAAATCATCTGTATTTCTGTGTATGTTGATCTCCAAGGGGAGTAAAGAATTTAATTAGCTGGATTTTTGGTCATACCTTGAGCTAATCTTCTTGTTTATAAATTTTGCAACTTGTTGCATGGCGTTTGCACACCCTCTATTAAGTTGTTTACATGTCACCTTTTCATGATGATTAATACAAACCAAAGTCTCTGGTTAATCTTGTAATAATTGATTTAATGGATGATGTATACTTTTTTCATATTAACCCATCAAAGTGCACATGTGATTGCCTTACATTTTAGCATGGTCCATATATGATTCCAAAACATACATGCATACCCTAAGGGTTAAACCAAAGTACAAAACCCAACTACAGAATCACATAATTTGCATGCAGAGAGACACGAATCAGATTTGCTAAACCATTTTTTATGTGAAAATGAATACACAACCTTTAGTAGCAGGATTATATAATAGGTAGCAACACGACACAAAAAAACCAAGTAGGGTAAATTACATTTAAATGTCGAATGTGAAAAATTATATATCGCGTCCTCCTGTCATATTCACGTATATAGGTAGGGTGTCCATGATCAAAAATGGACAGCTTCATCTCAATCTCTGTTTGCCATTAGCAAACTCCTGATTTCCTGGTTCCACAGATTAATCATGAATGCACGAACGTTTAACGGGATCTAGTTAATCTGCAAAACAGTATAATGAAATAACGACTTCAGGATGAACAGTTTTGAGTAATATGTAGAAAAACATCATTATATGTTGTGCTTCTAAAATGATTATAATTCATAGAACATAAAGAAATTGAAAAAAATACTCCCTCCGTCTACGAAAATTGAAAGCTAAGGCCATACTACAGTTACATCCCTCAATTTTGAAGTATAAGATCAATACCATTGGGGCACATGACGAAGTCATCATATACAACTCTACGAATTCACATATTTTCTATGTTTTCACTTGCTCTATCCTATCATTCTATAGAATATCAAACTCCAAAAGAACACATGTTCACTTCTTCTAGAAGTTACAATGTCTGCTTTAAGGGTGGTGACAGTGGTTTTTCTCAGTTTGGTTTGGGTACAGTCTACAGACTACAGGCACATATTCAAGTTACAGTAATCAACTAATACCCTACCATGTCGTTTCACTGATAGGGAATTTTGTAAATTTGCAGAATACATTACGAGTTTATTCGACCACAGTGTTTGGTAAAATATGAGGTTATCATTCTTTTTCCATAAAGCCAAATACCCATTATATGGTCTTGCATATGACTTCTTGGAAGAGACAATGTTTGTCGTTTCACTGATAGGGAATTTTGTAAATTTGCAGAATACATTACGAATTTATTCGACCACAGTGCTTGGTAAAATATGAGGTTATTCTTTTTCCATAAAGCCAAATACATGAAAATGAGCAAGCCCATTATATGGTCTTGCATATGACTTCTTGGAAGAGACAATGTTAATGATACTTCGTGATATTCTTTGTCAGACTAAATAATGCCAAAATATGGAACTTGTTTACTACAGCAGTTCATTATATGTCTTGATCTAATAAGAGCCAAATGGCACTTAACATCTAATTATGGCTAAAATGGGTACATGACGCAGAAGTGAAAAGTAGGTCAATCACCTAAATGTTTGAGGATCTACAATTGTTTATGAAGCAGATCTTAGCTCAAATCTAACTGAAAGAGATTAATGATAATATACTAAAGCAGGTAACAAAGCATGATCAATAAGAATTAGTGAATTACTACTTGGAATGTATTAATCTTAATAGAAGACATATCCACAACACGTACTTAAGATAGCGCACTCGATAACTTTCTACATTAGTATGCTAACACATTAAACAATAATTCAAATATTTTACCAAGAAATGAAATTTGACTAATATATCTTCTCAAGTAGTTAGTATATGTATAATACAAGCATGACAAAACTATCAGATTCAGTTCACCAGAAGACAATAATTTGCATTCCTAAAAGAAGTTCACTAGAAGCCAATGGAGAATATTATCAACAATAAGATGCATCTATCAATATCAACTTGAAACAGAAAATGTTTCATCAACAAGAAAGTTAATTAGCATGATGCACTCAACCTAACAGCAAACGAATCATGAAATGTAATATGAATCACCTAAGGCCAAATCAGAAATAGGTAACCTTTGATCATGTCACTGAGCCATAGCCTCAAAGCGCCTCAAGGCATCACAGTTTGGTGTCTCACGTCTGTAGCCCCAATGATGTTGTTGCCACTCGACCCTGCAATTATGCACTAGGTCCGTGTGGTAGTCATCCTCAACCCGTTGCTCAATTGCAACACGCTCATGACTATCGGGCGGGTACTGCTGCTCAAATTTCCCAGAGTTGGCGAAATAATTGACCCCCTTTGGTGTAGTGAACCTCACATCGTGGTAATGAGTTCTCGCGAGAGAGTAAACCGGCTCAGACGTTGGCAAGAAGTTCACCAACAGAATCAGTATCACCGGCAACAATTGTATCACAGTTCGCAACCAATTAGGCCCGTGATCAACCCCAACACCACCAGTTCTCACTCGAACACCACCACCACCAAACGTGAAACCACCAAAATTAGCAGTGGTGGCAGGATGCATCCCCCCATAGAAAAAGTTCCTAAAGATCTCATCTGCATCAACATCTCCCTCATAGAATCCGTTAAACCCGCGCATACCATTACCTCCTCCACCTCTCCTCTCGTACACGGGCTCCTCGGATCCAACGACGTCATACTTCTTGCGGCTCTCCCCATCGCTCAAGCACTTAAACGCTTTCGATACCGTCTTGAACGCCTCCTCCGCCCCCGGGGCCTTGTTCTTATCGGGATGGACCTTCAAAGAGAGCTTCCTATACGCCTTTTTCACATCCTCAGCCGTACAATTCTTCTCCAACCCCAGAATCTCGTAGTAGTCTTTCTTCCTCTTAATCTCCCTCACCACAGTCACCTGCTCCTCGGTGTAGGTAGCTGACGCGGCGGCGGTGGTGGAGGAGGAGGTTTCCGGAACCCTGCGGCGGGGACCACTTTCCGATGGATCGGGAGTATTATGATCGGTGGGTTCGTTAGGGTTCTTCCTGTCTTCCGATGAAGCGTTGAGATTTGATAAGAATTCGTCGATTTGAATCGATGGGTCTAATCTACGAGCTTTGTTGAGGAATTTGAGGGCGCGATCTTTGTCGCCCGATTGGATTGAATTCTTGGCGATGCTGAGACACTTCAAGGCTTCATCTTTGTTCCCATCCATGTGTTCCTGTGCTGTGATAAACGGATTGAAATTGTTTGCGTATACAAGTGACAAAGAGCAAAGGTGTAGGGTGAAATCAGGAGGAGGAGTGCAGAACTTACAAATTGAAATTGAAATTGAATTGAAGAAATTGTGGGGTGAAGAGATCAGAGAGGGGGGGTTTGGATCCAGAATTCAGATGATCGATTTAATTCAAGTCAATACTATTTAACCAACCAACTCTTTTTCGTTCCACAACTCCAAAATAATAATAATAATAAATAAAGTACTCTATTTGTTTGTTTATTTATAAGGAAATTAGATTATTAAAGGGGTGTAAACCGGCCGATCGAGTCCTATTCTATTCGACTCCAATCAGCTCGTTTAGAATATTAGGGTGTTCAGGTTTGACTCAAGCTCGACTCGAACTTTTGATATATTTGTTTGAACTCGGCTCGAAATATAATTATTGAGTTCAAGTTCGGCGCAGGATGCTTGATAAGATTGTTTTCAAGCCCAAGCTCGACTCGTTTGATATTCTTAATAAAGTTTTCGAGCTCAAACTCGAATTCGGGCTCGTATAAATTTTTATTTTAAAAAAATAATTATTTTAGCTTAAAACTCGATTGAAGAAGGCCAATAGTTCGCGAGTAGTACAAGAGGTATCAGAGCATCCCCAGCGATGGGGCTGGGACTGGGAGCCTTCGGGCAGGGCAGAGTTAGGCCCTTCGGAGCCCGACGAGAGAGTTCCCCGCTGTGGAGGACGGCCTCCGGAGGTGAGGCTTTGGGTTGAGAGGCAACCTCTGGCCTCCGAAGGCTGCCCCCTCTTTTGTTGCTGCGGTGTGTGGGACTCCGGAGCCCTTCCATTTTTTATTTTTCCTTTTTTAAAATTTATTTTAATACATAAATTCATCTATAAATACTCTATTTCAATATCACATTTTTACACATCTTCGTTTTTTATCAATGTATTTAAATTATTTTTTTTATTCAATTTAATCTAATTAAATAAAAAATATTAAAACTAAATACTCCCTCTGTCCCACCTCACTTGTCCCAAATGTTTTTGGATCGCATACCAATAATCACTTTATTATCTTCTTAATTACGTCTTTCACCTACTTTTTTCACTTTTTTCTTCTTTCACTTACTTCATTACTATTTACTCCATCTACTACACCCTAATTTATACCTATTTAGGAAATGAGACAAGTAATTGGGACACTCTAATATGATAAGTGAGACAAGTGATGTGGGACAGGGGGAATATTAATAAATTTAATACATAACAAATATCCAAAAATATTTTTTTACATAAATCATAAAAATACAAATAAAAGAGAGAGCCTTATGTTGAGAGTCTGTCAGTGCTACTAACCAACACAACCTTTCTAAAAATTGTGGACCTCATACAAAAAAGTTCCATTTAATTATGAAAATGCCACCGAGTCTCAATTTTGAGAGTCCCCCATTGGGGATGCTCTAAGAGCATCACAACACATATGGCTCAGGAGGCTCGGGTGGCGGGCAAGGGCTCCGGATGTCGAGGAGAGAGCCCTTGTTGTGGAGTACAACCTCGAGCGACCGGTCTCTATGGTGTGAGGCTGCCTCTGGTCTCTGGAGGCTACGCCACTTCTACCGCTGCGGGAGGGGGACTCCCGAGCCCCCTCCATTTTATATATTTTTTATTATTTTCTTTTTTGCTTTTTTTTTATTTTAATACATAAATTTATCTATAAATATCATATTTCAATATCACATTTTCACATATCTTCATTCATTTTTCAATCTTTTAATTAATGTATTTTAATTTTAATTTTTGTTTTTTATTAATGTATTTAAATTAAAAAAAATATTCAATTTAATCTAATTAAAAAAAATAAATTAAATTTTAATTAGATATTTGTTAATTTAATGTAATAAATTTAATTCATAACAAATATCCAAAATAAAAAAAAATACATAAATTATAAAAATACAAATCAAGAAGAGAGTCTCATGTTGAGAGTGACCCACTACTAGAAACCACACAATCTATTTAAAATATGTGAATCTCAATCAAAAACTTCCATTTATTTACGAAAATAACATCAAAACTTTATTATACTCTTATTGTGGATGCTCTCAAACTCATTGCGGGCCCAGCCCGAACCCATCCAACGATGGCAGATGCTGACGGGTATTATTTTTCTTAAATAATTGATTTCATTATGATTAAATTTGAAACCGAAACCTATTATTCGTGGGCATTCACGATTTCAAAATTCAAAATGAGAATTTTAACGATGAAAATTGAATCGTTATGACGATGGATAATTGGATTTGCATAAATATCTCTGCCAGCAAACCCAACCCAGCCAATAGAGTATTGAAAACTAGTCTATAAACTTTAATCAATTTACATAATCGACCCACCAAAAACTCCTTTATAAACCCTTTCGCCATCTCACTGTCACCTCCCTCCCTCTCTCTCTACCTCTCAGATCCAATCTCTTCCCCACAGTAACTCTACTCCAATGGCGCTCCAGATCGAGAAAACCAGCACCGGTCGCGAGTACAAGGTGAAGGACATGTCCCAAGCCGACTTCGGCCGCCTCGAGATCGAGCTCGCCGAGGTCGAGATGCCTGGCCTCATGTCCTGCCGGACCGAGTTCGGCCCCTCGCAGCCCTTCAAGGGGGCGAGGATCACCGGAAGTCTCCATATGACCATCCAGACCGCCGTGCTCATCGAGACCCTCACCGCCCTGGGCGCGGAGGTGCGCTGGTGCTCGTGCAACATCTTCTCCACCCAGGACCACGCCGCCGCCGCCATCGCTCGCGACAGCGCCGCTGTGTTCGCGTGGAAGGGAGAGACCCTCCAGGAGTACTGGTGGTGCACCGAGCGCGCCCTTGACTGGGGCCCCGGCGGCGGCCCCGATCTCATCGTCGACGACGGAGGCGACACCACACTCCTCATCCACGAGGGTGTGAAGGCCGAGGAGGAGTTCGCCAAGTCCGGGAAGCTTCCAGATCCCACCTCCACCGACAACGCCGAGTTCCAGATCGTGCTCACCATCATCAAGGATGGCTTGAAGGAGGATCCGTTGAAGTACACGAAGATGAAGGAGAAGATCGTTGGGGTTTCGGAGGAAACCACCACCGGTGTTAAGAGGTTGTACCAGATGATGGCTAATGGCGTCCTGCTTTTCCCTGCTATCAACGTCAACGATTCTGTCACCAAGAGCAAGGTAGTTTTCTACTTCACCTGGCCTTTATTTTTGGATTCATATATGCGCAATTATATTTATTTTGGGGGTTTGATGAAATATATGATTAAAAGAAAAGTTTTTTTGTAGTTGAAATGCTTTTGAAGTGGAACTTAAATATTTGAAGATTAATTGAAACACATTTGTGATAATAAATCCGTTTTCCTCTCCTATATTTAGTCTTTAGATTTAAGGATTAATCCGAATCATCTGTTAATTTGTGCTGTGGATCTTATCATCTTCGATCATCGCCAAAATTTTCAAACCAGTCTTCCTTTCTCTTGCATTTTAAATTGATTTGTTAATACTATTTCTTTACCATAAACTTATATTATTGAAACAAAATAAAAATGTGTAATGCATGGATTTAAAAGTTATAGTCTTATAGGTATATTTTCTGTAAAAAGACAAGTTTTTGTGAAATCCCTTTACAACCAGAATAATAATCAAACATTGAGGCATAATGGTTGCCTGAAGAAGGAGAAGTTTTCTTTACATAGTATGAATGCTAAATCCTGTGTGGTCTTTCCTTGAACCAGTTTGATAACCTATACGGATGCCGCCACTCGCTACCCGATGGACTGATGAGGGCCACTGACGTGATGATTGCCGGAAAGGTTGGTGTTGTTTGTGGTTTTGGAGACGTTGGGAAGGGCTGTGCTGCTGCATTGAAGCAAGCTGGTGCCCGAGTGATTGTGACTGAGATCGATCCGATCTGTGCCCTTCAAGCCCTCATGGAGGGATACCAAGTCCTCACCCTCGAAGACGCTGTCTCCTATGCTGATATCTTCGTCACCACCACTGGTAACAAGGATATCATCATGCTTGATCACATGAAAAAGATGAAGAACAACGCAATCGTCTGCAACATCGGTCACTTTGACAATGAAATCGACATGCACGGCCTCGAGACATACCCGGGAGTGAAGAGGATCACGATCAAGCCACAGACGGACAGATGGGTTTTCCCCGAAACAAACACTGGAATAATTGTGTTGGCTGAGGGTCGATTGATGAACTTGGGTTGTGCTACCGGACACCCTAGCTTCGTCATGTCATGCTCCTTCACTAACCAAGTTATCGCCCAACTTGAGCTGTGGAAGGAGAGGACAACAGGGAAGTATGAGAACAAAGTGTACGTTTTGCCCAAACACCTGGACGAGAAAGTTGCGGCGCTTCACCTTGGGAAGCTCGGGGCGAAGCTGACCAAGCTGAGCAAGGAGCAAGCGGATTACATTAGTGTACCAGTTGAGGGTCCTTACAAGCCACCTAACTACAGGTACTAGAGAGGTCAGAGATGAGTTTGCTTTGTTATCTAGTGATTTTGAAATGGGAGACTGTAGTACTAGCAAGTCACAAATTTGGTTTGAGTTGTGGTTTTGTTTCTGTTAGTTTTGGTTAATTGAACTCATTGCTGTCCGATCTCGATTATTATTGGAATGTTGAAACTCTTGTGTTTTCTTCTGGTGTGGAATTTTATCGTATTATTTTATTTATATGTTGATTGTTGGGAATGCCTTGATTCACCGCTTTGACGTTCTTAGCCGTTAAATTAGCATCATGGCATGGCATATCCTTAAGAACACACATTTGATGAAGCATTTTAAGCAATACTTTATCATCATAATAATGCAGAAGATGTATGAAATCTAGAGCACGACTACTAACCGAATACTTCACAAAACACTCTCAATTTGTTATAACTGATTCTATTAAATCACTCGAGTTGTCAAGTTCTTTATGCTCCTATTTTTTGGGTTTTCTTTTTTTTTTTTCTTTTTTTACTTTGGGATTTTGAGACGCGACACTTGAGTTGTATGTGTAATATTATTATGTTAATAATGAAAATTTAAAAAAAATTGTGTATCTACATATATATCATTATCCCTAATAAAAGAACATCAACTTTGACATTTATTTCTCAACCACAAAGTATATTTCAAAAATATGAAGTTCAGCTAACAAATATGGTTGTTTGTGGGTTTAATACTCTCTCCGTCCACCAATGTTCTTCCCATTTTGACCCGGCATGAGTTTTAATAAAATGTGTTGACTTTGGTTGGTAAAAGGTAAAGTGAAGATAAAGTGTAGTGAGTGGAGAATGAGATCCACAAAAAATTAGATGATGTGTAATGTATTGTGAGTGGATAATCGAACCTACATTAAATTGTAGTGAGTGGAGAAATGGTTGTCAAAACTAGAAAGAAAAGTAAAAAAAAAATTGATGGACAAATTAAAATGACAAAGTGCGAAGAAACTTGGTGGAAATACCAATTTATCTTCTAAAGCTTGCATGAGATATTGATAAGGTGAAAATACCAATTTAATGTCAGGCATAGTTTTTGGTCCTCAATTGAAAATTGAAAAGAGATGTCTTGCAATCGGAGAAGCATTTTGATAATTAGATTTCATATCGACTTAATCAATTAAGGTAATAATCGCTCAAATAAGAGTTGTATCCTAATTCTTCCATTTCTCAACAAGATCTCTATCATCATATCTATTTATTCACTTTATCAATTTCCTATCCTACCTATCGTAGAGTGTAAAAATAACACAATTTCATCATCTCGTTAAAATTGAATTTGTTGGAAAAAAAAAATCAAATGTCAAAATCGTTTCATTTGTATGTAATTCTGAAGATCATTAAATTGTAAAAAAATATATATATGATCCACACTTGGAGTAAACGAGTTAGAGTTCTTAACAATGTAATATTACTCGGAAAATATACTCTTACAATCTAAGTAATAAGTATCTGATATAACTTTTAGCAAAATGTTGTCTTCAGAAAAAGCAACATGCAGAACAAAAACAATAAGAACCGCCAATTGTTGATCTTCCAGAAATAAAGCGAAATGAACCTCAAAATTCCCAAACAAAGAACAATGTTCAAAAACCTAATTCATTCGTCTGATTAGCTCATTGATAAAGTCTTCACGATTTCCAGCATCTCCTCCTTCGACATAGTGATTCCTCTTCCTCTCAAGACCACCCAATGGTGCCTTAAGTTGGAAAGGCCAAAGGAAGTTGTTGGCCTCCTTAAAGTGAGGCCCGACACTAAGGATCTCGTGAATGAGATCTTCTATGCAGATGATCCCATACTTGCCAAGAGTCTGGAAAGCAAGGCTATCAGTCAATATACTCAAAGAATACTCAAAAGAATTTGAGAAAGTAGACTATTGATGAGAAATAAACAAACCTGTTCGATAATTGAGTTGTCTGTCAAAGCAATACGTTGCTTGTTTACTTTACCGTAGCCCCTCTTGTATATCAACTCTCTTACGCTCTTGAGGTTGGGATATCTGAAAGCGAAAGCATTATAGGTTGGCCAGCATAGTAAATAACGAGATTGTTAAGTATTTAGAAGCATACCCAAAAGTCACATATGGTTCAACCCTGTGAAGCATATTCAGGGTAGCCTTGTTAACTTTTAAGAAGGCTCCATTAAAAATCTGCATTGGAAGTTTGAATTTATTTTAGTATGCAATAAAAGTATGTGAGAAACACTTAGCCTAAAATGGCAATATAGTCCAACAAGATTTGCACCAAAACTCACCTAATGCATAACTTCTAACATAAGATTTTGAAGTTAACACTATCAGCGAACCTAATAAATTAATTTTCAGCCAATACAATCTAATGTTTCAAGAAGGAATCTGACTATCTAAATGATGGTCTCGTAAAAGGGAGGGCAAAGAAGTAAATCAAGTTAACACAAAGGCAAAATCAGTATAGTAAGGAACTTGAACAAAAACAAAATAAATGGATCACCTGTCGCAGACGTAGCAACTGCAAGATCTTCTTTGTGGTAGGGTGCATGGCATTAATACTGGGGTCCAAGAAGAAATGTTATTCACATGACATTTATCCATACAAAACCCAATTGTATCGATCTTAGTAACACACATACCCACGAATACGGATGATAAATAACAACTTGGGTTCAGGGTTAACATAAAACCCTCCTTTCAACCTAGCCTCACGCTTCAACTGAATGAGCTCCCTTTCCTAATGCACATAAAACACCACAAGTTAAGCAACACAGCCCCAATAGCATCAAATAAAGATAACAAAAGACTCAAATAAAACCTGTGCAGCATATTCCTTTGCATATTCCTTAGCCCTGTTGAAGATCAGCTTCCTGTTTGCAGACTTCTTTTCCTTGATAGAAGCAATCTCCTGCTTCTTTTCCAAAGCCCATTCCTCAGCTCTTTTCTGTTTCTTCAAAAAAGACTCGGGAACTATTTGCCCTCCCTTCTGAGACATCCTATACAAAAGAAAACATAGCTCATTACATCTTCCATACGACTAACAAAACCCCAGTACATAAATTATTCTCTACCAGTCAACGCACACCAATTTATGCTTAACCCATTCCCCTCTCTATCCATACACAAACAGAAAAAGAAGAATCCTATATATACATTATCAAGTCTCTATTTCCCAAGAGAGTGTGCAACATTCGCACCTACATTTCCACACTTAGATGGCAGAGCTCATTGCTCTTCTTGGGCTATAAGGATTAATAAGGACCAAAACATGCGAATTAAAATAATTATACATACCAATCTTCGAAAGAGATTTATGAACATGAGAATTGCTACATTAATTCAGATTCAAGTAGAGAATTTGTACCTTGAAAGCTAATCGAGGGGAAAGGAGTGAAGACAGCTCTGCAGAAATGTATAGTGAAAAATTGACTTGAGGAAATCCGTAGTTATAATTATATAGCGAGGATAGGAGCCTAGGGTTTATGTTTGTTGCGATCCGAATGCGATGGGTTGGGCTCGGTCGGGCTTTCATATTCCAAGGTTCATTCAAACCCAAACCCAGGCCCATGTACGTTGGTTGGGCTTGGGCCAGCTCGAAAATTTATTATTTTTTAATTTTTAATATATTGAAAGCATAAATAATTTATTTATTTTAAAATCTTTATATATTTTACATTCATTTTTAAATGTAATAAATAGTAAATTAAAATTTATTTAATATTTCCAAATAACAATAATTTTTTATATTATTTTAAATTTTTGATTTAAATATTAAATCTTTTATATACAGGTTGTGGTTGAGCTTTTGCGCACGACGTTCAATTTCCCTCTACTTTGGGAACTCGGGGTTGCAGTCAGAGTTGGAAAAAGAAGCCGATGAGATGGTGGCGTTTGATAGGGGAAGTTGATAATCGGGACGGTGGTGTTCGATAGGGGAAGCCAATGAGACTATGGTGTTTGATGGAAACAAAAGAAAATGTAAACATTACCAATTATCTACTAAATAACAATACTCCCTCGTCTCAATGAAGTAGTCTCGTTTGTTTTATACATGAAGACCAATATACATGTTAAAAGTGTTTTTGCCAAAAGTGGAAAAGAGACAACTTTATTCGGACAACTCAGTTAAGAAAGTGAGACTAGCCAAACCATTTCCGTACCCGCCACCCGCCACCCGCATACTACCCGCGAAATGAAGAGACCCGCCACCCGCGACCCGAAGACGTGCGCCGCTCCTTCGCCGGAGGTTCGCCGCTGCTGCTTCGAGGTCGCGTGGCTGCTTCCAGAGTCCAGATCGTGCGTCGCTGTTTACTTTCTGATTTTTATGTAATACCCTAATTTTAATTCTAATTGTCTCTGGAGAAGTTGACCGCGAGGGGCCTAGTAGTCATTACGACGCCTTGGGGAGAGTAGGCGAGGGTTCTGGCGATTTGAGCCTCGTAGTGAACGGAATCTTCGTGAGGGGAGGCTGCGGAGAGGCGGGCGACGACGTGGATGGAGGTGGCGATGAGGGTGGGGTCGAGGAAGAAGGCGGTGGCGAGGCGGGGGCAGTTGTGGATGTCCCACTTATTGGTGGGAGGGGAGAAGTGGCTTTCCAGTACCACCACACTGGGGAGTACCGATTGGCCCAGCTTCTGAATATGGTGATGGAGCTGTTGCGGCGGCAATGATGCGGTGGTGGCGTGGCAGTAGCGGCGGGAGGCGCATTTTAGGTTGCTAGAGGAAATGACTAGTGATTTCAAGGAGAGAATGCAACAAGACATTGTATTGTTCGACTTTGGAAATGGGTGTACTTGGCTGACTTTGGGGCCATTCAAAATTGTATTACATAAAAATAAGCCCATATTCTATTTATTGAAAAGCCCATTAAATTCAGCCCAAAATCTATTAAAAATAATAAATAAGTTATTAGATGGGTAGGTTTCGCGGGTTCGTGGGTAGGCTTCGCGGGTAATTGGCGGGTAATTCGCGGATAAATTTCGCGGGTAAACGGGTTTCGCGGGTACGGGTATTGCCAAACTATTTCCGTACCCGCGAAATAAACGGGTACTAGTTTTAAACCACGAACGTACCCACGGGTACGAAATGCCCACCAAACCCGCGAATAATCGGGCGGATACCCGCGGGTTTCGGGTATCCGCGGGTCGATTGCCATCCCTAGTTGGAAAGAATGAAGTAAAATTTAATCTATAATATAATACAAGTTCGGGCGAAACTGTCCACCTCAGCCCTTAAAACCCTTTCAGCCTCTCATTTGATTTTTCCATTTTTTTTATAAGATTTTTGAAATTTTATCTATATATTAATAATATATAATATTATTATATAGTCTTATTTCCATGTAGGCCTATAATATTTATTTTATGTTTTTATTTCTATTTATATCATAAATTGTATTACATATTATTCCATATTTAAGTATTATTTTAATAAATATAATATATATAGTGATATTTAATTTGATATATATATTTTGATAACTAATTTAATAATAATTTATATAAATTATGTACAATATTTTAAAATCTTATTAAAATTAATAAATCATATTAAAATATCTAGATTTTTATATTAGATTATATGTTTTTTTTAATATATATAATTTATTACGTATGATTATTATAACATACTTTTAATTATATTATTATTCCAAAAATTAACATTCCTAATTATTTATCATAATATATAATTAAAGAGATATAAACTTATGTATTATTTATCATTTTATTCTCAATTGCACAATTAAACCATGAATTTGGACAATTATTTATACTCGATAACACACAAAATAATGAGAACTTTTAGATTAATGTTGTATGACATCAACTACCCATTGACGTAAATATATACATTATAGTTACAAATAAATAGTTTAAATAAAATTTTCACACCTAATAAAATTCATATATATATATAATTTTTGAATCAAACACGAGTATATATATTTAATTTGTAATCAAATTATAAATATATATATATATGTGCATATAAATAAATAAATTCATATAATTTGAGTTTATTTTTTTATTGATATAAAAAAATATTTAATGAGTATATTTTGATACCTATTTGATAATTCAATCAAATTAATAATTTTTTATTATATATTATATTATTAGATATTGAAACTCAACTTCCTTATTACCTTAACTTTTTTATCGGTGAGTAGATATTTTAAATGTATTTACTATACTTTAAATGTATTAAAATGTTCATGTTATTTTAAAAAATTAATATATATAATCTAGAGATAAAAAATTTAAATACTCACTTTTATAAATAAATGATAAAAAAAATACACATTTAAAAATAAGAGATAAAAATATCCACTTATATGATCACATGAGAAAATTGATCATGTGTTTATGTAATTTACTTCAAAAATAATTTAAATTATATGAGCACGTGAGAAAATGTGTGCATTGTAGTTACAAATAAATAATTTAAATAAATTGTTCACACCCAATAAAATTTATATATATTTAATTTTTGTAGCAAACACGAGTATATATATTTAATTTTTAATCAGATTGTATATGTATATATGCATATAAATAAATGAATTCATATAATTTGAGTTTATTTTCATGTGAGCTTGGATATGGATGAGTAATTAATGAATAAAGATGTGTAACAAGACAATTATCGATTTCGAAATGAATATGCATACGTAAAATTCAAATAAATTGATTAGATTTTATAAATATTGAAATATAGTTTATTTTAATTAGCAGTATTTATTTATAATATATATTTTATATATTCGAATTTATAACACATATTATTATATGAGCATAAGACGAAAATTAATTGGTTTACGATTCTGAACATTTGAAATCGAAACCGAAATTGAACCATTTCCTATAGAGTTGCGATTGTGAATTTTAATATTTTTTGACGATTCGGTTCCCAAAACCGCCTTACGATTCTTTTGAACACCTTTAATAATAATGAGTATTATAATCATTTTAATTTACTTTATAACGAATATGAGTATATAAATTAAATTCAAATATATTCAAAAAAACATTAAGTTGTTAATACGAGTTTACTAATAGACAAGCGCGAATTTAAATTCAAATATATCAAATTGTAAATTTATTTTTCCATTAATTTTATAACGATTTAAAGTTTATCATAACCAAATCAACCTAATTAATGGTTTTTACTATACATATTTAGTATATAAATAAGTTGTTCATAAATCTATGATAATAAATAGTAATAAATGAAATAATATTAAATACTTTTATAAATTTTATAAAATATTAATCCCGTCAAATTTGGACGGACAACAATCTAATTTTTATATAATATTTCTCGATAAGTTTTTACTCATTTTCAGGAAACTTAACTATCTTACCAAATGTGTATCTGATCTTTTGAATATACATTTTCAAATATTCATCTAATTGTTCCTTCACCGGACTTAACTTCGATATAAGTGGCATGAATCCATTGATTTAAATTACAACATTTTATCACAATCGACTTAAACTCAAAACATTAATTTTCTAACACTAACTAATGTAAGCAGATTATTAAACAAACTTTGTTAATAAAAAGAAATCCGTCAAGATTAAAAATATTTTATTTTGTTGAGTTGGTTTGTTTTCATATTGTGATGGAAATCTTATATAGATATACCCACTCATATTTCATCATTTGTTTCTATTTGAATAATATATGAACAAGTTCAGTCCCCCCAATTTGACCAACTTATATTTTATGAATTGGATATCTATATATATATAAAAGCAATATCATTTACTCACTTTCTTCCAATTTTGTCCTTTCTCTTTTATTCTATTGATATTATTGTATTTTGACTTCTTATTTTTATTTTCTCTTTTCTTCATAATATCAATAAATAAGTTATTTAATTCCATTATAAAATTATATTTATTATTTTATTAATTTATATATTTTATGAAATTATATATAATTATTAGTTATTGTTTTATCTATTTTTGGTCTCGTTTCTCTCGTAATATAGTCTATAATATCCCTTGTTGTCGTTCGATTTGATGCTTTTGTATTCTATATATTTCACTTTAAATAAAGATCGACACACGAAGCCGACAATGGTCGAGAAGAGAAACGAGGCCGAAAAGAGGTGAAAATATGAAGAAAAGGATGGAGGAACAGAACGTGTGCCTAGCGGTCGCTAGCCCCTAGCGACCGCTGGCTCGTACGCGAAGATCAGGCAGAACTAGGGGCTAGCGGTCGCTACCCCCTAGCGACCGCTGGCCCCTTGAAATTTTGGAAGACAGAACAGTGGGGCAGCGCTCGCTACCCCCTAGCGAGCGCTACCCCTCTGCTGCAGTACCTCGTCCAGTGCTAGGGCCTAGCGAGCGCTAGCCCCCAGCGCTCGCTAGCCCGACGGATGCCCCTTCTCCTATTTAAAACTCCACGCGTGATTTTCAAAGGGGACTTGCTTCACATTTTTTTTCTTCTAGTTTAGGGTTTAGACCACGAGAGAAAACACCTTTTAGTCTAGATTTTATGTTCAGTTCATTCTTCAATTCAGTTGTGGATTCGTTCGTGATTCAAACCCGGTGATTATTAATGCAATATTTTTCCTTTTCATCCGTGAGTTCTTTTACTGCTTTCTTTCTTGCTTTATGATTTATTTCCTTTCTACTTTGCTATTGTTTAATTTCCAACTCAGTAATATAAATCTTCAATCATGTTAATTAATCAAATTAAGGAATGTTTAAATTCGATTTCTTTAATTCTTCGTTCTTAGATTTATGATTTAATTGCTTATTTAATTTTCGCCTAGATAGATTAATTAGATTAAAAATCCAAAACCCTTTCTTTTTAATTGCTTTCTGTTCTGCAACATAGATAAAGCCCTGTTTAGCCTTCCTTGAGAATACGACTTACGTTAACTTACTAGTATACATCGAACTCGTTCTTTTGCGAGCTATTTAATAATAAACTGGAAGTATATTGGCTGGAAAAATTCCTCGTGCCCGATACTGAGTCCCTTTATCGGACAGTGGATCTGGTCTAAACAACGCCACGTACTACAGTTAAAAATAAGTAGGAACAAATTTTGGCGCCGTTGCCGGGGAAGGCTTTAGGCATTTATTTGTGTTGCTTTTTATTTTATTTTATTTTGTTTATTTAGTTTTATTCATTTGCTCCCGCAAGGTGCGTTTGATCTTCTTTTGGTTTGTGTATGCTAGGTCGCCGAAGCTTGAGACAAGAGTTGGTACCCTACGTTGACAACATCAATAGAAGAGAAGTCGTACGTTAGGAGCGGTTTAGGGACGTTATCAACCTCGCCACATTATTCGAAGAGCAACTGGTAATAATGGCCGAGGAAAACGGAGCCCCTAAGAAGCTCGGAGACTTTGCCAGGCCATCTTATGGCATCACGGCATCTGCTATTGTACTCTCCACCGAGGGGAGGAATTATGAGCTAAAGCACAACCACATCAATCTGCTTCCTTCATTCTATGGGCTAGCTAATGAGGATGCACTCCTCTTCATTAGGGAATTCTGCACAGCCGTCCACTCTATCCCACTTCAGGCACTGAGCGAAGAGGAAATCCTGAAGAAATACTTTCCTTACTCACTAAAGGACAGAACAAAGGCATGGTACCTCTCCCTTCCAGCACGATCTCTACCTACATGGAAGGCGGTAAGTACCACCTTCCTGCTCAAGTACTATCTGAACCATAAGACGTAGCAAATCCGACTCCAGATTATGCAGTTTGCTCAGGAGCCTGACGAACCTTTTCACGAGGCCCTAGACAGATTCAGAGAGCTACAGTAGCAGTGCCCGCACCATCAGATTGTGCCAGAACTTCTGTGGCAAATCTTCTACAACGGGTTGCAGCACACTTATCAGTTCATGGTGGATACAGTGGCTGGAGGTAATATATCTGAGAAGACAGCCGATCAAGCAGTAGAGATTTTCGAGACACTAGCCCTAATTCGCAACAGAAAATCTCTCGATCCAAGAGAGTGGAAGTAAAAGAGATTGGAGTGAGTCTAGATCTGAAGAAGCAGATGACTGATATGATGAGAGAGCTGCAAGAACTGAAGATGAGCAAGGCCTCCGCAGTACAAATATAGTTATATTTATTATTTTTAATAATTTTTTCATATTATCAAAAATTAATTTTTTTTAATTCCATTTATAAAATTATATTTATTATTTTATTTTTTTGATTATGAATATATAGTTTTTTATCATTAAATAATGTAAACAAATGTAAAGTATTATTATAGTTAATTAGAAATAATACAAATTAATAAATTCATTAAAGAGATAATAATTAGGTAGTGGGGAATGAGGAAATGAATAGTCTCAATTCTCAAATTAATTTAGTCATATTTTACAACTTTTATTTAATTTTTTTGTTATCACAATTATAAATTTGAATTAAATAAATCATTAGAAACTTAATAAAATTTAAATAAGAAATATATTTCACAGGTGTGCTAAAAAACTAATTAAATAGTTTGAAGTCGAGTTTTATCTTAAAAATTAGGAAATACGCATCCTAAATTAATTAAGTAATCTTCAAATCGAATAATATCTAATAAGTAAATTTTTATATTTTTGTTACATTAAAAAAAGAATCTAATATTCACTTCGTTTTTTAAAAAGATGCATCTTTTGTCATTTTGGTACGTTCCAAATAAACATACACTTTCTATTTTTTGATATGGTCTCAACTCTCACATTTAATAACTCTTTTTGTGGTCTCAATCTCTAGTAATTCAAATCAATTAGTATATTTTAACATTTAATAACACCTTTTTGTGGGTCTCAATACACTACCATTCAAATCAATTATATTTTAACCCTTAATAACACTTTTTTGTGGTCTCAGTCTTTAATACCACTCAATTCAACTATATTTTATTAAAATTCGTGTCGCATCAAATGATGCATGTTTTTACAAAACGCATGGAATGCATAACAACCTATTTACAATCTTTAAAAATATAATATGTAGGCTTAACACTTATCATGTATAATAAGATGATTTTTATTTGGATTGTTTGATTTTATTAAACATTATCAAAAATTATTTGTATTTTAAAATAAAAAAATTATATACTAAAAAAGATAATTCTCCGTGCAACTGCACGGGTAAAAATATTAATTAATACATAATACCACAGACACGATAATTTGATACGATCAAATTTAATTATCAATGTTAAGTTTTATCACGTTTGGATCGGATTCAAATTATCCTATAATAAAAATATATAGTGTTTGAATAATTCATATTCGAAGTAAAGGAAATTTTGTAAACTATTTTTCAAGAATATATATATATATATATATATATATATATATATCATGTATACCACGTTGTGTAAATTCAAAAATTATGTTTTCTTATCATGTTTTATTATAATTTTATGTCGTTTTTCATATAAATTTATATTTTTATCGTGTCGTGTCAATTATCATATCTCTCAACACGAAAATTATCATGTCCGTATTATGCTCGGATTTGAAATTAACATTTCGGGTTAGTATTTAGATTAAATAAAAGTCGAATGTGAATATGAGCTTAATAAAATCTCCAACTAATTTAGATATTTCGATGAAAATTGTCAGAATTTTTTGGTCAAAATATGTCTAAATAAATAGGACCGATATAATATTAAATCCATCAATTCGAAACCAAATACATTTCACTTCCACATTCAAATAAAAAAAAAATCATTTCAATCACTAAAAATCAAAGAAATTTGAGAATAAAGTAATTGAAGGTTTTATATATTATTATCTTATTGTCTCGTTTTTTAAATGCCAACTAATAACTATTCAGGATACATAAATAAGAACAACGTGCTAATGCTATCTAATTACTTATCAAGCGGCATGCCTTGAAAAAATAATTGGTTTGTTTATATAAACTTATTTTATTATCTCTTGAAGTTATAAATAAGACTGCATTTTGAGCTAATCTCTCTGCAGCTTCAACATATTTACTTATACCAAATAAACACTGCTTTGAATTGTTTCAGATCTATTCAAAGCTCAATGGGTACCATCTCAAAATTCTCAACTCTTTCTTCTCTTGCTACAAGGTACCTTTTCCTCATTTATTTATATTCCTTCACTTCATTGTTAATATTTATGGCTACTTTATTCATCATTAATACTACTCCTTTTCTTTAATTTAGTTATTTTCAATTTGATTTGATTCTAAGAAAAATCCAACTACATACATTAATGTTCACTTCTGTATAAAAAGATTATCAATGTGACAAGTTTGACATGTTTTGATGTTTATACTCAAAATTTACTGTTCTAAGTTAAAAGTAAAAAAGTTATATATGTATTAATTAATTAACTATTCAACTCAAAATGTAGGCTAGAAGGAAAAGTGGCGCTGATTACCGGCGGAGCAGCCGGAATCGGGGAATGCACGGCGAAGCTCTTTGCAGCGAACGGCGCCAAAGTTGCGATCGCCGACGTGAGGGACGATCTAGGGCGATCGGTAGCGGAACAACTGGGGCCCTCGACGGCGAAGTACATCCACTGCGACGTCACGAACGAGGAGCACGTGCGCGCGGCCGTGGACGCGACGGTCTCCGCCTACGGCAGGCTCGACATCATGTTCAACAACGCCGGCGTGGCGGACCCGCCGAAGCCGCGGATCGGCGACATGGAGAAGACGGACTTCGAGCGCGTGCTCGCCGTGAACGTGACCGGCGTGTTCCTGGGCATGAAGCACGCGGCGCGGGTGATGATCCCGGCGCGGCGCGGCGGGACGATCATCTCGACGGCGAGCATCGTGTCGGGGATGGGCGGCGGCGCCACGCACGCTTACACGTGCTCGAAGGTGGCGGTGGTGGGGCTGACGAAGAATCTGGCGGTGGAGTTGGGGCAGTTCGGGATAAGGGTGAATTGCTTGTCGCCGTTCGGGGTGGCGACGGATTTGGCGACCAAGCATCTGGGTATGGAGGATGAAGCATTTGAGGAGGCGGTAGCTTCGATGTCGAATCTGAAAGGTACAACTCTTAAAGCGGGTGACGTGGCGAATGCGGCTCTGTTCCTAGCGAGTGACGAGGCCAAGTATGTGAGCGGTCAGAATTTGTTCATAGATGGCGGAACTAACATTTCTACTCCTCCTCTCACACTTTTCAGCTATCCTCCATTTTGATTTTATTTCAAATTAAGACACTTCTAATAATAAAACTGAAGAAATAAGAGAGATTTATTGAACATGTTTGATTATTGACTATGAATTCCAGTATTCCACAAATTTCAATAATACTAACAAACTAGTATCTCATTTCCTTTACAAAATTATACTCCATATATATCTTGCGACTAGCATCAGCTATAGATTCTCCCTGCAGTTCTATTTCTATCACAGTAAGCCCTTCTTGGTCGCATAAAATCTTCGATCAAGTGTTATCTTTCTCCTTAACGAAGGCTCTAGCAAGATCATGCAGTTTTATTTTGATTGAAGCAGAAGAGGCTAATATATAAGAGTTCTCATAAAGGATGTGGACAGAAATATACCTAGAGCTGCTGATGATGATGATACTCCTGCATTGAGAAATAGGCCCGTGAAACGATCCAGATCAAGGCTCTCCGAACCACCATCAGAGCAGCCTTCTGCTCCTTATCAAGCTCTTGTAATATTATGCAAGAGATTTGGAGTTCATACGTTGAGTTTAGTGAACTAAGGTTGTTGCGTAAATAGCTTGGTCTCAACTTTGCTGACAAGGGATGCAAAACAAGACCGGAGAATGGTTGAAGTTCTATGGGGTGAGACTATGACGCTCAAATCACCTCGTAACCTCGTAGTGGACTTGTGAATGTTTGAATGCGTGAAGTATGTGAGTTTGAGAGTTAAGTGTGTGTAACCTTATAAATGAAAATTGAAGGTATATATAATATGATATATAGAGGGTAAAAGAGTCATACGACTCATACCACATGGATAACAACCTTAGACGCGTAGTACAATTTACCAAATCCTCTTCAATAAGGTAGAGCCACGTCGGCAGTGGTCTCACTAGGTTGTTATAGTATTTCCAAGTGGCTGACAATTATTCTAGCCTATGTCAGGAAAGCTCTAACATGTATTAGTACTTTACTCGTACAAAGCATACTGTTACAGATCCTGAATATGACAAAAATATCTTTCCGGCCTAAGCCCCTTAACCTAAATAACTCATTGCAGAACTAGTGAGGCTCTGCTAGTTGAGCCTTGTAGATCTGTCGGTCAGAATATTTTAACCTCTTCCACAAAAGCAACAAATCCTTTAGAGATTTAATCATTCCATGATTTTACGTGTAAAATAGCTTAGAATATAAATTATACTACATATCACGTATTATTAAACAAACTTTGTTAATAAAAAGAAATCCATCAAGATTAAAGGTATTATGTTTTATTGGGTTGGTTTGTTTTCATATTGTGATGGGAATCTTATACAGATATACCACATCCCAAAATAGATCCAGTACTCATATTTCATTATATGCTAGCTATGATTTTTTTGAATATTATATAAACAAGTTCAGTCCCCCAAATTGACCAACTTATATTTTATGAATTGGGATGTGTCATGTACACATCTTATTGATTCGTTGATCTACCTCTGTTAACTCAATCAGATAAATATATTAATTTATATTACGACAAATACGATAATTTGATACGAACAAACTTAATTATCAGTGTCAAAATTTATCACGCCAAATTCATTAACAAGTTTACTTAGTATGAATACAAAATTACCGCGCTGAGTTTGGATCGGATTCATTCAGATTATAAAATATTTTTTGAGAATGTTTGGATTTTATATATACTACATTATGTAAATTCGAAAATTATGTATTATTATTGCTTTTTTATCAGAAAAGAGAATTAATTATAAAAAATAGTACCAACATTACCATAAAACAAACAAGGATACGATACATTTAAAAGAAAAGAAAAGAAAAAAGACTGCACACCAAATGAATCAACCTAATATGTTTGCAGTAGAGAACCAACTTCTAAATTCTATGATAGAGGCTAAAATTTTATGTCATTTTCCTGCCCAAAACCTCGACTTTATCTCAGCGATCAATTTCTCCCTCTTTGAAGTGTCTTGATTGAATTTACACTCATTTCTTCTATTCAAGATGCTTCATATCGTGCAAATCTATACACCAATAAGAAATCTATTATTAGATTTGTTCCCAATATTTATAAAAGCAAGAAGATGATCTCGTTTGAATGTTGTACTGACTATGTTCCAAGCCATTAAAATAGAGTATACCAAATTTCAGCAGCTTTGTGGCAAACGAAGAACAAGTGGTTGATTATTTCAAGTTGAGTTTTGCACATCACGCAATCTGCCTCTGTTTTTTAGATGAACATGTTTCCCAAATTTGTTAATTAATTTTGATGTAGTTTATCGAATAAATTTATATTTTATAGTTTCGTGTCATCTCAATCGAAAGTTGTCGTAGTATTGTGCTCGAATTTGAACTTAACAGATCGAATGATGATATGAGCTTAATAGATGGGATCGTTATGTAATGATTTATATCGAGGGGAATAAATATTATTAGTCTTATATATTACCCAATTGTCTTATCGTCTCGTTTTTTAAACGTCAACTAATAATTAATGTGGATAAAGAAACAAGAACAACGTGCTATCTTACGTATCATCTAGCACGACAATACAAAAAGAATTGGTTTGTTTATATAAAGTTTATTTTATTATCTCTTACAGTTATAAAAAGAACAGTACTGCTTTTAATTGTTTCAGATCAATTTAAAGCTCAATGAATGGGTAGCATCGCAAAATTCTCAACTATTTCTTCTCTTGCTAGAAGGTACCTTTTCCTCATTTATTTATATTCCTTCACTTTATTGTTCATAATTATGATTACTTTATCCATGAATAATAATAATAGTAGTACTTAATTTCTTTAATTCCCTAAATCTATGTAAAATATGTAATAGAATCTTGTTAAATTGATTACAATATATAATAAATGAATTACGATATTCAATATTGTTAAATTTTAAAAATTGAATGAAATTAGTTATGTAATAAAATACTCCGTAATTCAATATTGTTAAATTTTAAAAATTGAATGAAATTAGTTATGTAATAAAATACTCCTTCCGATTTTTTTTAACCGTCATATTTTACTTTTTTTCTTGTTTCTAAATAAGTGTCTTATTTTAAAATTTTAGAGTATATTTATGACGATCTTTCAATTTTGTCTTTATTTAATATTTATTGAAATTTGATATATTTGTATGAAATGTGTGATTTAGTAAAATTAGACACTTATTAAAAAATAGAGGAATTATTCTGTTCTTTAGTTTAATTATTATGGTTGATTTAGTTATTTTTAATTTGAAGTTTAATTTAATTTGATTTAAGAAAATAAAAGTATCAATATGAGACGTTTGGCATCTTTTAATGTTTATTATACTCAAAATTTATTGTATATAAGTTAAAAGTTTTATTTATATTAATTAATTAACTATTAAGCTCAAAATGTAGGCTAGAAGGAAAAGTGGCGCTGATTACCGGCGGAGCAACCGGAATCGGGGAATGCACGGCAAAGCTCTTTGCGGCGAACGGCGCCAAAGTTGCGATCGCCGACGTGAGGGACGATCTAGGGCGATCGGTAGCGGAGCAACTGGGGCCCTCAACGGCAAAGTACATCCACTGCGACGTCACGAACGAGGAGCACGTGCGCGCGGCCGTGGACGCGACGGTCTCCGCCTACGGGAAGCTCGACATCATGTTCAACAACGCCGGCGTGGCGGATCCCCCGAAGCCGCGGATCGGCGACATGGAGAAGGCGGACTTCGAGCGCGTGCTCGCCGTGAACGTGACCGGCGTGTTCCTGGGCATGAAGCACGCGGCGCGGGTGATGATCCCGGCGCGGCGCGGCGGGACGATCATCTCGACGGCGAGCCTCGTGTCGGGGATGAGCGGCGGCGCCACGCACGCTTACACGTGCTCGAAGGTGGCGGTGGTGGGGCTGACGAAGAATCTGGCGGTGGAGTTGGGGCAGTTCGGGATAAGGGTGAATTGCTTGTCGCCGTTCGGGGTGGCGACGGACTTGGCGACCAAGTATCTGGGGATGGAGGATGAAGCATTTGAGGAGGCGGTAGCTTCGATGTCGATTCTGAAAGGTACAACTCTTAAAGCGGGTGACGTGGCGAATGCGGCGCTGTTCCTAGCGAGTGACGAGGCCAAGTATGTGAGCGGTCAGAATTTGTTCGTAGATGGGGGAACTAGCATTCCAACTCTTTCCATCAAACTTTTTAACTATCCTCCTTTTTGATTTTATTACTGTTGTTTTATTAAGACAATCTAATAATAAAACTGAAGAAATAAGAGAGATTTATGTGAGTTCAATAATACTCTTAACTGAACCTGTTTGATTATTGACTATAAATTCCAGTATTCCACAAATTTCAATGAATTTTTACTACATTGAACTCAACACTAACAAACTATCTCATTTCCTTTACAAAATTATACATATCTAGTGTTTCAACTTATGAGTTATGTCACAAACTACTCTCTACTTAAAGACAATTTTCTTCCTGCATTTCTATTTCTGTTTCTATTTCTATCACATTAAGCCCTTCTTGACAGTGGCGGAGGGAGCATGGGGCATTGGGGTACAAGTGTACCCCCAATTTTTTTTTTAGAATTATTAGTATTGTTTTATTATTAATTTTTTTTTTATAGTTTCGCAACTCCAATTAAATATCATTTCAAATCAATTTCAAATCCTGGTTGATGCACTTTCTGCTAAATGCTTCCATTGAAGCAGAAGAGGCTAATATATGCGAGTTCCATAAAGGAATGTGGACAAGAATATAGCTAGAGCTACTGTTGATAATACCCATGCAACGAGAAAGAGAGCCGTGAAACGATCAGATCTAGGCTCTCTGGACCACCATCAGAGCAGCCTTCTGCTCCTAATCAAGCTCTTGTAATATTATCCATTCTCCCCATTCTCTTTCATAGTCAAGATCAATGATGAAGCATCGGAGACTAGTGGTGAACCCTTTCTAAGTGCCTGTTACTAACGAATCCAATGCCAGAAGCATTATATGTGGTATTGATCATGGTATACTTGTGGCAGTACTTGCTAAGGAAGAGATTAGTGTAAGGGGTTTCACCAACAATTGCAGATACTCCTCCGCGTTGGCTGCCTCTGGAGAGGGCTTCGTCATAACCCTCAAACGAGATGTAACCTATTAAGCTGTCATCTATCTTGCCATTCAAGAATCCAGTGATCATGGAGCCACTTTGGAAGCCAATGTGTTCCCCCTTCTTTATCATGCGTATAGACTTCAACTGTTGTACTGTTAGCATAGACGTCAAATTTGCAGTATAACTCGATGTCAATACAAGAACCACAAACACCCACACAATCAACACAAATCTTGTTAAGTTTGTCTTCACTTTTCCCTGTCATAATAAGTTGAGCAGGTTAGGTAACAGACAAGAAGAAGAGACAGACGTCTCGAGGACCATAGGTAAGAGGCCTTTGGAGTTTACTATGTGCAAAAACATGGGTTGAGAAAGAGAACCAAAAGATCATCCCAACTTGCTCAATAGGTGGACAAATGTTCTTTATACTAAAAATCAAAGAAATATGCACCCCTCAAAACATGAGAAACAAATCATCTCAGTTTTATATAATATCTTTTTGTCGCATTTTGAAATGATAAATATGGAAAGAAAAATAAGAACAACGTGCTATCTTACAGGTCTGGCATCAAAATTAATTTGTTTGTTTATTTTGCTTTAATTTTATTATCACTCACAATTATCTGATTCAACATGAAACTATAAATGAGACTTGAGTTCTCAGTTCATCTATCTGCAGCAGCTTCATTGTTTCAGATTCTTGAAAGCTCACTCAGCAGCAGCATGGCTACATTCTCAACCCTTTCTTCTCTCGCTAGAAGGTACCTTTTCCTCATATCCCTTCACTTTATTCTTAGTTTTTTTTTTTTTTGTAAATTATCAACCCTATCTATAGTTTTTTTTTTTTTTTTGTAAATTTTCCAATTTTTTGACATAAATTGGATTAAGAGGAGATTTAGTAAAAAAATAATTTCACATATTTTATCCCACTCACAAAATGAGATTTTAGCATTCATAAACTTTTGCAAATTAACTCAACAAAATATAATGTTTTAGCATTTTTCCCTCCTATTTTCACGAACGCTCCTAGTTAATACATACATCAAAACTTGACATTCTTCACTCTTCACTAATTTCAACTCAACACTGATTAACGGTGAAATGAGCAAAAATGAATTTCATTGATTTGTTTTGAAGACGAGGAAGGAATTAATTAACTATTTAACTCAAAATGTAGGTTAGAAGGAAAAGTAGCGCTGATTACCGGCGGATCCACTGGAATCGGGGAATGCACGGCGAAGCTCTTCGCGGCGAACGGCGCCAAAATTGCAATCGCCGACGTGCAAGACGATCTAGGGCGATCGGTGGCGAAACAACTGGGGACCTCGACGGCGACGTACATCCACTGCGACGTCACGGACGAGGAGCACGTGCGCGCGGCCGTGGACGCGACGGTCTCCGCCTACGGGAAGCTCGACATCATGTTCAACAACGCCGGCGTGGCGGACCCCTTGAAGTCGCGGATCGGCGAAATGGAGAAGGTCGACTTCGAGCGCGTGCTCGCCGTGAACGTGACCGGCGTGTTCCTCGGCATGAAGCACGCAGCTCGGGTGATGATTCCGGCGCGGCACGGCGGGACGATCATCTCGACAGCGAGCCTCACGTCGGTGATGGGCGGTTGCTCCACGCACGCTTACACGTGCTCGAAGCACGCGGTGGTGGGGCTGACGAAGAATCTGGCGGTGGAGTTGGGGCAGTTCGGGATAAGGGTGAATTGCTTGTCGCCGTCTGGGGTGGCGACGAATTTGGCGAAGAAATGGTTGGGGATGGAGGAGGAAGCATTTGAGGAGGCGATGGCTTCAGTGTCGAATCTCAACGGTACAATTCTAAAAGTGGGTGACGTGGCGAATGCGGCTCTGTTCCTAGCGAGTGAGGAGGCCAAGTATGTGAGTGGTCAGAATTTGTTTATAGATGGGGGAGCTGCCATTCCTACTCTTCCTAGTTTAAAATTTTCTAATTATAACTAATAACTTGGCCACGGATAATTGTCATGGTGATGGAGTAGGGTTTGTATATGCATGCATGGAAGAAGTGCGAGGAAGGTGATGAAGTAGAGATGCATGGAGGTGTCAGGAGTTGGCATGAAATAGCATGTATAGTATAGAAGCGTATATGTTAGTTTTCATTTCAAATAAATGTTGTTCATTCAGCCTATGGGCGTTTGTCACGTGGCTTAGTAGTTAGAAGTTTGTTATGAACTCTAGTTCATATATAACTGATTGTACGAGCTAAGATGCTCAGTTTTAGCATAATTTCAATATCATATTCTCTTACTTGATTGCCATTATTTTGTCTCTCAACTCCTATTAAATTGAGTGGTGTGAGTTGTGATCGATGATCTATAATGAGCGTTTGCAAACAATTGGTATCTAGAGCCTTGCGCGCACGTTTTCCGTATGCCAAGGAAGCCTAGGATGGAGAATCGCTTGTCAACCGTGGAGACACAGCTTGATGAAGTGAAGCAGCAGCTCGCGGAGTTGGGGAGACTCTAAGTGATTCAATAACGCAATATGTGCTAGCGGCCGTGAAGAATCAGATCGCGGAAGAAATAAAGAGAGAGTTGCGTGGGGAAGGAGGGGGACGTGAAGGCAAGAATCATGTCGAGGAAGGAGAATGACACTTAAAGAATAATTGAGAGAAATGTACTTCTTCACATTCTAATGGATCGGATAGGAGGATGCCTAAGCTTGATTTTCCTAGATTTGATGGTCAAAATCCTATGCAATGGATTAGGAAATGTAACAAGTATTTTGCAATCAATAATATGGATGATTGTGATAAAATATTCATGGCCGCAATGTATATGGAAGGAGTCGTTGATTTGTGGTATGAAGAATATATTGAGAATGAAGAGGTTTCATGGAGAGAGTTTGGGGAGAGGGTGATTGAGAGGTTTTCAGAGGAGGATGACAAAAGCCTTATTGCTCAATTCAATCACTTGAGACAAACTGGTAGTGTAGTTGCATACACTAACAAATTTGAGGAGCTTAAGGGTTTTGTGGTAGTGAGAAAGAGAGAATTAGATGAAGATTACTTTGTGAAAAATTATATAGGAGGTTTGAAGGATGAGATAGGGGCTGTTGTGGAGATGTTTGAACCAAATACACTGAGCCAAGCCATTAAACTAGCTAAGAAACAAGAGCTGAAACTACTGGCTTTAGGAAGGGGACCAAAACAGGTGAATAAGGGGTTTGATGGAGGAATAAGGAGAGCTGGAATGGAGCAAGGAAGTCGTGCGGGAAGTCAGGATGCAACACCTCCTTCCAACTTCAAAAAACTAACACCTATAGAGATTGAAGAGAGGAGGAAAAAGAAATTATGCTTTAACTGTGATGAACCTTATCAGTTAGGACATAAATGCAAGAAGTTATTTGTGATTGTATGTGAGGCACATGATGAAGAGGAGGAGTTGGTGCTGAAGGAGGGGAGCAGTGAAGAAGAGGAGGAAGCTCAAATTTCCATTAATGCACTAGCTGGACAACTGACTGTTGATACCATCAAGTTGCAAGGCAAGATAAGGAGTCATGTGGTGTCTGTGCTAATTGATACAGGAAGCACTCACAGCTTCTTGGATTCAATGACATCAGAGAAGGTTGGATGTGAAGTAGAGTACACTAATCCATTGTCAGTGACTATTGCTAATGGGAGGAAGATGGAATGTACAACCAAATGCACAAAGTTAGAATGGGAGATGGGAGGATGCAAGTTTATTTCACCTATTAGATTGCTACAGATGGGGGGCTGTGATATGGTGATAGAAGTTGATATATTGAGGCAACTAGAACCAGTCTCTTTTAACTTCACAGAGAGAAGTATTAGCTTCTTGAAGAATGGAAAGAGAGTGGTGTTGCAAGGGGCTAAGCAAGGTGTGACACTCACCATGATGACAGGGAGGCAGTTCACTAAAACACTAAGGAAGAGCAAGGGTACATGTATGGAGTGTTTATGCATGATCTCTGTAGATAAAGTTGTAGCAGAATGCAAGCCTCATCCTGATTTGCAGCATCTTATTGCTAAATATTTAATAGTATTTGAAACTCCTACTAAACTGCCTCCAAGCAGGGAATATAACCATAAAATCACACTTAAGCAAGGGGCTATAACATTTAAGCAAAATGCATATAGATACCCCTATATGCAAAGGCTGGTGATAGAGAAACTAGTATAGGAGATGCTGAGCACAGGAGTGATCCGAGTTCCAGTTCATTCTCTTCTCCAATATTACTTGTGAAGAAAAATGATGGAACATGGAGATTTGTGTAGACTACAGGCAGCTCAACTCTTTAACTCTGAAGGATAACTTCCTTATACCTCTCATTGATGACTTGATGAACTTGGAGGAGCCACCATATTCTCTAAAATTGATCTCAGAGCTGAATACCACCAGATCAAAATGCACCCTTCTGATATCTCTAAGACAACATTTGTGACTTCCAGTGGTCTTTATGAGTTTAAGGTTATGCCATTTGGTTTAACCAATGCTTGATGAATTCAGTCTTCAAACCCTATCTTGGGATGTTTGTTTTGGTCTTCTTTGATGATATTTTGGTGTTTAGCAGTACTATGGAGCTACATACTATGCATCTAGAGATTGTCTTTCAAACACTTATTGCTAATCAGTTGTTTGCTAAGGCTTCTAAATGCATCTTTGGTCAGTCTCATGTGGAGTACTTAGGTCATGGTATAAGCACTACTAGAAAAACGCTCATAGATGACATTAAATCAGTGTGATGTATGAGGGTAAAAAACTGTCAAATATGTCTGTCTCATCTATTCGTCGCTCATAGATGACACTGAAAACGTGTGATTTATGCGCTCATAGATGACATTATTTTATTAAACGATGACAAGAAAATAATGTCATCTATTTCATAATACATGACACAATATAATGTCATCTATATTAAAAAAAATGTCATTTATAAGCGAGAAGTTGACACATTTAGGTGCAATACATGACTTTTTCAGAATGTCATCTATAATTCATAAGATGACATTAATTTAATGTCATCTATAATCTGATAAATTTAACCATTTTCGTATTTTTTCATTAATTAACCTGTATTTAATAATTTTGGTTCCATCAATATATTTTACAAAATAAAACAATGCCAAATAGAGAATTCATACACGCACTAAAAATATTTATATGCATTAATTGTCTAATATTCAACTTCGTACACGAAAATAAAAATAAAAATGACAAAATACTAAAAAGTTTGGGTTAATATTTCAATCCACCTTAACTAATGTAACTTAAACTAGTACACAGACCCAAAGCAGTAGAAATTTGAATCACCATGCCCAAAATCACCAAACTTCTTCATCGATCAAAGCAATGTCACTTCACATGTCAATTTACAAGAAAATCGAGCTAGAGTGAGACTTTTTTTTAGTTAAATATGTGAAAAGTACTTAGAAATAAAATTGAATGAGTTATTTTACTAACCTCATTGATCACAATGGTCGCCCAATCCTCACGAACCTCGTCAATCTCATATTGAGAAGTTCTTGAGGTATACAAATCTCAAACTTACAAGCTTTTCATTTTCATTATTTTAATTTTGGCTCAGAAACTTCAAAATCACCCTAACTCAACTTCTAGAATTTAAGAACACTATTCAATATTCTTCTTCTCTTAACAAACACCTAATCACATAATATAGACTCTTGTTCTCCATATCGAAGTTAGAACTAAGATTTTACAAATTAGAACTCAGTTTTTACGGTGACCAAACATAGCAACTTTTCAGGTTAGTGATTAAGAGTAAAAGCTGTTGAATACTCTCATTATAAGAAACATAACCTGGACACAATATAGAAAACAAGACTTAATTTAAAAGTGTTTCAAAAGCCATTTCATAATTTAGAATGTGTTTAACATTATAAGAAACATAACCTGGACACAATAATGAACTTAGAGTATAAGTTCAGATCGAGTTTAGAAAATCAAACCATGGATTCTTAAACCTGAACAAAACATAGATATATTGAAATATCCATAGACTCTTAAACTTGAACAAAGGATAGATATATTTACAGATTGAAAGATTTAAAGCTTACAATCAATTTTAGGAATATATGTCATCCATGTTTAGAACACAACATAAACCCCGGAACAGAAACTTGAAACTGAAATTTTGAACATTTAGGAAGAAAAACACATAAATATGCTTCATAATATTAAGCTGAAGACAACATCAACAAGAAGCTGAAAATCTTAAAATCAATTAGGCATACACTAGAAATCAGAATGCAAAAAAGGAAAATAATGGGTTGTATAAGACCCCGATTGATCACAGCTAAACTACAAGGCATCCCTAGGAACTGAAATATCCATAGAGTACCCCAACCATAGCAAATCTCAGTACCTTGAACCCAATAAATTCCATAAATTGAACCACTCCTCAGCCAAAGTAAATCAGATTCATAGATAAATATAGAGTTGTGCCCAAGAATTTAGATTTAACAAAAACCAACAACAAATTGAACATGTAGGATACTAATAATATAGAAATAGACATTGCATTCTAAAATTTAAAAAGAAGGAAAAAGATTAGATCTTTACCTGTGAGAGGTTGAAAGCGGCAGTCCAGGAAGCTCCGGCAAGCTTCGTCGTCAATGAGGGTGCTCAAAACTGAAAACAGAGACATATAGGGAGACAAGAGAGACTGATAATTAGAAGGGAGAATAAGGAATTGACAACTAAAATGCTACCTAATTCACCTTCTCATCACCACTCCTTATTTCCATCAACATCACATCCTCTTCTTCTTGCCAACCACATTTATCAATATATCATTCCTTGTTCCTGCAAAAGAGAGAAAGAAAAAAGGAATTCCAGAAATTCTTCTCGTGGCTTTTATGCAGCCACAACGCTCTCCTTGTGGCCCACTCACATGTTATAAGTTAGCCATTTCTCCCACTTTTCATATAACATGATTATTCCCTTATTCACGTGTATAAGATAAATGAGAGAAAAGGGCGGCAGGCAGAGGGTAATAGGAAAGAGAAGAAAAGAATAGACTGCAGTAGCAAGCAACAACCATACAATTCATCTTCTATTCCTAATTCTCAATCAAGTAAGCTGCAACTTCTAATTTGATTAACTTATAGAATGCTTTCAATCTTTTATTTTCAATTTTCAAGCATGTAATTAGTTATGTTGTTCTTAGACTTAAAACAACTCAAAACATGATTTATTAGATATAATCAAGACTTCATAGTAGAAGATAAGTTGCTACTCTTAAGGCCATAAGAAATGACTTATTTGTTTCAGTTCTTGGTAACCATATTTACACCACCTCTTCCCATATTTTTATTGTGTGATGAGAAGCAAAGAAGCAGCAACATAATAGAAAGGAAAAAAAGGAGCAGAAAAACATCAGACATATTTTCCTTATTTTCCCATTCTAGCAACCAAATTAATCGAACCTCAACAAATTATACGAAGTTATCCAATTTCTGAAAATAAAACATCAAGCCAAATAATTAAGAACCCACCTTCCACATTTTATTGAATTTAAAGAAAAGGAAAAGAAAATCACACACGTCAAGCCACAACAACGGTGAAACGGTGTCACAAAGGGGATAGAGCCGTGGACAACGACGTGGGTGGTGCTGCTGCACCCACTGGCGGCGGGCTTTTCTGCCGGAATCGCCATGTGTGTGCGCGCGGTGTGAGGGAAGAAAAAAAAAAAAAAGACGACGGCCACAGCGAGCTTCGCTCTGGTGGTGCCGTGCCGAAGTGCCGCGAGGTGTTGAATTTGGAGGTGTTGGGGAGAAACGAGTTAGTTGCGGCTGCAAATGTGGGTTGTGCGTAGAGAAAGAGAGATTTGGTTTGGGAGGGGAGAACAAGGCGTAAAGTTGGGGGAGTGCATTTATAAAAATTAGAAAATGATAGTTAAAATATAAAATTTTAAATAAGGAGTTAAACCCAATTGTATTAATATGAGATCATTTTAATAACTTAAGTGACTTAAAAACATTAACTAGTGGGCTAGTTAATTTAATTGGACCACTATCGTATAATTCAAGAATGTGATTAACTAATTTAATTTATCATTACTTTAATTATTGAATTTGATTAGTAATAATTAATAGAAGATTAATTATTAAATTCAATACTTTAATTTTTGATGATTAATAATTAATTATATGTGATCAAGTATTAATTTTGTGTAACCTTAATTAATATTATTAATTGGGATTAATTATTAATTTAGAATATTTAAATTTTATTTTTGAATAAATGGTTTATTAATTGATTAATATTTATGGTGCTTAATTAATTTAGTAAACCTAAATTAATTTAATTCGAGACATAAATATTTTCTAAGGGTCTCTAATTACGCTAACCTTACTAAAATTTTCGATTCTTATGTCGGATTTAATTGTCTTAATTATATTAATTGCAAACAAGCAATTAATTGTCTGACTGCTGCTCTCAATGGTGACAAGGGCGAACAATGAAATCCCCAAATTGACGAGCAATACGCCGTTGTAGAGAGCCCCCAGCGATCCGATTAAGGCGCAACCAATCTGAGCGTAGATCAGTTTCACGGCTAAGCGCTGAATGTTGTCATACTCTCGAATCCAACCCTCAATCGCTAAATGTCGTCTCTTTCTTGTTTCAAAAAAAAATCATACCAAGTAATAGTCGTACTTGTATAATTTCATTTCCATTGGACTATTAGATATATATTTATACGCTCATGACTTGTTTCGATCATACTCGCATAAGACGAATAACTATTTTAAGAGTTGATTCTATTATATTATACAGAGGAGATTCGAACTATTCAAGATTTACATTGAGTAAAACAAATGAAAATGTTATGGATTTATAAATCAAAGACTGATTTAAAATCCTACGATGAGAGTTATAGAAATTACTCGAGTGAGAGACGAGAATAATTCATGAAATAATAGGATTTAAATATTTTTCTAAGTCTCAAACTTTTCTTCCAACAAATCAGAGTGAACTATGATAATATATTTTGTTGAGGAAATTCTAATAATAATAGTTGGTGGTTGAGATGGTAAAGGTTTAGGAATTAAAAATTTTGGGTTGGGTTTGAAACCCACCTAAAACAATAAGGTATTATTATTTTTTTTAAGTTTTCTATTTTACAAAAAACACTAATATACATGACATTTTTTAATAAAGTGTCATGTATATTAAATTAAAACACACACACAGATGACATTTCAATGATATTGTCATCTAAGCAATAGATAGATGACACTATACCATGACATTATTTAACAAAATGTCATCTATATTTTTCATGACACTTCATACATCACATTTTTTTTTCAAAATGTCATCTATGCAAAAAAAGCGCTCATAGATGACATTGTTTTCAAAATCAGTCATCTATGCTCATTTTTCTAGTAGTGAAGTGGGAGTGGAGTAGCTGTAGATCCTAGTAAAATCCAAGCCATGATGGACTGGCCAATACCTAAATCACTTAGAGTATTAAGAGGTTTCTTGGGTTTAACAGGATACTATAGGAAGTTTATCCAACATTATGGTGCTATTGCTCGACCATTGAATGACCTTACTAAGAAAGGAGCATTTGTGTGGATTGAGCAAGCAACCAAAGCTTTTAATACTCTCAAGCAAGCTATGGCTACTGCTCCTGTCCTTAAGCTTCCAGATTTTGGGAAGCCATTTATTTTGGAGATTGATGCCTCCTATGATGGGATCATCCAATAGCTTTTCTAAGCAAGACATTAGCTCCAAAACATAAGGGCATGTCAACATATGAGAAGGAGTTTCTAGCTATTATTATGGCTGTAGAAAAGTGGCGTTCATACCTTTTGCATAGTCAGTTTGTCATTAGAACTGACCATCAAAGCTTGAGATATCTTTTGGAGAAAAAGCTTTCTACTCCATTGCAGCATAAGTACTTAACAAAGTTATTGGGATTTGACTATAGAATTGAATACAAGAAGGGGTTTGACAATAGAACGACAGATGCTCTATCAAGGGTGGAACATGAACGAGGAGAAACCATGGCTATTTCCCTTACAACCTGTACTCCTACATGGATTACTGAGGTTATTAAGAGCTATGAAGATGATGCTATAGCACAAGAGGCTTTGATTGAGTGCTTCACTTTACCCTTTAATGTTTCTTATTTCTCTTACGATGATGGTTTCTTTAGGTACAAAGGCAAGCTATATGTGGGATCAGGACATGGATTGAGGCATAAAATCATATCTTATCTGCATAGTTCTAGATATAGGGGTCACTCTGGAATCAATGTTATATTTCAGAGAGTTTGTTCCACTTTCCTTTGGCCAGAACTCAGACGTGAGGTACAAGAATTGGTTAAAGCTTGTCATGTGTTTTTGAGCTGCAAACATGAAACAGCCAGGCCAGCTGGTTTGCTTCAACTTCTTCTCATTCCTTCATAAGCATGGCAGCATATAACTATGGACTTCATTGAAGGTTTACCTATCTCAAGCAACAAGGATTCCATTTGGGTTATTGTTGACAGATTCACAAAGTATTCTCATTTTGTTGCTTTGAAACATCCTTTTGTTGCTTCTGACTGTGCTAAACTCTGCCTTGACATTATATGCAAGCTTCATGTTCTTCCTTTTAGCATTGTATCATACTGTGATCGTCTCTTTACAAGCAACTTTTGGAAAGATCTGTTCCACACTATTGCGGTTCATCTTCACATCTCAACTGCTTATCACCCGCAGACAGACGATCAAAGTGAACGGGTTAATCAATGTCTAGAGACCTATCTTCTTTGTATGTGTAACCATGCTCCCAAGAGGTGGTTGCAATGGCTCCCATTGATAGAGTTTTGGTATAATAAATCTTACCATACGTCACTTAACTTGACACCTTTTGAGGCACTCTATGGTTATAAGCCTACTCCTTTGGCTTTGCAATCTTATGTAACTCCTAAGGTGATTGGGGTTGAGGCTACTCTTCAAGATAAGGTGGAGATTCAGACTCACTTGCGTCGCTTCCTTCAAAAGGCGCAAGATAGAATGGTGGCGAGTGCAAATAGGCAACATCGTGATCATGAGTATGCAGTGGGAGATTGGGTATATCTCAAACTCAAACCTTATAAGCAACATTCGTTGCGGCTGCATCGTGCTTGGAAATTGAGTCCTCGGTATGCTGGTCCTTTTTTGGTTACTAAACGCGTGGGGTTGGTTGTTTATGCGTTGGAGCTTCCACCTTCGGCTAAGATACATAACGTATTTCACGTTAGCATGCTCAAACGTAGTGTAAAGGTGCCTAATCATGTGGTGGTTGGACTTCCTGACTTTGATGATGAGGACAAGCTCCTACTTCATCATGTTAAGGTGCTTGCCCGAAGGTTGATCAAGGCGGGTAACAGCCCGGCTACTCAAATCCTTGTGCAGTGGGCTCATCTACCCGAGAAAGAGGCGACGTGGAAATATTATCCAACAATGGCAGCTTGGTATCCATTTCTTTTTGACTTGGGGATAAGTCAAGTCTAATGGGGAGGGAATTGTCATGGAGTAGGGTTTGTATATGCATGCATGGAAGAAGTGTGAGCGAGGTGATGAAGTAGAGATGCATGGAGGTGCAGGGAGTTGACATGGGATAGCATGCATAGTATAAGAGCGTATATGTTAGTTTCCATTTCAAATAAATGTTGGTCATTCAACCTATGGGCATTTGCCACGTGGCTTAGTAGTTAGAAGTTTGTTATGAACTCTAGTTCATATATAACCGATTGTACGAGCTAAGATGCTCAGTTTTAGCATAATTCCAATATCATATTCTCTTACTTGATTGCCATTATTCTGTCTCTCAACTCCTACTAAATTGAGTGGTGTGAGTTGTGATCGATGATCTATAACGAGTGTTTGCTAACAATAATGTGACAGTATTATATCAGCATATAATTAATATTTTAATATCATATGATTATATAAATTATTATAATTTTTATTTTCTATTTTTTTGTTATTTTATTTTTAAAAATACTATATTATACTTTATCAATAAATTATACTCCCTCCGTCCACGATTGTTTGTTACGTTTTGATCCGGCACGTGTTTTAATGTAGTGCTTTGACTTTAGGTGAAAGAGTGTAGTTAGTGGAGGTTGGGTCCCACTTGTTATTATTATTTAATTGAAGTGTTTGTGATATAAATGGAAAATTTAAAATGTAACAAACATTGGTGGACGACCCAAAATGGCAAAATGTAACAAACATTGGTGGATGGAGGGAGTAATATAAAAATGAGAAGAGGATTAAAGATCAATCGTAGTAAAAACTACATAGAAAATCGTACTATAATTCTTTTTACGTAAGATCTCATCCAATAAGTAATTTCGGATAATAATATTATTTATAATAATTTCCATTTTATTTTTGTAATAAATGTTTTGATACATTTATTTTTGAATTCTTTAACATTTAATATGCGATCATTAAGAGTTGTAAGTGAATAAGAACCAAAAATTTAATTTAAGTAACACTTTTGAGTTTATTTTGTGCTATAGATCTCCCAAATAATTAATTGACCAAATAACAGCAATATTTTAATTATAAAAAATTATTTGACTAATATTAAATTGATTAATAATTTAAACTTTCAAATACATTCTTTGATTTTATTAAAAAACATTAATTTAGCAAATTATTACATTTTCCAAATAAATACTTTATAATTTTAAATTTTATCACCAATATTCATTTATAATTTAAATTAAAGTTGGCATACTATATGTACGAAATTTTACATGTCATACTTTGATATAATTTTCAAGAGTTACGTGAATGATACTGATCCAAATATAAGTGATAGGATGTAGCCCCACTAACAGGCCCAAACGAGACCAAGGCCCAAAAATACTTCGGCACAAGAGCAGCTCGGCCCAAGAGCCCAATTACCTCGGCCCAGAAGTCCAGAGGCGTGATCCAGCCCATGACCCCGGATTTAGCGCCCCACTATCTCGGATTCGTTGTAACTACCTCTGATTACCTATAAATACAATCTCTAGAGCTAAATTAAGGACGGATTCTGTATTTTCTACTCTCGAGAACTCAAATTAATATAAAGGCTCTTTTCTCTCCGTGGACGTAGATCTAATTAACGATCGAACCACGTAAATTTCGTGTCCATCTTATTCTTTATTTTATCATCGCAAACTCACTCTAAAAACCGAGATCGAACACTGGCGCCGTCTGTGGGAAACGAAATAAATTATGTGAATTCGATTAACGTTTGAGTGAAAATACGATGGTGAGATCTACCCGCTCCACCGCTATACCCGCTGCTGCCAAGGGAAAACAGAACCAGGCCGAACTACCTGCCAATCCACCTCGTACATCCATCAATGAAGGGGATGAACTCCATGCCCGACCTGATAGGCAGCCCATAATCCGCCGAACTCCTGACGGTCACGTGGAAGACGTCCACTCAAACCGATCTAGTGACCCCATTAGTAGCGGGGGGCTAAATCAAGGTCGTCAACAGGGGAACACCGCGCTCCAACCTCAGCTCGGAGATGCGCTTAAAGCATACCTGGACCTCCATGAACAAGACTTCCTCAAGTTCGCCGAACAACATCGGCAGCGGAGTCAAGACGAGGAAGATATAGCTGGGCCATCACGACAACGACCTCATCCCCCGAGCCTCCAGATTGTCGAGGGAAGAAATGACGAACTCCCTCGAAGACAGCGGGATCGCCGAGGAAACATCGCATCACCTCGGCGAGGTTCAACTTCACCTCGTCAAAACGTCGGTCTTACTCGACGTGACGAGGAAGACCGCAGAGAAAGGATGTCACCTCATCAAAACGTCGTTCCTTCCCGACGTGACGAAGATGACCATCGAGAGGGGAGATTCACTGTCTACAGTCGAATCGCTACCCCCTTCGCCAACAAAATACTCTACACTCCACTCCCGTCAACATATAGGGTCCCACCTATTAAACCCTATAATGGTTCTTGTGACCCCAGCAACTTTTTGTCACAGTACAAGTACAACATGTTGAACCAAGGGCTAGCCGAAGACGTCTACATGTGCAAAGTCTTTCCCGAACTGCTAGTGGACAACGCACGGAAATGGTTCGACAACCTCCCGCGCTGCAGCATAGGGTCGTATGCCGACCTTCTAGACGCTTTTGAGCGATGTTTCTTCCAGAAAGCCGAAGTTAAGATCAGTTCGGCTCAACTCCTTACCTTGAGACAAGGACGAGGAGAATCAATCAGCGACTTCTTGGCTAGATTCTACAATGAAAGCCTCAAGGTCGACCGCCTGTCAGACGACGTCCTCATCTCGGCATTCCAAAATGCCATCCACTCCGGCACTCTCTTCAGGGAGCTCGTAAAAGAGCGTCCCCAAACCTCCAAACAGCTATGGAGGATTGTTGATACATTCGCCGAGGCGGATGAGGCCGATAGGAGAAAAAGGGCAGTAGACCGACCTGAAAGTCAAGACAAAAGAAGAAAGGAGGAACGTGTTGATCATGGGCAGAACCGACGAGGTGCCCTTGAAAGGATACAACGAGGTCCGCTAGCATCCCGCCTCGGACCTCGGCCTAGTCAGGAACAAAGTCAATTCACTCCGCTGACCAAACCTCGGGCAGAAATATACGAACTTCACGCCAGCCTATTTCAGAAGCCACCACCATTGTCCCGAACTGGATCAAAGCGACGATCCAAGGACAAATACTGCCAGTTCCATGAGGACCACGGCCATGACACCGAGGATTGCTGAAATCTTGCCTCGGAAATCGACTATCTAGTGCGAGATGGCACCCTCGGAAAATACCGAGGTCGCAACCAACAAGACGCCCGACCTCAGGGCAAAGGCAAGCGAAGCAGAAATAGAGGGGGAGAAAGTTGCAAATCCCATCAAGACAAAAAGTCGAGGCACGATGATGAGGACGAAGACGAAGATCAGCCTCAATATGACAGAGTCATCGCCACCATCACCGGACTGCCTCAAGGCACGACAAAGTCTTCGTTAAAGGCCGAAGCCCAAAGTCAGCCAAAGGAGGAACCTTCGCAAAAAAGGTTCAAAAAGGACGAAGTCATCACCTTTTCCAGCAAAGACCCAGTCCCTCATGCTTTGCCTCATCAGGATGCCACCATCATTGAAGCCGTGGTGGCCAATAAACTGGTTCACCGAGTGTTCATCGACAGCAGAGCCTCGGTAAGCGTGCTCTTCAAGAACTGCTTCGATAAGCTTGACATCGAAGGAGCACGCTTAAAACCAGCACTCGTTCCATTGAAGAACTTCACACAAGAAGAGACCTCGACTGAAGGCACTATCTCGCTCCCCGTGACAGTTGGAAGAAGTCCATTATCTTCCACGAAGATAATCCACTTCTTCGTCGTCAAAGCTAACTCTCCCTACAATATCATCTTGGGAAGAGACTGGCTAATAGCGACGAGGGCAATCTGCTCGGCCTACCACCTCACGATTAAGATCTCATCTAAGAACGGGGTTATCACGCTTAGGGGAAACCAAACACAGGCTAAGGAGTGCATGCAGGTCGCACTCCGAGGTTCTGGTGTACAACATCCTCAAGTATAGCAACTACAGAACCCTGAGGTGACGGAGTCGACGTCGTCCGCTATAGAGCCTCTTGAGGACGTCGTATTGTATGAAAACGATGTATTCAAGGTCGTCAAGGTCGGTTTCGTCGGAGGAACCGAACTCCGAAGTCGAGTTATTCAATTACTTCGGGAATTCAAGGATGTCTTCGCCTGGTCACCTTTAGATGTGACCGGAGTGTCACCAAACGTCATCACTCATCACCTCAACATCGATCCCGAGGTGAAACCAGTTCAACAAAAGCAACGGGCTTTTGCAGCAGAGAGAAACCAGGTGATCCACGATGAAGTACACCAACTACAAGAAGCTGATATACTATTCGAGGTGAAGTATCCGACGTGGTTGGCCAACCCCGTAATGGTGAAGAAGCAAGGAGGAGGGTGGCGCATGTGTGTTGATTACACCGACCTCAACAAACACTGCCCCAAGGACTGTTACCCTCTCCCCAACATCGACAAAAAGGTTGAAGCCCTCGTTGGTCACGAGGTGTTCAGCTTCCTAGACTTATACAAGGGCTATCATCAAGTCCTCATGAGCACCGAAGACGCTCCGAAGACAGCCTTCGTCACAGACTTCGGCATTTTCGCGTATAAGAAAATGCCCTTCGGACTCAAAAATGCTGGAGCTACATACCAAAGGATGGTCGATAAAATATTCGAACTTCACATCGGTCAGATCGTTGAAGTATACGTCGACGACATAGTTGTCAAAAGCAAGGAAGTCGATACCAGCCTAAACGACCTCCAGGTCGTCTTCAAACTGCTCCGCGAAGTGAACCTGAAGCTAAACCCAGGAAAATGTACTTTCATGGTCAGGTCCGGAAAATTCCTAGGGTGTTGGGTTTCTCGCGAAGGATTAAAAGCCAATCCAGCAAAGGTTAAAGTTGTCCAGGAGATGCAAGTGCCGAAGTCGGTCCACGACGTGCACAGACTGACGGGCTGCTTGGCCGCACTAAGCCGTTTTTTATCTAAAGCAGCCGAGAAGCAACTCCCGTTCTTCAAAATTCTAAAGAAGGCTCCGAACTTCGAATGGAACGACGAGCACAAGTTAGCCTTCGAGAATCTAAAGAGGTACCTCGCAAATCTACCCACATTGTCCGTCCCAAAGGAAGGCGAAGTTCTCTCCCTATACCTCACCACCTCGGACGAGTCAATAAGCGCAGTCCTAGTACGGGAATGACCTCGGCAGTTACCTATCTATTTCATAAGTCGAGCCCTAAAAGGACCAGAAACGAAGTACCAACCCCTGGAAAAGGTCGCGTTCGCCCTAGTGAATGCCGCGAGAAGGCTTCGACCATATTTTCACGCTCACCCAATACAGGTCTTGACCGACCTTCCACTTCGGCAAGTGCTCACAAAATAAAAGCTTCGGGGCGAATTGCCAAGTGGGCGGTAGAACTCGGCGAGCATACGATCTCTTTTGCACCTCGGCAGGCCATCAAGGGACAAGCACTAGCGGACTTCCTAGTAGAGGCAGTATTTGTCGAACCTCCGAAGCCCACCGAACCTCTCAGAGATCACACCGAAGAAGAAACATCGAAGACACCTCCAGTAGATTGCTGGAAAATCTATGTGGATGGGGCGTCAGGCCATAAAGGAAGTGGAGCCGGAATTTTGTTTGTCAGTCCGGAAGGAAAGGAAATCCCTTACGCTTTGCGGTTAAGCTTCCCGATAACACACAACGAAGTGGAATACGAGGCCCTAATAGCCGGACTTCACCTCGCGCAAACCCTTCAACTACGAGCTGTCCAAATCTACAGTGACTCCCAGATTATAGTAAGTCACGTATTAGGCAGATATGTAGCACGAGGTAAAAGGATGAAAAAATATCTCCACAAGGTCAAAACCTTACAAGAACGCTTCTCGTACTTCAAGCTAATACGAATCCCGAGAGGTGATAATGACCGAGATGACGCACTAAGCAAACTCGCATCGTCATCTACAACCTCTCCTGTGGAAGAAGTAAAAACTCGAAGTATAGATGAAGCCGAAGTGAATATGGTGACCGACGACGAGCCGAACTGGATGACGCCACTTCGCAGTTACTTAGAAAGAGGCGAACTCCCTACTGACAAGACCGAAGCGCGGAAGCTTCAAAGCAAATCAGTCAAGTATATTCTAGATCAGGGAGTACTATACAGAAAATCATACCTTCAACCTCTTCTAAGGTGCGTGGGATCCAACCAAGCAAACTATGTATTACGTGAAGTACACGAAGGATCCTGTGGCAGTCACATCGGAGCTCGAGTCTTAACTAGAAAGGTCATGAGATGGGGATATTATTGGCCGACCATGCTCCAAGACGCAGTTGACCTCGTCAAGCAGTGCCCGAAGTGCCAGCTCCATGCAGCAGTTACAAGGGTACCTCAAACCGAGCTGACCAGCATGCAAAGCCCTTGGCCATTCGTGCAATGGGGGATAGACATCGTTGGTCCGTTTGAGCAAGCCCCTGGCCAGCTGCGATTCCTTATAGTAGCCATCGACTACTTTACGAAGTGGGTAGAAGCCGAACCTCTAGAAAGAATTACGAGCAAAAAAACCCTCAACTTCGTCTGGAAAAACATAGTATGTCGCTTCGGCATACCCCACGTCCTCGTCTCGGATAACGGAACCCAATTTACGGACAAGACGTTTAAAGAATGGTGTGACGAACTCAACATCCAGCAGAAATTCACTTCGGTAGCACACCCTCAGGCGAATGGCCAAACCGAAGTCACGAACCGGACAATAGTCAAGGGTTTGAAAACCCGCCTCGACAAGGCCAAGGGAGATTGGGCAGAAAATTTACCCCAGGTCCTATGGTCCTACCGAACTACTCCCCGGACATCCCACGAAGAAACACCATACAGCCTCGTCTACGGAACCGAGGCAGTAATTTCAGTAGAGATCGGCTTGCCAAGTCCCCGAACGATTAACTTCGCTGCCAACGACAACGAAGAAGGACTCCGAACTAACTTAGATCTGCTGGAAGAAAAACGAGAACAAGCCTGTTTACAAGAGGCCCGATACAAACAACTAGTAGCTCGGTATTATAATAACCGAGTAAAGCATCGACAGTTTCAAATAGGCGACCTCGTACTCAGAAACAATGAAGTTAGTAAGGCAGAGAAGCTCGGAAAACTAAAAGCTGCTTGGGAAGGACCCTACCGAATCCAGGAAGTCCTCGGCAAAGGGTCATACAAGCTCGCACATTTATCTGGCGAATCAGTACCCCGAACTTGGCACGTCTCCCATTTGAAGAAATATTATTTATAATTAATTTCCATTCTATGTTATTTTATAAAGTATATGTTCTTCATACATGTTATCTCGAGTCTAAATTAAGCTAAAACTCCAATTTTGGAGTAGCATTTAAACGCGCGTAAGGAGACCACTCCTATCGATAAATTCGACAAACAAGGAACTTAAAAGCCAAAACTTCGTCCTTAGACGAAGTGGCTACTTGAAAGCCAAAACTTCGTCCTTAGATGAAGTGGCTACCTGAAAGCCAAAATTTCGTCCTTAGACGAAGTGGCTACTTGAAAGCCAAAACTTCGTCCTTAGACGAAGTAGCTACTTAAAAGCCTTACCTTCGTTTCTAAACGAAGTGGCTACTTCAGGCTTCAACTTCGTCATTAGACGAAGTAACTATCTGAAAACCTTAACTTTGTCTTCGGACGAAGTGGTTGCTTAAAGTCGTAGCTTCGGCATTAAACGAAGTAACTACGAAGTTCACATTTGACATCACAAATAATCTTCAAGCAAACTCGGTTATACAATTGAGAAAAGCTTTAGAGAAGTAATGATGCAATACAAGTAGAACTTTATTTCGCAAAAGTATATATTACATTCAAGATGGAGGGTCCGAGCCCGGAGGCCTCCTACTAAAACTAAGGTATTTCTCTACGAAGTCCGGACCCGAGCTCGAACTGGCACCATGGCTAAGCACTGAGTCCAAAAAAGCCATCCCTCCACCGCGGCCAAAACCTCATCCTCGGCCCCGACCTAGAGGAGCAGATCGACCTCGGCCTCTTACAGCACGTCGACCTCCTCCTCGGGCCATTATAGCCTGAGTCTGATCCCTAGTTAAGGCCGCGGTGGGAGGCTGTACACCCTCCAAGTTACCTACCAAAAAAGCTTGCGAGGTCGGGTCAAGCGGGCATTCTTGGATTCTATCTACCTCTTCAACTTCGGATTTCTCTTCCGCACGGTCTCGTACATAGACCCCAGCTTGAGAAGAGTCTCCTCCTGTTCACGGACTTGCCAGGAGTCCTCGCCATACTTCTCAAGATATTTCCTCGTCCGAGCACGGACCTCCTTTATCTGCGTTTGGACCTCGTATATGGTCAAACGTCCGCTCTTGTGGATAAGGTCCTCGTACTCGGAGTGCTCTTCGACCATGGCCTTAAAAGTCTGGATGTCCTCCGAAGCCTGCTTGAACTTATCTTCAAGCTCCAAGAACTTCGCATGCTCCTCGTCAAGCTTTTCCTGGGCTAACCTAAGCTTCGCCTCAGCCTCGATCTCGATGTTCGAAGCTCGGCTTTTCCAGCACGAAGCCTCGACTTCGGCAGTCTCGACAGCCCGACGAAGTGCATTTATCTCTTGCTCAAAATGCGAAGTGTTGGAGAAATCAAGAGCAGGCTACAAAAGCAAACAAGGCACAATTCAAATAAGGGAATTTTATATACTTGGAGAAAAAGCGCCACCCTAGCGGCGACGAGGTACAAGCTAAAAAAACAAAAAACAAAAAAAAAAAAAAACTACAGGTCTTCCGCAACGACCTCTTGCTCGACGCCCCCAGCCTCCTCGTCCCCTCCAGCAACTTCGGCAGCCGGCTCCCTCGCCAGTTCGGCGATGACAGCCTCCAGCTTGTCATCCCTGTCGACCGGGCAATGGCGAACCACCCGCTCCGACAACAAGGACTTCTGCTGAGCCAGCCGCTCTACCACCGGGACTGCCGAGGTGCACTCCACGAGTACCTCCGCGTACTCCCGCAGCATCTCGTCCTCGGTTACCTTCTCATACCTGTACTTGGCCTTATCAAGCTCCGGGTAATCCCTGGCGACGAGATCGAGCGCTGCCGAAGTAATCGGCGCACTCATGGCGCCCAATAATTGGGCAACCGTACTGCCGAAGTGCTTAGAGCGGAAAATCCACTCCGCGACAGCCCGGAGCACGTCGCCCTGCTCGGCCGCAGCACGGGCCACCTTCTCCCTCTCCTCCGCCAGCTCGGCCCTCAGACTGGCAACCTCGGCCTCCAGGTCGGCCGCCTTTCTCTCTGCATCCTTTAGAGCAGAGAAAGTCCTGGCCTCCTGGCTTTCCGCCCTCGCCGCCTCGGCCCTCGCCTCCTCGAGCTCGGCGGACAAGCTCCGAAACTGTTCGACCCCGCCGACGACGAAGTTCGACAGGGCCCTCAGCCCGTCCAGCGCCATATCCGCCGCCTGCACAAAACATATCAGTATACACTAAAAGATAGAAAAGAAAGGAACGCAAGACCACACCCACCTCGGGAAACGACGTCGCTTGAGCAACGTCCAGACCGGGAACCTCAGCCCTCGAGCTTCCCACCACCTCCCTCCGAGGTGAAGCCAAGTTAATGACGGGGGGAGTCACATCGGCCACCTCCCTCTCCGCCGGCCCGCGGCGCGGCGTCTCCTCGGCAGCCGAAGAGGTCCTCGCCCTCTTCTTCTTCCTCTTCAGAGCCGCCTGGAGCACTTTGGGGTTCACTGCAGAAAGGAAGGAGAACATTAGAATCCAGTTCGGATAACACTGCCACACAACGCTCAGAACGGAACCTCACCCGAATCCACGTCGGCGGTGGCGTCACATGGGCTTAGCCCATACCTCGACAGCTCGACCTCGGCATAGTCTCTCTTGATCAAGCCGAGATCCACCAAGCTCACTTCGAGCTCGCCGACGGGATCCACCGTCATTTGTGGTCCGAACTTGGCCGCTGACTAGCCGTGCAGAGGTACTCCCTCAGCCCGGCAGAAGAAGAACTTCTTCTGCCAGTTCGTCACCTTGGACGGAGTGGCCAATTTAAATTTATTTACGGGAGAGAGGTATACCCACCCCGTTGGTCCGCGTTTAACCCTAAAAAAATGAAGTAAAGACTCTATTGACATCGGGCCACCTCGACGCCCGACCTCCATACAAAAACCTATTATCTGCTTAATTGAGGGCGGCGCTAACTGACCCAGAGGAAGCTTAAATTTATCTAAAAACTCGACAAAAATGCGATGCAAAAGAAGTCGAAGACCAAAATGAAGGTAGTCTTCGTACACAGTAAAAAACCCCACAGGCGGAGAGCTACCTTTATCCTCAGCCCGAGGTAAAATCATTTCCGCAGACTCTGGAAAACAATATTTCCTAGCTAAATTGGACATGTGGGATTCGCTCATGGTTGAGGCGTACTCTAGCGCAGCATCCGACCCAGCCAAGGGAGGATATTCTATAAGCCTAGGGATGGGGGGCAGAGCAGCTCGGGTAAAAACCCTCACCGTGACCCTCGCCGGAAAACTCCTAATCGGCGAAGGAGACTCTACGATTTCTATGTCCACTGGGGAACGAGATGAAGAAGAAGAAGCGGCCATAGCAAAGAAGAGGTTACTTACTTGTCACAAAAATTCCGTTTAAGATTGCTGGTGTAGAGATCAACAGCAGTAATCGCAAAAGGCAGAAGGCTTTTTGAAGAACTTTGCAGAAAAGGGAGCTAGGGTTTAAGGAAGGGCGAAAAGTGTTTTTTAGCGTGCAAAGGAAGCTTTTATAGACATCACTTCTGCCTTTTTCCAACCGTCCTTTTTCAAAATCCCGCCTCTTCGTCTGCAGCAATAGGAAGGAGACGCGTGTCACACGGGGCTCCCTACAACAGTTTCCCACCTCGACTTCGTCGACAACATTATTCCCACCTCGACCTCGGTCACAACAAGATCTTCACCTCGTCCAGATCTTCACTTCGTCAACAACATCAACCTCGTCAAGATCTCCACTTCGGCGATAATCTTCTTTTGAGGGGGGGATGTGATAGGATGTAGCCCCACTAACAGGCCCAAACGAGACCAAGGCCCAAAAGCACCTCGGCACAAGAGCAGCTCGGCCCAAGAGCCCAATTACCTCGGCCCAGAAGCCCAGAGGCGTGATCCAGCCCATGACCCCGGATTTAGCGCCCCACTATCTCGGATTCGTTGTAACTACCTCTGATTACCTATAAATACAATCTCTAGAGCTAAATTAAGGACGGATTCTGTATTTTCTACTCTCGATAACTCAAATTAATATAAAGGCTCTCTTCTCTCCGTGGACGTAGATCTAATTAACGATCGAACCACGTAAATTTCGTGTCCATCTTATTCTTTATTTTATCATCGCAAACTCACTCTAAAAACCGAGATCGAACAATAAGAATTTGAATATATAATACAATTATTTCTCAAAATATTTGTATTATGTAATACTTATATATCATATTATATAATATTTCGAATCAATGTTTTTAAACTCAAATCAACAAGTGAACCGATCAATTAACTTTGGCTTATCAAGCACTGTTCCATTGGTTGCACCGTCTTTATAAATCGAGCTACATGTAGTTATTTGAGTTAAAAATTGTAAGAGTCAATAAAATTAAGTATCACGTATATATGAATGGTACGATCCGATACAATTTATACTATTCATACTCAAAAATGTAAAATATAATTATAAGGGTATTTTAGTACAATAAATTTATAAATAATTAGAATTTAACTATTATTATGTAGTAACTATTATTTGTCTTTGACAATTTTTTTTTACTATTTTATATCATGACTACTAAAAGTATCTGTAAACAACTTGTAGGTATTGAATATGTTTGATTCTTGACTATCAATTCTACATCTTTCAATGAGTTTTTACAAAACTAACAAACTAGCACACTTCCTTTACAAAATTATACATATCTAGCATCAACTATAGTGTTTCAACTTATGACACAAACTACTCTATTCAAGGACTATCTTCTTCCTGCATTTCCATTTCTATTACAGCAAGCCCTTCATCTTGGGAAAGCATAATTCCTCCTTCATCACATGAAATCATAGTTGATGGACTTTCTGCTAAATGCTCTGATGAAGTGCTATCTTTCTCCTCAACAAAAGCTCTAGCAAGATCATGCAGTTTCCTCTTGATTGAAGCAGAAGAGGCTAATATATTAGAGTTCTCATACAGGAATGTGGACATAAATATACCTAGAGCTGCTGCTGCTGATACTCCTGCAACGAGAAATAATCCCGTGAAACGATCCAGATCTAGGCTCTCCGAACCATCATCAGAGCAGCCTTCTGCTCCTAACCAAGCTCTTGTAATATTATCCATTATCCCATTCTCTTTCATAGTCAAGATCGCTGCAGAAGCATCGGAGGCTAGTGGCGAACCCTTTGTAAATGCCTGTTAGAACGAGGTTTAACATTTTCTTACATTTTGATTGTGGAAGAAACAAAAGTAGTAAGAAAGGGGGACTTACAAATCCAAAGCCAGAAGTCTTGTATGTTGTATTGATCATGGTATACTTGTGGCAGTACTTGCTAAGGAAGAGCCTAATGTAAGGGGTTTCATCAACAATTGCAGATACTCCTCCGTGTCGGCTGCCTCTGGAGAGGGCTTCGTCGTAGCCCTCAAGCGAGATGTAACCTATTAAGCTGTCATTTATCTTGCCATTAAAGAATCCCGGGATCATGGAGCCACTTTGGAAGCCAATGTGTTGCCCCTTCTTTATCATGTCTATAGACTTCAACTGTTGTACTGTTAGCATAGACGTCAAGTTTGCAGTATAACTCGATGTCAAAACAAGAACCACAAACACCCATACAATCAACACAAATCTTGTTAAGTTTGTCTTCACTTTCTCCCCTGTCATAAAAAGTTGAGCTGGTTAGTTAACGGATAAGAAGAGAGAGAGGTCTCTGAGGACTGTAGGTAAGAGGATTTTGGAGTTTACTATGTGCAAAAACAAGTGTTGAGAAAGAGAACCAAAAGATCATCCCAACTTGCTCCATGGGTGAACCTTGGAAATGTTTGTTCACGCGATGCTCAAGAACCCAAACAACGAATCCAATGAAGACGAAGAAGGCCCCGGTTGTTAGCCATAGCCGGGTTGTTAGAGGTTTCATGAATATCCAAGTAGTCTTCCTCTTATCATCCTTGATTGGAACAACAGTAGAAACACCAGGTTCTGTGAAAGGTAAGGTGAAATCTACATACTTTGATCTATTGGCAGAAATTGTCACATCTCCTACAACTGCATCATAGTTCTGCCATTGCCATAAGAATTAGTACTTAGATGAACAATGCAAAAAATGTGAAACTAAGTGTGGTGATTGTGTGTTGACGTTAGAATATAGTGATGGTGATTGTGTGTTGAAGTTACCCCAAGATATATTTGATAAAGGAGATCATTATAATTTCCAGCACTCTCGCCATTAGTGTTTTCAAAGGGAATATACTCATATTGAACAGCATAAGGCATTGATCTCATGACTTCCTCAAAAACATCAATGCAGAAGCCACTTGTTTCAACAACATTGGTTTCTTCATTCCTTACAACCTTAACGAATTCAGAGAAACCGATTTTGACAGGAACTCCAACTCTCAACTTCTTCCCACTTCTTGGATTAATCTCCCAGCCTTTAGGCACACTAAGCATCTGCCCCGGCCACAAAATTGGTCGAAGATTCCCCTCATCTGTCGAGTCACCTACCTTCAGTTCCTTTGATATCCCATATTCTTCTGCCCAAAATCCAACTGTGTTCTCTCCTCTTCCAATCACATTCACAATTTCAAATGCAGATGGCTGTAACTCACCATTACTTATATTGTAACTGCCACTCAGCCCTTTGAACTCATAGTTTCTGATGAAGTGAACAAAAGATGGATCAGCATTTGAGGTCCCAATTGATTCCAAATCTGTCAAATTCCATCTTTGCACGGGTTTCTTGAATTGTGGGGATGCCACTCCAACACGCTCGACTGCCTCAGCTAATGCTGTTACACTGTCATAAGCCCATAATCCAACAACATTAAGTTCTGTTCTGTCCATCTCTGGATTCTCCTTATGAAACTTCTTGCTCCATCTCTTAGTGAATCTTGTAAGCTCCTCAGATCTTGGAACATAAGCCTTCACTCCTAGTACTCCTTGCATCGCCTCAATAGTGGCGAAATCCATATTACTCAATAAACTTGTTAGTGTATTAGTGATCACCCATGCATATCCCTCACTCATCATTCCAACTTGCTTCGCCATTTGGAAGAAGCGAGACGCAAGTTCTGGAAGCATATGCACAATGAAGACTCTCGTCTGCATGGCCATCAAGTTATAGAGTTCTTGATGAAGATGATCATTTTCCTCATAGGGGGATATAAAGCTTAGGTTTGAGACAACAACATTGCTTTCTAGTAAATTTAGAGTCAAATATGGTAATAATCCACTTCCAAAACTGGAATCTTCATAGACAAACACAACTTCCTTCCAACCAAAAGCTTTTACAATTGCTGCAATTGCTTTGGCCTGAGAAGAAGAAGACCATGCTGATCTGATCATGTACAGTGATTCTTTAGGCGAAAGAGCTGGGCTCGTTGCTGGAGATATGATCGGAATCCTCACCATGTCACCAATATCTATCACAAAGCCTGCCTCGACGGACTTCTGTGGGCCGATTATTGCCATCAGTTGATTATTCTTCAGCAAATCTATAGCTGCAATAAAAAAAAACAATGATAATTTAGCTAACTCTTGCTAGTTTTTTTCCCTTTCCTTATTGTTGAAACTGTTTGATGTTAAAATTGTTAAAACATTAATGGGAAAATGAAAACACAATGCTCCAAACTAAACTAACAACTTTTTAATTGCAGCTAACAAATAAGCTACAACTGAAGTAGCAAGTAATCTAATTTTTAGTCTTCATTAATACCTGCATAAGCTGCAGCAACAGCATTACTGCTGGAGTCCTTGAAATGAGGCACGATCACAGTGTCGTGATCGCGGTTGGAGTAGAAATCGTCGATTGCCATAGAAATGCAAGATTTGCATATCTTACCAAGTGTGGTGTCAAGATCAAGAATAACTCCAACATCTGCCTCTGCAGCAGATGAGTTTCGACAGTTGAACCCAACAACACAAAAGCCCATGAAGATAATAAGCATAGAAAAGCAACAGAATCTTGAAGGATGCATTGGGAAAGGATGTAGCAATGCAATGTCAAAATTCAAGAACAGCAAAGAAAGACAACAATGAAAGATAATGAGACTCTAGCAATAGTTGACTTTCAAACAGCAAAGAAAGACAACAATGAAAGATAATGAGACTCTAGCAATAGTTAACTTTCAAACTTCTGCTCTTGCTAATTCATGCTGTTTGTTGCCAAAGAATATAATTCTCTACTCAGTCATCTAAAAAAAAATTAAGTCTTGGTCGCATGATTTAAGAACTGAGAAAACAAAAACAACTTCAGTTATTCTATCTTCATTCAACCATTTAATTCAAGTCTTGGTAATGGTCGCATATTTATAGAACTGATAAAAACGTCAAGTTCAGTTACTTCAGTCAAACATATAAATTTAAAAGTTAAAGCTAAGTCTGATATCATTTTCAGCTTCCTCACAATTCAAACTAAGATGGCATCTACTTGGGCCACGAACACAAACCTTTTATTAATTATTACACATTTGCAAGAGTCTATCTCTAATATTTTATCAAAACTCTACTATGAATCCATTTAATCCGGAATGGTCAGCTTTTCTGCTAACATTCCACATAATCTGCCCATTATTTACATTGACAAGTTTAAAGGTTGAAACTTTGGATGGAATTTTAATAAATCAACTACAAAGTTCTTCCATTGCTATTATCAACATACTCATCATTTAACTCTTTCTTTATTGTTGCCTATCTTTATAGGTTCCACCAACACCCTACGTTCCTTCAAGTTATTCTTGTGACTCCACCTCTTTTTCTTCTTTTTGTTGAAATAAAACAGTTAGAGAACTAAAAAGATAACATTCATGCCTTAGATGATTAAGAATGCAAATTAAGTTTGCACACTGTCATGATGGGTGGGGACAAAAGGAACCATGAATAAGTATCAAAACACTAGCTCCAGCTCATGGAAGGCCTTTCTCAATAAGTGAAATACGTTTCAATGCTTAAAATACACAACTAATATTAGAAAAGATATATCATTTCATGGAATAGATATATGTATGCCAAAGGCAATAATGCATTTGCTGCTGCAACTACAGCAACAAAGGAAAACAGAGAAAAAAAAAATGAAATCACTCGCTGTGATGACTAAAACAATCTTCAAACTTATTTTTCAAGTCATCAAATCAACTCCCAAATTGTTCAAGAAACTATGATTCTGATCAATGTATGCTGTTTTCCCCACTTCAAATGATCCTCTCCACTTAGTACCTGTAATGAGCAGGCTTGTAAGGACCCTCAACCGGGACGCTAATGTAGTCAGCCTGGTCCTTTGTAAGCTTGGTGAGCTTCGCGCCGAGTTGGCCAAGGTGGAGGGCTGCAACCTTCTCATCGAGGTGCTTAGGCAACACGTACACCTTCTTCTCATACTTGCCACTGCTCTTCTCCTTCCACAGCTCGAGCTGGGCGATGACTTGGTTGGTGAAGGAGCACGACATGACGAAGCTGGGGTGTCCTGTGGCACAACCCAAGTTCATCAACCGACCCTCGGCCAAGACAATGATGCCCGTCTTGGTATCTGGGAACACCCATCTGTCCGTTTGTGGTTTGATAGTGATCCTCTTCACTCCGGGGAATGTCTCGAGCCCGTGCATGTCAATTTCGTTGTCAAAGTGGCCAATGTTGCAGACGATGGCGTTGTTCTTCATCTTCCTCATGTGGGAGAGCATGATGATGTCCTTGTTTCCAGTGGTGGTGACGAAGATGTCAGCCTCAGAGACAACGTCTTCGATAGGGAGGACTTGGAAACCCTCCATAAGGGCTTGAAGGGCACAGATGGGATCAATCTCAGTCACGATCACACGAGCACCACCTTGTTTCAAGGCAGCAGCACAGCCCTTTCCGACATCTCCGTAACCGCAGACAACACCAATCTTTCCGGCAATCATCACGTCTGTGGCCCTCATTAGCCCATCGGGCAACGAGTGACGGCATCCATACAAGTTGTCGAACTGGCAAAAGCGCACAATAGCACAATTATTAGTATTATTATCAAGAAAATAGTTAATAATATGAAGCTACGATAAGAAATCGACCATGTTCACACCTTAAACCAATTTTAACACCGTAAAATATGGCACTTTGTTAAGAATCTCATTGTACACGGTTAGATCATGATAAGATAAATGATTTGTAGTAAGCATGCTGAAATCAAGGTACAGATCTATAGCAGCATTGGTGATGAACTAATACTGAAAGCAGAGTAACTCACAAATCCAATATTAACACAAAAAGGCTAGTCTTTGTGTAACTAGAATACCAAAAACAATCCAGAAATGGAAAAAACTATATTAAATTAAGATCTTGATGCATTTCGAAAAGTAGTGCATGAGATCGATCTGCACTAGGTGACCTAGATCTAGCACACATTTACTGAAACAGATAGTGGATCTGGTAGTAGCATTCAAAATTGAGATCCAACGAAATTAAAATCGAAACCGTACCTTGCTCTTGGTGACAGAGTCATTGACGTTAATGGCGGGGAAAAGCAGAGTGCCATTAGCTTGCATCTGGTACAACCTCTTGACGCCAGTGGTGGTCTCCTCGGAAACCCCAACGATTCTATCCTTCATCTTGATGTACTTCTTGGGATCGTCCTTCAAGCCATCCTTGATGATGGTGAGCACGATCTGGAACTCGGCGTTGTCAGTGGAGGTGGGATCGGGGAGCTTCCCGGTCTTGGCAAACTCCTCCTCGGCCTTGACGCCCTCGTGGATGAGGAGGGTGGTGTCACCTCCGTCGTCGACGATGAGGTCGGGGCCGCCGCCGGGGCCCCAGTCGAGGGCGCGCTCGGTGCACCACCAGTACTCCTGGAGGGTCTCGCCCTTCCAGGCAAACACGGCAGCGCTGTCGCGTGCGATGGCGGCGGCGGCATGATCCTGGGTGGAAAAGATGTTGCAAGAGCACCAGCGCACCTCCGCGCCGAGGGCGGTGAGGGTCTCGATGAGGACAGCGGTCTGGATGGTCATGTGGAGACTTCCGGTGATCCTGGCACCCTTGAAGGGCTGGGAGGGCCCGAACTCGGCCCGGGAGGACATGAGGCCGGGCATCTCGACCTCGGCGAGCTCGATCTCGAGGCGGCCGAAGTCGGCCTGGGACAAGTCCTTGACCTTGTACTCGCGGCCGGAGGTGGTCTTCTCTACGAGAAGCGCCATTGGCGGGGGAATGAGGAGAGGAGGGAGGGAGATTTCTGGAGGCTTTTCTTCTTGGGTGGTGAAGAATAAGGCGCAGAAATTGATATGAAGAAGTGAAGGAGTGAAGAGGAGATATAAATAGGTTCAAGAATTAGTAAATGGACGGTTGAGATTTGGAGGGTTTGGTGGATCTCTGATTTGGTAAAACGGTAGTTGGTGGAAATATGGGAATTTTACTTTTTCTTTTTCTTTTTCTTTTTTAGTTTTTTCTTTGTTAAAATCTTGAGATTTATAAGCATGCTACTCTCTCTAATTACACTCCTACCCTCTATAATCTCGCATAATTCCGCACTCTATATCTAATCAGATCACCGTTTAGTTATATACTTCCAGTCCCAGTCTCTCACACTCCCACGAAAATAGTATCATTCTATTTTACGCGCAAATTATATCTTATTTTATTTATCTTTAATTTATTAAATTTGTTTTGATATTCTTTATTTTTTTACTTATAAAATTTGTCAAAAAAAAAAATGAGATTGGAACGTCTCAATTGACAAATAAACACTACATTGGTGGGACAAATGGAATACTAAATTTAAAATAGTTATGTATAATGCGATATTCATATCGTAATATGAAGTTGTTCTTGAATAGATAGAAAACGTACAATATGTAGTGTGCAGTGGCGGCGGATAGACAAAAATGTTAGGGGGCTAAGTTTCGATGAATTAATTGAAAAATAAATTTTTGTATAATTCAAGCCTATAGTAAGAACTATTGTATAAATATACGTAAAAATAACGATAAATTTACGATTTTTTAAATATAAAATATACTCCCTCCGTCCACCAATATCGTTAACGTTTTCTCATTTCGGATCATCTACCAATGTTGTTAACACTTAAAGCCCCTCATTTACTAGATGAGCAACAGGTAGTGTGAGATAAACGGGATATACACATAAGCAAGAGGGTTTATGAATAAAATTATTCACTTCTATAAAAAAAATTAATTTTAAATAAAAAATAAAAATACTCATGATATGACAAATTTCCTCATATAATCATATAATTCAAAGTATACAGTAAATAAAAATACGAGCACATGAAAATATTCTTCATATAAGAATGAGTACAGTTTATTTTATAAATTAGATAAAATTTATTTCTTATTTTTAAATGATAATATTTTTTAAATGAGTATTTTAAAATTTTCTCTTAAATGACAATCAGTAAAATTTTAAATATAACATAATACTACTTTGTCCCAATAAATTTAATATAATTTATTATTTTTATATACTCATTTTAATAAATATAACATAATACTACTTTGTCCCAATAAATTTAATATAATTTATTATTTTTATATACCCATTTTAATATAAAGGGGAAATGATTTTAAAATACACCAACTATACTCATTTTTTTAATTTTAACACGAATTATTAAATATTTCTATAAATACACGAACTTTATCACTTACTCACTTTTTGACATAACGTTGACTTTACACAAAAATCGAAACTGACATGGCACAACTTATCTAACGTGGATTTTTTGAATTATTTAAAATTTATGAATTTTTAACGTTATATTAATTTTAACATGAACTTTAGTACTTACTTAATTTTTGACATAAAGTTGATTTTACACAAAATCGAAACTTATGACATGGATTTTAAACCAAATATAAATATTTATAAAAAAAATAAATATTCGAATTGAATCGAATAATTCGAATATCTACATTGAATCGAATACGAATCTAATTTTAATATAAAATATTTGATTTGATTTGATTCGTTTACAACCCTATGCGGTGGCGCTGTAATCGCGCAGGGACATGCTCGGGAAGTTGAGGCAGGCGCTGGGGCCGCAAAAGTGTAATACGGTGCCGTAAAATATTCGATTTGTATTTAATAATCGTGAATAGAATATATTCTTAAATGCTAAATAATTAATAATTGAAGTGAAGCAAAAATATTAATAATTTAAAATACACATCATAAGTCCCGATTTTGTGTAAAATCAACTTCATGTCAAAAATTGAGTAAGTACTAAAGTTCATGTTAAAATTAATATAAAGTTAAAAGTTCATATATTTTAAATAATTTAAAAAATCCACATCAGATAAGTTGTGCCATGTCAGTTTCGATTTTTGTGTAAAGTCAATGTTACGTCAAAAATTGAGTAAATGATAAAGTTCGTGTATTTATAGAAATGTTTAATAATTCGTATTAAAATTAAGAAAATGACTATAGTCGGTGTATTTTAAAATCATTTCACCTAATATAAATTATCTCAACGACATATAAAATGTTAAATGTTTGTACAAAATCAATCATTTCATAATTAAATGTTTGAAATAAGTGTTTGTACAAGTGCGATGTGATTATATTGAGGAAGTCATCATTATATTGCGGTGTGGGGTCGGAAACTACTTTACACATAAATTCAAATCAGACACTAACATACATCTGAAAATAAAAAAACACAGGAAGGAAACTTGGGACTTAAATTAATAAAAGTCGATCGATAAGGACTTAATAACTTGCACTTGCACTTGGTTGTCACTTGTCAGTGGTGTGAGATCTAGATCTAGTTTTTGTTCATTATATTTATGTCTCATTGGGCCCACTCCTCACGTTGTCTGTTTGTTTCTCAATCTCTCTTTGACACACACGATCCCATATTCGATGATATTCATATCGATTTTTAAATTTATTATTTTTATAATTTTAATTTTGGTCCTAGATTTAGTCTCGACAGTAAATTTTTCAAACAAGACCAAAAAATACTTAATTTCATAAATGAGACAAAAAAAAAAATTACTCGTTTGGAATTTTGGAAGTTCTAACTGTATAAAATTAAAATTACTTCTGAAAAATTAACATAATCCTCAAGTTTCGAGACTCCCAAATTTCAAAAAAAGATTAAAACTCAAATTCTGAATATATTTCCAATTTGAAAAGTTAATAATTCGACTGGGGATGGAAATTTAAAAAATACCAATATCAAATTTATAAAAGCAGACATATGGTAGTCCGCGTGAATGGTGATGCTTTTGGGTTTGTCGGTGATATACTAAAAATATAGTTATACTAAAACGTTGTATTCAAAATTTATATTTTAAATGTATAATACTATTATTTTAATTATTTAATTATTTACTTATTACACCACTAATTATTCTTCTATTTTATACTCCCTCTGTCCCACTAAATTAGACTCATTTGTATTAAAATAATACACTCATTTACTTTTTAAATGGGTCTAATTTAATGGGACGGAGGGAGTATATTTTTTTAAAACATGGTAATGATTATATTCTAATTAAATACTTACAATTTTCTTTTAAATTTTATCATTACATTTAAGTTTTATAATATCTATCATGATATTTTCTTTGATGTGACCCTTAAATTAATGTTCACTTAATTTCTATAAATATCAAAAAGTAACCATTAAAAAATTGTGCACCCATAAACTTTTTATATTTCAGACCACGTCTTATTTTACTTAAATGGAAAAATCATATTTAATGGGAAGTATGTATTGATGTAAACTAGATTGTTGCCCATCGAAATTCGACGGGATTAATATTTTATAAAATTTATAAAAGTTTTTGATATCATTTTTTTTATTATTATTTGTTATCATAGATACTACTTATTCATATACTAAATATATATAGTAAAAACTGTTAATTATGTTGATTTGCTAATGATAAAATTGCAATCATTCTAAAATTAATGAAAAAATAAAATTTCAACTTGATATATATATATATATATATCATAATTATTAAATTCTCATAAACTTGTGCTAACAACTTAATATTTTTTTGAATATATTTGAATTTCATTATACACTCATATTCGTTCCAAAGTAGAGTAAAAATAATTTTAATACTCATTATTATTAGAGGTGTTCAAAAGAATCGTAATCGACAGTTCTATGAACCGAATTGTCAAAAATTATTAAAATTTTGAATCGCAACTATATATATAGAAAGCAGTTTGGTTTCGGTTCCGGATTCAAATGTTCTTAATCGTGAACCAATTGATTTCGTCTTACTCCCATATAATAATATGTGTTATAAATTCAAATATATAAAATATATATAAATAAATATTACTGATGAAAATAAACTATATTTGAATATTCATAAAATCTAGCCAATTTATTTAAATTTTATGTATACGTGTTCATCTCAAAATCGATAAATGTCTTGTTACACATCTTTATCCATTAATTACTCATACATGCTCAAGTCCGTATGAAAATAAATTCAGATTATATGAATTCATTTATTTATATGTATATATATACATTCACAATCTGATTAAAAATTAAATATATATACTCGTGTTTACTACAAACTAAATATATATAATTTTTATTGAGTGTGAAAAATTTATTTAAATTATTTATTTGTAATTACAATGCACACATTTTCTCACATGCTCATAATATTGAAATTATTTTTTGAAATGAAATACATAAACACATGATCAATTTTTCCATGTGATCATATAAGTGGATATTTTTATCTCTTATTTTTAAATGTGTATTTTTTTTTATCTTTTATTTATTAAAGTGATAAATTTTTTATCCCTAGATTACTCCCTCATCCCACGAAAGTGATCCCCTTTTTTCATAAAGCACACTTATTGAGAAAAGAAATATGACCACTTTCATGGGACATAGGGAGTATTAATTTTTTTTAAATAACATGAACCATTTAATAAATTTAAAGTACTTGGTATATGTTTAAAATTATATACATCCAATTTAATTAAATAAAAATTATACACACCCAACACCACACATACACTTTATTAAATAAATAAAAAATGAGGAATATACACAAAAATAAAAACTCGGTCGTATTTAAAAAAATCCGACGGCCGTGTTTTGTTTAAATACGACCGGATTTTCATTTTTGCATATATTCCTAACTTTTTTCTATAAATAACACATTAAAATCATGTACTACTTAAATCAAATTCAATTAAATCAAATATTAAATATAAAATTCAAATATATATATGTATATATATATATATATATATATATACCACAAAAAATACAACATGATTTCATACAAAATATATGATAAGAAATCATCAATTTGATTGAATTATCAAATATACATCGAAATATACGCATCGACTATTTTTTTTTATATTAATGAAAATGATATTTAGATATAAAATAATATATAATTAATATAGGATATATATATATAAATAAAAAAATTATACACTTTTTATATTTATATATTATTAATTTAATAAAAAAAATACAATTCATTCAATTTTTATTATCTATATTCAAAAATATTATATGTGATTTGTTCAAATAATAATATAATTAAAAGTATGTTATAATCATATGTAATAAATTATATATTTTAAAAAAATATTTTTAAATAACGTGAGTTTTTAAATTATTTATATAATTTATTTTTATTAGATTTGAAAAACATATAATCTAATATAGAAATCTAGACATGGTTATATAAGTTATTAATTTTTATTAGATTTTAAAAGATTGTATATAATCTATATAAATTATTATTAAATCAATTATCAAAATATAAATATCAAATTAATATATCACTATATATATATTATATTTGTTAAAATAATATTTAAATATGGAATAGTATATAATATGATCTATAATATATATAGAAATAAATGCATAACATAAATAGCATATGCCTACATGGAAATAAGAATATATAACATTATATATATGATTAATATATAGATAAAATTCTAAAAATCTAGAAAAATAGGAAAAATTAAATGGGAGGCTGGGAGGATTTTAAGGACTGAGGTGGACAGCTTCACCCGAATTTGTATTATAGTATAGATATAGGTTAAGGTTCAAATAAATTGTCTAAAGTTGGTAGGAGTTTGGTGAGAAGTTGATATACCATTACCCAATTTATTTAAATTATATTAAGTAATTAGTGGAAGAATGTTTGAGATGAGTTGGTAATCTAAAATGAAGATCATAACGTGTGCCATTAATGAAAATAATAAGAATAATGTTTAAACTTAACTTGATATGTTTCAGAATAAAAATTGTTGAATAGGTAATAATGATATGTCAAAATGTTTGGTGTTTGGTAAATTTGAGTTGTCAAAAAATCTGCTCACCAACTTTCTTTCTTTATTTCCCATCAAATACCAACTTTATGTTGAAACATAGTGTATTTATTTTATTCATTCACCAACTCACGTACTCCACTAATTAAGCATTAAGCAACATAGTTTGATAGTCTCAGTCAAGTTGATATTGGGAAATTAGGATTCATATACATATTTTTGAGAAGGTTTAATATATGATTTATAGGTTTTACTAACAGTAGAATCCCGTTAGTATCCTTATAATAGTTAGAATCGTAATCGGAAGTATTATTAACTATCACTCCGTTCTCTCACAAGAGAGACGTTTTCCAAAATGAAAATAATAAGAGATGTTAAATTGTAATAAGGGTTCAATTATTAAACACTAATTGCACCCTTATTTTTTCTCTTTTAGATTACTACAACACTTTAAAACTTAAGTAAAAACTTTTTAATTTACGTGCCAAAAAGAAATGTCTATCTTTCAAGAGGACGGAGTGGTGGTTAAAAAAGTTGGTGCATTACATGAAATATATTGTATAATTAAATATATTAGTATTAATTTTTAGACATCCAGAATCGAAAGAAAGTAAATAAGGTAATCCTGTAATCAACGCAAGACAAATCGTCAAGTTACAATCGTCCTTTTAGCCACTCGGCAACGTGGCACCATAGTTGCAGTCTCTACAAAATAAATGATAAAAAATTCTTCATAAAGATGCAGACGGAATCGACCACCTTATGAATACTTCGAAGACTTCACCGTGTTTGACCAACGCAGTCAATGGATTCAACCATGAGTTGGAAACGGCCGAAGACATGCAGATTCTATTTTCGCAGGTAGCCGTAAACAAACAATTAGGCCTGTGAGCACCTCTAATTTAACAAATGAAAGGGGTTCAATTGTAAAAAGTTAAAATCGCAGCAACTTAAAAAAATAAAAATGAAAAAAATAGATAAAAAAGGAAATACTCCATCCGTCCATAAAAAAACTTCCTAATTTGCCATTTTCGTCCGTCCACGAAAAATCTTCCTAATTCAACTTTCCATTTATAGAAAGTGGACCCACCACACTCTCTACACACAACTCAATTTATTATAATACATTAAGTGAGACCCAACATCCACTAACTACACACAACATAATTTAAAATACTATATTAAGTGGGACAGAGTAAATGCTTGTAAAAAAAAATAAGATTAATGCTTTATTAAGAAGTTGAGGTGAGGTTGGTAATTTAAAGTGGCACCAAATCCTCCTCGTATGAAATGAAACCTCAACCTTCCACTTTCACCGTCTGCTCTCTTCTTCTCATATCCTCTCCTCTCCTCTCCATCTGGACCATCTCTCGCTGTGTCTCGCCCACAAGCACACTCCTCCACCGGCAACATGGATCCAGTTAACGAGTGGGGAAACACCCCTCTCTCCGTAATAGACCCCGACATCCACGACCTCATCGAGAAGGAGAAGCGCCGCCAATGCCGCGGCATCGAGCTCATCGCCTCCGAGAATTTCACCTCCTTCGCCGTGATCGAGGCCCTCGGCAGCCCTCTCACCAACAAGTACTCCGAGGGCATGCCGGGAAACCGCTACTACGGCGGCAACGAGTTCATCGATGAGATCGAGAACCTCACGCGCTCACGCGCCCTCCAGGCCTACCGCCTCGACCCCACCCGTTGGGGCGTCAATGTCCAGCCCTACAGCGGCTCCCCCGCCAACTTCGCCGCCTACACTGCCGTCCTCAACCCCCATGACCGCATCATGGGCCTCGACCTCCCTTCCGGCGGTCACCTCACCCACGGCTACTATACATCCGGCGGTAAGAAGATCAGCGCCACCTCGATCTACTTCGAGAGCCTCCCCTACAAGGTGGACCCCAAGACGGGCTACATCGATTACGAACGCCTCGAGGAGAAGGCCTTGGATTTTAGGCCTAAAATGATCATCTGCGGAGGCAGTGCGTACCCTAGGGATTGGGATTACAAGAGGTTTAGGGAAGTCGCGGATAAGGTCGGAGCTCTGTTGCTCTGCGATATGGCGCATATTAGTGGACTTGTTGCTGCTCAGGTGTGGCCACCTTGATTTTACGTTTGATCTTCTGTTGGTTTTTCGATTATAGAGAACATGTTTCATTGTGTTGGCATGGTTTGCTAATATTTGATTTGTATGTTTGTTATGGAAAGTTTGATCCGGGCATAATGATTGATTTTATTTTATACATTTTGTGGTACGTTGTGTGATAGTTTAGTAAAGAATTTGTGGATAATGGATAAGAATCTGGTTATAATATTTTAATTTGCTTTTGGATTATTGTTTTGTTTTTATTCATAAAGTAATTTAAACGCTTATATATGTGTGTGTGTGTGTGTCTTTTTTCTTTTTCTCTTTGTCCTATACTTTTCAAGTTCATCAGTTATAGTATCTACCTGCCATGTAGATCCTATCATGATTCATGAACTATATGGATTTTGCTTATTTTATGATTAGCTTGCCAAACACCATTAGACTTGTTTGGGTGAACATTCTCCTTACCATCATACTTTGTCGAATGGTTTTGTTTATCTTTTCGTGGTTATCAAATCTTGAATCTATTAATGCTTGTGTTTTGACAAGAACAAGAAGTCGGAAATCTTATCATGTAACCATCAAGATGTGTTTTTGCTAAAACCAATCCACCATGCTATAAATTTAGCAACTTTGTGGCTGTTGATTGAATCCAGTACTCATAATTATATAAATTGTTTTAGGAAGCGGCCGATCCTTTTGAGTACTGCGACATTGTCACAACTACCACTCACAAGAGTTTGAGGGGTCCTAGAGCTGGCATGATTTTCTACAGGAAGGGTACCAAGCCACCGAAGAAAGGGCAACCGGAAAATGCAGAATATGATTTTGAGGACAAGATAAACTTTGCAGTGTTTCCTTCTCTTCAGGGAGGTCCACACAATCATCAAATTGGTGCTCTGGCTGTTGCTCTGCAACAGGCTATGTCCCCTGCATTCAAGGCGTATGCTAAGCAAGTTAGGGCCAATGCAGTTGCTGTTGGTAACTATCTTATGAGCAAGGGATACAATCTTGTCACTGGTGGAACAGAGAACCACTTGGTTCTATGGGATCTTCGCCCTCTTGGGTTGACAGGTAACAGCTACATTTTTTGGCTCTGGTCAGAAAATATTCAGTTGAGTCAGTACTTTTCATTTATGCATCGCTCACCTGCTGTGGTTTTTCCAGGAAACAAAGTCGAAAAACTCTGCGACCTTTGTAACATTACTGTTAACAAGAATGCTGTGTTTGGTGACAGCAGTGCATTATCCCCTGGAGGGGTTCGCATCGGTTAGCATCAAATCCTCTTTTTGTTGCTAGTGTTTGAACACTGTTTAATTTGAAGTTTTTATTTTACTACACATAGTTACTACTCTAACCCTGGTTGAAACTTGCACTATTTGACACAAGTTCTTTAAATATCTATTGGCACTAATGTGATTTAAAATTACCTTCATTTTTTTTTTAGTTTTTGTGGAAAACCGAATGATTAGAGTAATTTGGTTGAGATGGGATTTGTCTGCGGGTGTATGAGTCTTGACAGTCGAGTATTTGTATGATTAGACTATCATACAAGTCCAAAATTGTTCAATCCCTCAAAATATGTGGTGGATTAGCCTATACTGAGTATTACTATTATTTATATAAGATATAAACGTAACACCGCCAGGAAATATGAGTTACTTGATTGGCTGAATCACGCAGCATGCAATATTGAAGCGGTAAATTTTGTATTTTAGGTACTCCGGCGATGACCTCGAGAGGTTTGGTTGAGAAAGACTTCGAGCAGATTGCTGAATTCCTCCATAGGGCTGTGACCATCACGTTGAACATCCAGAAGGAGCATGGTAAACTATTGAAGGACTTCAACAAGGGCCTTGTTAATAACAAAGAAATCGAAGAGCTCAAGGCTGACGTTGAGAAATTTGCCTCCTCATTTGACATCCCTGGGTTCAAGATGTCCGAGATGAAGTACAAGGACTAAGTTAAACAACTTACTCAACTCATATATCCTTGTTTCAGATTCTGCTATTGCTTTATTATTAATTTTTGGCTCTCAATTCACCCGGTATGCAGTTGGGTGAAAGGAATAAGTGCTGTATTCACAAAGTGTTGCAGTGTTCGATTACTATCTCTATGTATATTAAAAAAATTTATGCATGTTGAAAGTTGTAGCTGGTGATGAATTTATTCTAAAATTTTCTCAATATATTGATTGGTAGTAGAAAATTTCAGCTTTCTTTAGTTCTTTCTTTCTTGTAATCGACCGTATTTGTGATGTGCAATTTGGCTACATTCTCATTTAAGATTTAATTACTAAATTAACATCAAAATAAATTATGATTTTATTTTCTTCTATATTATCTCTTCAGTTATATGTGAAATCATTTTACAGCAATCTTTATTATTTAAATATTTTTTGAAGGGTTAAGAATAGATTACTAATATAACATCAAAATTTGTTGATCATAGTAAGAATACATCTCCTTTTATTAGAAACATTGATATATTCGATTTGGTTTCAGAAGAGCATCTTCAAAAGTTAGTAATCGTGGATAAAGAGTCTTGCTCCTAAATGCATATCATCATTGTTTTTTCTTTTTTCTTTTAAATTTTTTATATATTTGGGCTAGCTAGAAGCAACATTAAATTTGCCAAAGATATAGATAACATTATATATTTTGTAATGTGTTCTTTTAAGTCTCAGTTTTTGCAAAAATTATGATTTTGAAAAACTTACAGAGTATGGTTTTAAATGTAAATTTGATTAATTTGAAGTTATATATGCAATTAACCCTACTTTAAAGTCACCCAAACATAGTAACGTTTCAAAGGGACATGTACTTAAATTAGAGCAATACAAAAATCTAGCTAGAATACTATTTCTTGGGCTTAAATGCATTAAAGTAGTGAGTTTGTTTACTTTACTCTCACAACACGGTCAATCAAATATTTCTTGGGCTTCAATTATGCTATGTTGACTGCAAGGCATTAAAACATGACAAGATTAGTTCCAAGCAAAGAATCTGCGAACATATTTGAATAGGGAAAAAAGGTTTAGAGATGTAGGCTTACTAGTCATCCTTAGTGATGCGATAGTACTTTTCTGCGTGCTGCCTTTGGCCAATAAGTTGAGCAAAGCGCTCGTCGTGAGTGATTACGATAAGTTGAAAGTTCTCTTGGCCTTTCCTATCTTCCATTATTCTGAACATATTACATGAAAACACGATTATGCAAATGCAAAATGTTCTGCTAATGATCTACTTACAGATTACATGTAGCCACATACCTAAGTAAAGCTGCAGCGAGACTCTCAGAGTTAGGGTTGTCCAAGTTTGTAGTTGGTTCATCAAGTGCAAGTATTCCACAATTGAGGCAAAAAGTTTCTGCTAATGCTAATCTGATGATAAGTGAAGCAAGAACCTAAAAAGAAACAACGTTACACATTCATCCAAGAAAATGCGTAAATTACAGAAAATCACTCGAAGTTAGTCGTAGTCGTGCCAATCTGAAATTTACCTTTTGGCCAGCACTGCATCTTCCTCTCATTTCTAGTTCTGCATCACCAGTTTGCATTACCAACTGCAATTTCAGAAGACATCAATAGTAAGAATAAGTATAGAGAAGTTAAAAAAAGGCTCAACTATATCTTTATGAAGTATACGAACAAAAGAAAATATTGTTGGTTATTATCAACAGCATATGCAACATAAACTGAGACATCTTATATACAAATAAAATGCTACTATTTTCATGGGACATAATAAGCTACAGTTCAAGAGATAGATCCGTAAAACTAACAGCGAAAGATGACTGGTTAAATCTTATTATGCATTCATACTTTCAGAAAGATGTAATAGCCAAAGTAACTCAAATATTTTCTTGAATGTTCCATATTTGGTCAATTTTAAAAAATGTCAAGCTGGCCCTAATTTTGTTAATCTAGTGTAATTTAGAATATTTGGCTGGTTGAAAAAGTTAGAAGACAGGTACAGCAATTTGAACTATAGAATCAAAGAAATGAAATGGCCAGTGGCCACATGTCAGTTTTAGGTTAAAGACTGTTGAAAATATAAATCATGTCATTTCCAGGCCCTTAGAATAATCTAAATACGATAATTCTAGTATTGAGTAGAGAATTAGGCCAACCTAACTGGCTTTTTTGGCATGCATCAAATGTGAACGGTCCTTGTAGATTTATTTGAGATTTAAAAGAAAAGGAAAATAAACCAATTTACCTTGTAGCTGTAAGACCGAGTACCAGCACCATCAGAATCTGAATGAATGCTAATATAATCAATATCCTGACCTCTGTAAGTCTGCTGCCATAGTTCCCGTACAATCTTATTTATCTCCTCCATTTTCATCGAGTGGAAGCGCATGAGAGCTCTAAAATTGAAGAATTCAATAAATTATTATCAAGAAAATGTGGTTGGTATTATCATTGTTAGACGAGATTAACATGGGAAATTATAAAATGACATGAGAACAATGAGTTTGATTAATTGACTATATGGGGAAAGAGGTTTTCTGACACTACATTCTTAGTTTACAATATTTCTTATGCTGATGGCATGTCTGAAGGGGTATATATCAACATATAAACAAGGAAAGAACTTAGAACAGAAAAATCACAAAGAAAATTAGAGAGCTCACTTGTCAAGAGCTTTATAATATCTGTCCAGATCCTTATTTGCCATCTCAGTTGTCTGACAAGGGAAAATTGCTGTTACTACCAAAACAATATTCTTCTAGGAGAATCAGGTAAACAAAGAAATAGATGCTACTTAATGTTTCGAATCACCTTCAGCTGAATTAGTTGATCAAAATAACGTTTGTCAATGTCTTTGTATTGTGCCTGCTTAAGATCAGCTTTATTCTGATCAATGTTACTCTTGTATACAGATAACGTACCGCGATGTCGATTAAACTGCAACAAAAATTTCACACTTAGCTACTGAAAATAGTTAACAGAACTCAGATCATAGGGAGAGCAGAGCAGCAGTTTTAGGTAATTCACACAAGCCTGCACATACTATACCAGCAAAGCAGCAGTAAAATAAAAGGCTAGCGAGGTTTAAGAAAATAACTTAATACATGCACAAAGCAGATTGAAAGTTCTCTACAGAAGATAATGAGCTGATAATCATGTTATTACCCAGAGTTCAGCATATTAGCCATTACACTTTAATCATAATCGAATTCTTTTCCATAAATTTGGGCAACAATTGGACAAAATATACTCAGAGCAACCTTCTACATAAGAATTCAAACCTCTGTCAGAAGACTTTCTCGTTCTTGTGATAGTTTCAGATGCAGAGATTGATTTTTTTGAAAACCACCGATCTTCAGCATACTGTCTTCAAGTGATTCAATCTCTCGAGTTAGCTCCTCCAGTTGATTTTTCGATTTCCTGTAATATAAATTGGCTTCTATATTACGTTTTAATTCTGTCTGATTACGAATCAAGTCTTTAATCTTTTCGAGGTCCTTCAAAAGTTCATCCTTTCTGGTTTCACAACTAGTACGCTCAGATTTCAACAGAGTTTGTTTTTCTTGTAGTGCTTTCAATTTCTCAGCCTTATTGAAACTCGCATTCCTGAGAAAACAACAAGCTAGTTACAATATATGTAAATGAAACAGTAATAATAATACCAGATCTTATGCCAAGAAAACATACTCTTTAATTTTTGAATTCAATGTAAGCAGCGAATCAACTTCCTGTTGGTTTTTTCTATAAATGTCAGCATTTGATTCATATTCAGCATTAAGCTTGGCCAACAACTTCTTGTGCTCATTCAGCAGATTTTCTTTCTCCTTTGACAAGGGACCAAAATCTTCGTCCAAATGCTGAAATTCAATAAATGTGAAAGCATGCGACAATAAAGTTTAGCTACTACATGAATTACAGAATTCTTTTAAAGCACTTCCTTATAGGTTTCCGTTTATGACAATTAAGTACGAAATTTTACTTAATTAATCCAAAACATGGCTCAGTCCTATAATGTTTTGGCCCCAAAAACCAAAAGTTTCTCTCTCCCAATTCCAAGTTTATCAAACAAATTTTTCCTACTAGTGAAGAACTGCAACAAAATTAATCCATACTTCAACAAAGACATAGCTCGGCCCACATATATCATTTTATTAGCAAATAGCAACATGACTCAATCACTGAGCTGGCATATCATATATCTCTGAGCGGACTACATTCATAGCACGCGTGCGTGTCTGTATGATGCACACGAGTACAAAAAATAAGCAACACTTTATTTTTCAGAGAAATATTGGACATGAACATTATTCTTTCAAATAAAGTTATCTATATATCAACTAAGATATTTTTTTCCCAAATTTGAACTTATGTAAAAGATTTCAATCAGCCAAGTCCTTACATGTCCTTTTTATAACAAAAATAATTACCTTCAAATCAAGCTCAAGTTGACTTTTCTCTTCCAACAGACGATCTAGGTCCTCCTCTACTCTTTTAATGTTTGATAATATGTTAGCAGCATTAATCTTCTCCTCTCTTACATTAGTCCATCGTAATTGCAGTGCTGATAAATCCTTTTCCATGTTCATCTGCTCAGTTCTTAACTTATCCGTATCATCAATCAAGGTATTCCTGATGACCAACAAATGAACACAATCAACACATATAGCAGGGAAAAGTCTGCTTCTACAGTAAGTGAGGACTTGATTCAATCAAAATCATATGGCTAAAGATACACTGAGACAGATTAGGACTCGACAAATAGTAATAGATTCTAGAGAAATGTGATAAATGGTATTACAGACTTTTTTCTTTCCATAATTTTCAGTTCAGAAATGATCTCTTCAAGGGATTTGGAACCTTGAGCGTGAACGTCAAGTTTGCTTTCCAATTCATTTACTTGTTTCTGTAAAGCTTGTATTTCCTTGAAAAGCCTATCAGCAGTTTCTACAGGTTGCACCAGTGCATCTACAGAATCCTTCTCGGCCTTAACTTGAGCCAGTACACCAAGCACCTGTAGGCAGGAAGTTCATCATGAAGAAAGACAGTATAAGGTTCTTGGAGAGTATAGGTACAAACAAAAAAAAATAAGCAACTCGTTTTGAACTAAAAGAAGACTTCAGGGTGGAATACTTCCTCGCCAGACAGTAATGGAAGGCAAAATAATAATGTACTGCTTTCCACAAATATCAGATCAAAAATGACAAATATATTGCTAATGATCCACTAACCAAGATTCTATTTTACAGCAGGCAAACAGAACAATTAGAATGTAACATGTGAAATTTCCTAGATGACCATCTAGTCATTTAAATAAAAGCTGAAGAATAAAAAATTACTCAGAAGCTGCATAAATTGAAAAGGAAAAGCACGAAATAACAAACAACAATAGACAGTTAAAACCAATATCTACTGCCGCAACAATTACATCGTCAAGAGCCTGGTTTTTTGGATCCAATTCTTTATTTAAATCATGCATGTTCATCTCAGCAAGAGGAATCAAGTCCTTTCCAGTTTTGACATATTCCTCATAGACCCGACGGAGCTTGTCTAACTGATGAAAATGAACATTTGCACTTGATGCTTCCATCTCCATTGCTTTCAGCTCTTCGGAAGAGCCTGCTGCTTTCACTCTTTGCTGTCGTAAAGAACAAAAAACCAGGGACATACAAATATTATTATTATTAGATGATGGAAGTCTCAAATGGTAATCAAAATTATAGGTAACCTTTTTAACAAATTCATCTTCCTCATTGGGTGAAAAAGATCTTTCACAGCTAGGACAACAGTGATTAGTACGTGCAACTCTTTCAAATGGCTCAAACATTTCCTTCATGCCTTCATGAAAGTTGCACTTACTGCCAGTTAATAACATAGGAATGTTATTGTATACACCAAAAAGACCACACTGATACGTGTAGAGTGCAAAATTATAACAATAAACCTTCTCAGGGCATCTCTCCTTTCCTTGGCAGTCTCTAAGATCCTAAGGTAGGAGTCTATACCACCAGCCTGAGGGTCCAAGGACTGAAGTTTAGTTTCAACAAATCTCCGTCCTGCTGCATAAAAACCAAGCAATCAATAAATCAGTGACTGTAAAGCGACACAGGGGACTTTTTAATAAAGAATAAGGACTGGAAGCCAAAAATTCCATGGAAAAGAAACTCCAAGAAAAGAAAAATACACAAGACAAAACAAAGTCTTACAGCCTCTAGTGCCAGCTTATACACCACAAAAGAAAAGAATATATATGAGAGGAACTTCTTAGAGATCCTCATGACATAATAAATCAGTTTAACTATATTCATGACAACAATTTAAATATCATTTATCCAGGAAGACCAATGCAGTTTACCACTGAAAGTCAGACAACCGGGGTGTTTGGAACCTATTCCAGTGGGCAAACCAACCCACAAGAACCCAAGCAAAAGATAGATTCATTCCCTGATACTAACCAGTCTAACCTTACTTGTACAAAGAGCAAGTTCTGAATGCAAATTCACATTCCAATTTGTTCATATGACCCATAAAGATGGGGTTGGATAGCCCTTTGGGCAACCAACCAAACCCGGCACATTCAATTCCATTCCGATCAACAACTTGGAAGTATGGCTGAGTGGCTTAAGCAATTGAAAATTATCAAATAAGAACTAAACAGGAATGGAAGTTATCAAATGCTAACCAGTTCTTTTGTCAAAAGCTTGAAAGATTGGAAGCTTTCATAAAAGAATTAAACAACATGATGAAAAAGAAAGATCAGTCGAAGTTATAATTCAAATTTCCCAGCTTACATTCCAGATCATGGTGAAATTTTGATAAGTTACTGTTGACTTCTTGTAGTTTCAACTTCAGTGTAGTCACCTCATTTCTTGCTTCATCAGCCTTTTTTTCTAAGTCATCATACTCTTTCTGAAGAGAACTGTAAAAGAGAATGATATCAAGCAAACGTTGATTCTATTAGAGGCGTTGGTTGACATTAGAAATAATGATTGTGCAAGCAATTAAAAAAAGAGTGAATTCAGCAAGTCTGAAATATTCCAACTGCAAGTATCTTTGAGTAAAATTAAGGAAAAAGAGCGAAGAACTCTTATTAGTAAAAGAAAAGTCAGATATTTCAAATGTAGCACAGCAATCAGAAAATCTTAAATTGGAAAGCCACAACTACAAGCTTCATTATTATCTAAAAGTTAAGTTTCAACTAATAACTGAAATAGAGGATGAGTTTAAAGTGTGAATTTGGTCGCAGTTGTTGCATTCCACATAAGACACTTGAGCTTCATTAACTAATTTCATGAATTAATAATATGTATTTTCCCTCATCACTTTTAATCCCAGTAGCAAAAGTAAATCAGAATAGCAACTCTTGGATGCCTGAGATCACCCAAAAGCAAGTGTAAGTAGTCCACCCCACCCAGGAAAACAGGAAAACAGATATTACAAGTAACAACCTCTGAACCTGGACGAGCTCATTTTTCAAATCCTTGTCAGGTGGAATTCTTCCCTTCAACACCCCTCTGATTCTCTCCTTGTATTCATCCACTCTAGATTATACAGAGAAAATTACCAGTTAGAAGTGAAAAAATTGGAACATTATCAAGCAAAAGAAAACCAAAAGACCACTTACATCCTTCTATGTTTCTTTCTAACATTTTCAAGATCTGCTTTCTTAACAGACAGTAGTACTCTGTCATGGGAATCAGCATCTAGGGCATCCCTTTGCTCGGCAAGAGCTTCGATTTCTTGCTCCAAGTTAAACCTATCTAATTTCTTTTGCCGTAAATGTAAAGGAAATTCCTTAGCAGCCAATTGATTAGTTTTTCTTTCCACCTCTGTTTGCTGCATGTGTATGAAGAGATAATAAGTTTATACCAAATGACAAAGAGGACATTTGCATAAATTTAAGGAACTTGGTGAAATTACCATGTTCTTTTCTCTCTCGTCAATGGAGGAAATATTAATGGCAGCAATCTGGTTTTCGAATGAATCGTGTTCTTTCTCCTTCTCTTGAATTTGTTTCAAAATATTATTCTGGGACACGGAAATATAGCATTTAATAGAGTAAAATAATAAAAGGCAAAGGATAGAAATATACACAAAAACAAACCTTCATTTCCACTTTAGCCTCCATTTGGGCCTCAATTTGTTTCCAATAGTCATTTGCGCGCATGTACTGAGCAAATACTGCATTGAGCTCTACTTCATTTGATTTCTGATGAATTACAATCATAGACAATGCCCGTCATCATCAACGATGAAATTAGAAGCAACATATGCAAGCAACCGATGGGACCACATTGAATCAATAACATGACCAAAGGAAATGAATAACAAAATGAATTCAATCCCAAGCAATTGAATATTGCCTTTAATATTAAGTTGTTAAGCTTCCAGAACTAAATATGATATCACTAACTCCATACAAGTAATATCACAATAACACTTAAGTCAAATAAGCATAAAGAAAGTTTAAATCCGATTTACTTTTCCAATATATATTTTCTTACCAAGCAAGATGAAGGGGGAGTATATATGTAGGACAGAGAGAATTTGGGGGTTCTTAAATTAAATACCTCTAATCTTTACCGGTCGACAAAGCTTAACCTTTTAGACCTCTTGGATGAAATGATCATTCAAGATAGATCTAAAACAATTAGATTGCACAACAAGATAGATCCAAGAGAACACTAGAAACAATTTCAAAATTAATGCAACAGACTTGGATAGTAGACCCAATTCCCCCTAAAAATGCCTTATTAGGGGGAGGGGATACATCACCATATAAATTTGGTTCAAGTAACCTCCACCAATGTGGGACAAATTTAACACACTCCCTCATGTGGAGCGTGAACAGCCCAATGTCATTTATTTACAACAATATTGGGTGGCAACCTATTATTGAATGGAGTGGCTAACAGCTAAGCAAATAGTTCATAAAATCCTGACAGAATTGCAGGAAAATTCCAGGCTATCCAGTACCATCATATGCTCTTGAAAAAGAACGATGCATATTTCGAAGAGAGAAAATAGCACCTTCTTCTCTTGCAAGTCCTTGTGTAGGTCTTTCAACTTTGACTGGATTCGATCAGTAAGGTTGGAAGCAACCTCATCATTGAATGAATCACTTGGTGGTGAACCTAAATAATGCTTCCTGAATAGTCTTTGAATAGCAGAGTTTCTATCATTCTTCAAGGACATTTGAGCCTGACAACAAAAATTAAGAGAGTGAAAATTTTATGAAGCACAATGTAATGTATCACACTGCATAGCGAGAAACAAAAACTACTTCTATGGCTGCTTGAAGCGTGGCCATCTCCTTGATGTTTTCTGCAATCTCATCTGCAAGAGCTTGACTTTTGTTCATTATATCTGTCTTTTCCCTTAATAATTTCCCAGATTTAGATTCCAACATTGTGAGCCTTTCTTCAAATTTGGATTTCCATTCGTGCAGCTCTTCATCAGTGTCTAAATAACAGAATATGAAGATGTAAATAATTTCACCAACAACTATTCCAAAGATAAGAAAAACCAGAAGAATATTATGAAAGCAACAAGACCATGCCATTCACAGACCTTCATTTTCCTCTTCAAGTGCACTATAACACTTTTGAACAACCTCAACCTTGGATGTTCTTTCCCCTGACTTTGTAGCTATCTGACCTTGTAATTCTCGTAGATCCTTCAATAGTATTTCAGTTTGTTTGATCTCCCTGTCTATATTCTGTATTTTTAATTCAAGCTCCTGCATTTGAGAGTTTAAAATTTCTGCTTTTGCTTCATCTTGTGCAATACTCTCCCGTAGCTGGATAATTGAACACCAGCTAATTAGCTTCATCAGGAAATAAAGCTCATTGTAGTTCGCAATTAGGAAGAATCAGAATGAAAATGTATTTAAGCTTTTATAGCATGATTATGAGTATGAATAAGGCTTGTAATAATGAACCCCAACCTAGCAGCCATGCATGTTAACGTTTTCAAGTTCTCTTCCAAAAACGACTGCTATCAAATAGGTCTGCTTCTCCAATAACATACCAGATTCACAATAACGACTGCTATTAGTCCCTTCAAGGAGTAACAGATTCAGATTCATGAAATAATTAAACCCTATTGACTCTGGGTTCACCTAAGTTTCCATTAAACCAATTTCAAAACCACTAAAAACTCTCATAAAGTATGGAAGACCAAGTTCAGACTAAATTGAGTGTATTTTGAGCCTACAAGTATGTACATATAGAATAGTTGTTTATTGGTTCATGAAAAGATGCCCTTTTTTCTTTTCAAAAGACTCAGGAACATCTATGTGTATAAGGAGAATGACTTTGCCATACAAATCATAAAGATTGTAAATAACAGCATTTTCTACCGAGCGAATATGCATACATCAATGTCCATCATCATTTATGCATCAGCACTGTAATTGGTTGATGAGATCCAGACTATTTCCTTTAAATAACAGTCAAATAATTGAAGGGGGTTAGCTAGACACAATGAAGGAACTGCAAGATTCTCCTCAAAATTCGATATAAAGTTGTAGTGTTTTACATAACAAAATCAAGATCAGACTACTTGTTATTTTTAATCTGTAACTGGAAATGATAAGAACCTTAAAAGCAGCATCTTTCAATGTCTGTAAGTGATCCAATTTGAGCTTATATGTCTTTATCTCTTGTGCTTGGTCCTTGTGAAGCTTTTTAATAACATCTAATGCCTTTGTGTACCTTTTAAGAGAATGAAAATGGAGCATATGCTTTCAGTAAGAACTGCAAGACAATATAATAAAAGTAGCTACATGACAATATATCATTCATAAAAATATGATTAAATACAAATATTTATTTTTTAACTACCTTCATACAATTATTGACTATTGGGGCCAAGAATAGTGGGACAGACGGTGTATTTTTTATTTTTCTTTTGAAAAAATGATGTTGAATCTTAAAATACTACCTTTGTTCCATTCAAAGCGTCTCTACCTCCATCCCATTCGAAGTGTCTCACTTTCAATATTTGGTTGTCCCATTACAATTGTATTTCAAGAAATAATTTTCTCTTTAGGGTGCTTTGAATGGAACATAGTGGGTACTATTTTTACATACTATACTTGTAGATATTTATGTATAACTTGATGCATATAGATCTCATATTAATTAATTTCAATTTTGTATTAACATAAAATAAATGTACTCTAAGCACCTCCAAAATATTATAGAGTGTGCTTAATAAGCATTACAACAATATCTTTTGTTAATTTCCAAAGTTCCTGTTGATCGTTAGAAATAGTAGTTATGTAGGAAAATAAATTATACTCCCCATATCCCCACTAATGTTGTCCCCAAAAGTCAACAAAAAACTAGCGGTTTTGTCAAATGAGACCAAGATTAATGGGACGGAATGAGTAATAATTATCTATCATGCGAGGTGGGCGATCGCACCCTACGCCACTCCACCAATCCCTGCATTGTGCAACACAAGTGCATAATTCTAGTAGATTATTGTACAACCATGCCATTTAAAAGTTATTCAGAAAGCATCAAAGCATTTTGAAAAGTTCCAAGAATGGCATGGTAACAGAATATGTTGCTCGAACTCTTCAAAAATGGAAGAGTACCCATGTACTCCAAGTGCGACATGCAGATCTGGATAAGTAATTCGTACCAGGTTCTCCATTTTTCGTGCAACTCTGCGGTTTTCATGCGCTCATTTTTTCATATGTGAGTGAGAGAGAGAGAAAGAGGATGCATAAATTGTTGTGTTGAGTGGCAAACTGGCGATGGGAGAGAAGAATAAAATATTGTTTTCTCTCACTATTCCACACATTGTTCATTATCTATATTAATGTGTTTTTTTAGTATTAATAAATATAGAACATATTTTCAAAAAAAACACTCCCCCTCCGTCCCAATAAGCATGACACAAAACTTTTGGGCACGGTTATTAAGGAGAGTGTATAAAGTAGTAGTGTAAGAGTGATAAAGGTTACCTTTTTAAATGGATAATTTTTACTATTTTAGGAATGTGTCAAGCTTAGTGGGACGGAGGGAGTACTTTTTACTATTATATGATTTAGCAAGTAATTATTTATCACAAAAATATTTTTCTATTAGAGAATTATCTTGCAATTTAATTCTAAATACTTTTTGGTAAAGTCCACGTATCCTTAATTAGGAAAATTGTGCCCACACCCATGTCCGAAACATGCACAACTATTTTACAAATACATTCTTCAACTAGAATTGCATGCCTTTAATAGAATAGACACATCCCTTAAAAACAAGGCGAACCATTTTTCATCTCAATCACGGTCATAGTATTGTGAATTAACACACACACATATATATTGATGGGTTCTATAGAAAGAAAGTTCTTTATATTTGAAGAATACTCAGATAAATACATAGAGCCTACGACCCATGGGTACGCCTAGGAGACTGGCGTATCCCAGAAAAAACGTATTTAAGACACATAAGGTAAAAATACGTGGAAATATGTATTTAAATTAGGGTTAGCGTATTTTTTGTACCATAAATACATATTACCTGAAAAGTGGAATGCATTATCTCTTTATTGGGATGTTTTACACATTTCAATTTGAAAACTAATAAAACCCTACACAAACCTAAAATCATGGCGACCCACCCCACTCCCGCGCCGCCCACGTCGATCCACCGCTCGCAGAGGCTCCCGCTCGTCACGCCGCCCTCCTCCGGTTCTTCTCTTCTTCGCCCAAGCTAAGTCAGCCCGCTATCCCAAGCTCTTAGTTGTAGATATTTTCAAATTAGTGTTTTATAGGATTAGTTGTTGCTCTCAATTAGGTTTATATTTTTGGATTTGTTTGGCTGGACATTGGCAGATTATGGCTTCATGGGTTTGAGCAGATTCTGTTTTTCTCTTTAGGTGGGTTTGGGCAGATTATGGAATTAGAATATGAGTAGATGGAAATGATGATGATCATGAAGAGGATGAAGATTTAAGGATTGATTAGTATTTACTATTTATTTAAGTTTATTGTACTAAGACTGTGATATTTAAGACTTCTATTGTACTAAGACTAATTAATTATTAGATTTGGATTTCTTTTATTTTGAGATTTATGTCTTTTTATGATTTTTAAAATATTTTTATTGATAATATATATAAAAAATATTAATAAATATAAACGTATTTTTCACTTAATCGTATCTACATTTTTGGAAAAATGATGTATTTTGGTATCGTATTTCGTCCCCGTGCTACATTGCATCGAGCCCATCATGTAGTATTATTTTTCTACACAAAACGCAATTTTTGTTTTTCTTCTAGGCGAATACGATAACACCTTTGAGTAAAATGATTATCATAATTATTATTATTATTATTATGCTCAGGAATGGATTATAAATAAAGGCTATAAAGCTTCAATGTACTTTGAATATTTGTCTCTCTTAATTCGCATCCAGATTTCCATGAAGAAAAAACTTAGTATCAAAATGTTCTCAGTCTATCTTAGCATTATTTTACATTAGGATCAATGAAAGGAACAAACTCTCTTTCAAGACATTTTTTTCCTATATTTTAAAATGATTTATGTCATTCATCATTTCTGAGCATGGTATCAATAGCTATGCATCTGACAGTTCAGTTACAACTTACAACAATAAAGTAACAGAAGAAACACTCATATTAACACTTCAGCTATATATAATAACATCACGTACCTGGTTGCCGAAAATATGTCATCGAACTTCTTTTTCAGAGTTCCTGGTTCTTGCAACGGCCAGTTTGCCTCATCCTGATGTACAAATATAACATTCTCAAGAACAGCCTTGGATACCCCCATAAGAGCTGGAATTTCACGGTCCATATCAGCGCATCGATAGCTTAGGCAAACTTTCTGTTACTTGGAAATATTAAAATTTCATGAGAATGATATCTTTAATAATTGTTAGTTTGCAACTATTTTTGCAAAAAGGCATCCAGTAAATCATCATAATTCATCAGACCAAAAAATTAATTTGCTTTTAGCTAATCATGATCATGTAATTAAATAGTAATTTGTTAATTATATAAGTCAACTGGAGAAAATATGGCATTTGCTTGTTGCAGAAATGTAAATCATGTTGCTCTCCATTAGCCAGTACAGTAAAGGAATCCCACCACGCACCAGCTAGGCAATCAGATTATTCTTGCAAGTGTATATTCTTACTGTTCAGATAATATAAAAAAAAATGTCATGCACATTTACTGAATGGGATTGAGATATTTTTAATTATATATGATTGTTATGATACAACCAAAACAATAAGGGAGAAAGCAGGCAATCATAACAAAGTTCACGCCCATAGGATGGCTAAGGATGTTTGCAAGTGGAGTGGATATGCAGATGCAATGCAGCCATGCAGGTGCTGGATAACCTAACACCAAGAACAATTTGGCATGGGGAGCCTAACACCTAACGGTGCTGAAACAAATGTTTCATCTAACAGCATAATTGGAACATGATAACTCACTTCACCTGTGCTCCAGGAGTGCACACGGGATTCCATGCACGAATTGTGTCGTTCATGGAGGAACTCTCCACTTCACAACAATTTAGGTATGGTGTGTGTAAATCTCTATATTACTACATGCTAACTTGAGTAGCATTTGGCAATTGGCATAACACAACTGTACATTTACTGATTTACATACAGTAATGTTACATGTACAAATTCAACCAAGTGGCCTTGTGGTAGATAATTTATTCTGATATCTTATTTTTGGACTTTTATGGCAACGAGGGCAGGGAATTACTGTCTCAAGTAACTAAAGTTCAGCCAATCTGAGACAGAATAACGAGAGTGAAGGCCTCAGTCAACGTACACTCTCTCTATATGTGATCACATAAGAGCATCAATACATGAGCTAAAGCTAGTAGGGCATGGGAAGGTTCCTGTTACAAGGATAAAAATGAGGTTGAAGCAAAATGAATTTTGAAAAAAGGGGTAATGGAAATTGGAATTCCTGCATAGAGGTACTAGAATCCCTTTGATACCTCGTCAACCAAAAGGTTCAAACATAACTAGGTGAGCTGAGTGTTTATATGATTAATCAACTATTTAAAAAATATGTATCAGTAAATGAAATATGACTAATACTAGGGATTATATGTTAATTTTATACTCCCTCTGTCCCACTTAAGATGAGGCATTTCTTTTCGGCACGGTAATTAAGGAGTGTTATTTAGAGTTGAAAATTAGTATAAAGTGGTGATAGAAATATATACTAATTAAATTTGTGTGTGTAATAAAGATATTCTAAAAAGGAAATGACTCAACTTAGTTGGGACTGCCCAAAAAGGAATACGCCCCGTCTTAGTTGGGACGAGGGAGTATTATGTATCCCTTAAAATTCTCATGTACGAATCCAATGATTTTTCCTTCACAATTTACATGAAAACTCAAGACTCCAAACTCTACTATATGCCCTTCTTCCTCTACCTTTTACAGTCATCGGAGATGCATTATTTGTTTCAGTGGTCCCATCAAATTAAAATTCATCTAGATTTAATTACATTGGAACATATCCAATAAGATTATCACAGATCTTGTCTGCACAAATGTCATATCTAAACACATTAATTATGCAAACAACAGTAGCTAAAAGCACTAAAAAGTAGATGTTACCAAAGTAAGGGCAAATGCATATGGTAATTTCCTTAACTTTTAAAAGGCGGGTGATTTTACCTCACCAGTCTGAGGATTTATAGTCTGAAGCACAGCCTCAATAGCTTTGTACTCCATCCTGGCGGCTTTTTGGGTGAGCTGAAACGACCTGATGCAAACGACATCCTTCTTTGCTGCTGTCTTAAACCTTAGCTTTATCTGGCCTTTCGTCTCGGTCTCCCCTGCCACCTAAAAGTAATTGTTCCAACAAATTTTTTTTCATTACCTATATAAGTGAACATTATAGAGGTCTGAGAGCACCTTAGGGTCGTGAATGAAGCTCTGACCAGACCGTGCATTTGGAGGTAGTTCACCAGTACAGGCTAATTTCAGGCACTCAATTATAGTCTACATAGAAAATTAGTTTGCTTCAGTATTTATAAAACAAAAGCATTCCAAAGCATGATTCTTTAAAGCAACAACAAACAAAATTGGGATTGAGCCATCCTTTTCACTTGATGGAAACCGGAAGAGACCCAAAAAAGACAGTCACACGTGAATCCAAAAGCAAAATGGATGATATTGATACTTCACACAGACCGGGAAATTGTAAATAAGGGGATCAGATAAGTTGAAAAGGATCATTGGGATATAAAACTAACAGCAAAACTTATAACACTCCTTGTCAAAGCCTCCAAGATGATGCATAAAGATTTAGTAATGGCCCAGTGAAGTCTAACAGACTTTCATCCGCATGGTATAACAGATGATAACAAAGACAAATCACTTTCATCAACGCTGGCTTGATAATAGCGTCTCTGCTTTGTAATAATGAACATGCATCAACCACAGTAGCTATTTTACCTTAAATCAGCATAAGTAATTATGCATCATCAATTCAACCTCACCGCTCTATAGTTCAACTGCGACTCTATGCTCAGCCAAATATATAAAAAAGGAACGTATAGCGTGAGAACCGCAACTAAAAAATGTAGAGACGGTGAAAGGTACAATTCGAAATGCAGGACGCACAACAGCTATTAGGTATGAAATAGTACAGTTTTTCCGGCACCGTTGGGACCGACGATGAGAGTCAAGGGCTTGAAGAAGGTGATGACGTTTTTGTTCTCCGGGTCGAAGCTCCGGATGCCCTTTATCAACATTTTGTCGACTGTACTCATCTTCTCTAGATGCTTTCCCTACAACCCAAATAGCAAATGGCATACAGAATAAGAAGGACAGCAGCAACACATATATAAGATTATGGTAGGTGAAGAAGTTGTAGAGAAGAGTGGTTTTGGTTCTTCATCGGAAAAGGTTGAGAGAGATTGAGAGTAGGGTTTTAGAGGAAATGAATGGAGAAATAGAAATATGTTTGCTTGTCGTTGTCGGAGTATTTGTTTTTCTATTTCACGCCAAAATTATTTCAACTTTTTCTTTCAAAATAATCACCTGTCCGTATATTTATTTTATCTCGTTAAAAATAATTGGTTTATTTTTTTATATAAAATAAAAAAGTGTTTTATATATTTAAAAATTATTTATTATCATTTCTTTAAATAAATTAATATTAGTTGGACAATTTTAAAATAAAAACAGATTGCTTTTAGTGACAATGAAATAAATATTATTATACTAAATTTATATTAATACAAGATTGTGTCATGAAACACTTTACATTTTATCATTTTAGGACGCACACAAAAAATGATTTACATTTTGAAACCTTTCATTTATAGTGTATGGATCTCACCACTAGCTACACAATCTAATTCAAACACACATTATTAAACCACGGGTTAAAATGTAAGTTATTTTCATGGATAGATGAATAGTACTTTTTCTACCAATTAACACTTGTAATCATATTTTGCACCATCGAAAAGTGAAGTGTTTATTTAAATACGTATGTCTGCATAACTTTCAAAGTTAATATATGTTATAAATATCGAGTTGATACAACTAAATTAAGAATTGAAATTTTTTATTGAGAAAAGATGAGAAACGACAATATACAATTTTGATCATTTAAAACCGTAATCAATTCGTTATCTACATAAATTATGATTCAAAATCAAGCATGTTACGATTCGAATTTGAATACTCCATTCGTTCACGAAACTTGTTCTCATTTTGTCATTTATGTATTTCCACAAAACTTCTTACAACTTTAAACTTTTAATTTATAATAAATGGACAGTGAGTAGATTAAATGAGAACTAATATTGAGATAGAAACTAGGAATCAATATGGAACGTTGATCTTTGTATAATCTATTGTCCGAATTAATTGTCATTAAATTTATGCATAGAATACATCAAAATTATGATACATTGGTTAATAAATAAAAATGTAGTTATGCATTAAAATACTACGTTAATGCATCAAAATAATAACTAACATGCATATGTTTTAGTTTTATATAAGACTTGGTTCTTACCAGATCATACCCTCACTAAACTCATTATTCACGACAATTTAAAATATTACGATCCAAACTCCACTAATTACACAAAACACAGTTTTAAACCATATATGACATCGATTTCACTCACTGTATATTTTCATTAAAATCAAAAGAACTATATTAAAACTCGTGTGATAAAAGTAGGAAGAAGTTTATTCCGGGAATTAGGGTATTTTCAATACCACACTTTGAAGTTTGAAGTGTGCCTCCAAAATTAGGGCTGGCTTCGATTGGAAACAATGACAAGTATTTGAATTTTGACGTTCTTGCCTTCTTCCCTCCTCAAAACATCATCGAATTTAATTTTTAGCATTTTTGGAAATCCTCGTAATTTGGTTAATGAAACAGCATGCAAATAACGCAGAAAATGGCAATATATGGAGTTGAGCTTGAGCAAAGCCATTTACACCTAAGAAGCCTCTTGTTGTAAGTCCTCTTCCGAAAATGTCTTCATCAAGAGTTTATTGAAAAAAGTTCGCTATCTGAATTTAAAATAAACTTTTTGGAAAGTGAATTATAGCATTATAATTTTTGCATAATAAAATGTATTTGCCAAGTTTTTGGAGATATATGCAATGAATTCGACCAATTTGATAGTATATAGTCTGATTTTATTGGCCGGAGATCGCAGAAAAGATTTAAAAAGGAGCGCCAAATTTGCCAAAACAATCGGCAAGGGAACGGCAAAGCAAATGGCAGACCCAGATTCCGATTGGGATTATCCCCTCACTGATGAAGATCTCCGCGTCATCGACTCCGCCATCTCCTCCGCTCCGCCGCCGAAGCGCCACCACGATGATGCCTCCTCCGCCCCCTCCGCGCCTAAAGCGCGGCGGCGCTTACCTGGCTCTCTCTTCGCTTTCCGGGAGCAGCAACAGCGGGATATCAACATTTCAAGCTACCCATTTTCTCGTTGCTCTAGTCGTAGTTATTGTCGCAGAAGTAGCTATCCAGTTTCCCGATTTCAAGGTAACTTCATTTCTGCTATTTTATATTTTCGGTTCCAGCCTAAATTGCCAAAAATCGTGCAAAGATCAACCTGAATTGCCCTAAATTGTTTTTTTTAACCTCGGATGAGTTTTTTTCTTCTTCAGAAATAAAAGCTGTGTGTTTTATATTTGTGCTCAGAATTAAATTTTGGAGGTCGCATTGTATATAGCAGAACGGCAACAGAGGTAGAAAGAGCTGCTCAGGAGCTTCTAGATTTCATAGAAGCTAAGAAAAGAACTGAGGGTGAGTGCATCCTTGGACTGGATATCGAGTGGAGACCTACATTCAGAAAAGGTAAACCGTAAGTACTGACTAGTAAATGAGGCTGACCTGCAATATTACAGTTAATTTGTTTTCCTAATTACGTGAGGTCAAAGGTGTCGATTGAATTAGAAAACATGTCCTGAATTTAAAGTAACTGGGAATTTTACGAAATTCATTCTTTATTAATTCTTGAGGCATAACGTTATGTGATTGAATTTGATGTTATCATGAGAAGCAATACCTTACAAAACTGGTGCTATGTAGAAACCTTCTCATGGAAATTAATTATGTCATGGGGAGTTTGTAGTGGATGTCGTGTCTGACTTGTGTCAGATAACGCATCCCGACACACTCAGGCTCCTACATTTATCATGGATTTTGAAATTAGCTATGACCCAAATCCTGTGTCTACGTAATGTTGCATGTAATTTTGCAGTCATATACGTGCATCATAAAGAACTTGTATGGGTCTCTAGGAAACCAGAATCACAGGAGCAAGTATCAGGAGTACAGTTGGGAAAGCCATCATAAGTTTTGGAAGATTATCAGTGTCCTTATGCTTCTTTAGGAATGGCACTGTATTTCAAATATAAATTATTTCAACAGAAAAATTAGTAGTTCATTGAGTTGGGATTTGTCAAAGTACTAAATGTGATTGAGATTGGTTGTCCATGAAAAGTAGTCTCTAAAATTTTGCAGGTGCTGCACAAGGGAAGGCTGCAGTAATGCAGATATGTGCAGATAATAGATGTTGCCATGTCTTGCACATAATTCATTCTGGAATAACTAAAAGTTTGCGAAACCTTCTTGAAGATCAGGCTTCTTTAAAGGTGCTGTGCTGGTTGTCATATCAAAGTATGAAAAGCATTATTGAAAATTTAGCTGCACCTATGATAATATACTTATGAGTTATGATCTTGGGCATCCTTTATGATCTCTGCTTTATACATGCATAGGTGGGTGTGGCCATTGCAAATGATGTAAATAAAATTTTGAGAGATTATGATGTATCAGTCAACACTTCGCAAGATCTTTCTAATATAGCCAATCAAAAGCTTGGGGAAGATCCTAAGAAATGGAGTTTATCATCTTTAACTGAAAGGCTGATCTGCAAACAGGTACTTGAACAATAATTATGAATATCTTTTCATTTTTAAGGAATTCTAAATTTTCAGGAATTTCTGGATAATTAAGGCAACACTTTTACAATCACAAGTAATGAGATCTTAGCCTAATATAGTACTCCTAATGGATAACTAAGATTTGGAGCTGTATAAGCATAGGCATGTGCATGAAAGATGTCAGATGTACAATTTCAAAATCATTCATTTATATTTGGATCTCTCTCTCAGGTTTTCCTATGTCTATGTATGCTCTATCACCTATGATTGGTTAGGGTAAATTCAGTTGGCAAGAACTAGGTCTAGAAGCTCTCTGGTCATGATTAAGCATGTAAGAAATCAGAATCTAATGCATATAATTTTTACCTGTGCATTCTGTTATGACCTGGGGCTGGGCTTGCCTCCTGACTCTGAAACTTATTCAACTCGCACAAATTAATATCAGCTTGTCTTGTACATTTCTGCATAACTCATGATTTTACACAATTAACATTTTTTCCTTGCATGTGTTCCGCATGTTGATTTTAGTTTGAATGTGGTCCTGTTTTAAACAACTTTTTAACTCATTTGATGGTCGCAAAAGAAAGTGCATATGTTTTCATGAATAATACATGTGATAGTAAACAAGGATCAACATGTATGCTTCTCTCGAAACCCCTGATTAGCTATCATTTCAATACATTCATCCATTTTGTTTAATATGTCTATTCTAACTGGTCAAATCGATTCTTGTAGCTCCCCAAGCCAAACACAATCAGACTAGGAAATTGGGAAGCTGCTATTCTATCAACTGAACAATTAAAATATGCTGCCACTGATGCATATATCTCCTGGTATCTCTATAAGGTCTATTCATATCCTCACACCTATTTCGAGCTTTCTTCTTTGTGGTTTTCATATACGTTTGTTTATTATATATATATATATATTATGGAGCTTTTGTCTAAAAGAATGTCTTTTTCCCTGTTCCAGGTCTTGAATCATTTACCAGATCCTGTGGTAAATGAAGCAACGAAAACGAACGTCACATAAACAATTCCATACTACTACTATACATTGATTGCATTTCTATCATTTGCAGCTATGTTTTTCGTGCTGCTGTTTTTTAGTTTTGGGATACTAGTCAATGGTTCTAATATAACTAGGCTTCTTGATGCATGAAAAAGCTTATATTAGTTATTCTCTCAACATTATCGAGCATCTGTTTAATTTAGCCTACTACAGTTTTGTTGCAAATCCCCAGGATAAATTATGCAACACTGGGAAGAAAATAAACCTTGACCATCTTCTTCTAAGTAAAACTTTTTATGACCATTTTGCTTCAATTATACATACCCGATGTACTTTTACTCTATGGTGGAAAATCGTCCGAGTTTTACTGTCTGAATTTGTTGCTTCAAGAACTTGTACGGTACAAAGATAATGCATGAACATGTTTCTACTCGAATGGTCCACACCTGAAGTTCGTTGCACTACCGATTCAAAGTAAGTTTTTGCAAACTTTGTATGATAACGTGTGTGCAGCAGAGCTCATGTAGCTAATTTTGTGATGTTTTCTTATATTTCTTGTTATAACCTGTCTTTATTCTTGTTGGCAGTGAGCACACATGAAGCAAGGGGGTTGATGAGATGGACCCCAACGCTTACCTCCTCTTCCAATCTAACTCCAGATATCTTCGAACTTAGAGAACCTTTCTTCACCTTATGAACTCAAATTTTTGTGGTGTTTATATCCATGACTGGTAACCTTGAAAAAGAGTATGATAATTAACATCCGTTTTGCCTGGGATTGATGTTTATAAGAAGATATTGAGTTTGATTAGATTTGGTTGCATAAGCCTTGTGCTTCCCAAAAAGAATAGCTTCATTACACCTCAACGCATGTCTCCCTTTGCTAAAAGGTATCCAAATTTTAATGGCTAAGTGCCTTTGAAAACAACAGCATTCAGGCCTTTTTGCATTTACTACATAATCTTGTTTCAATTACAACACCACCTTTCAACAGCTTTGTAATTACAAACATCTCTATTTTTTTTTATTGTTACAAATTATCTTTTGAGAGATTATTGAATAGTTCCATGTGTACATTCCAAGTACAAATATGTGCAACAAAAGGTTGGAATGCCTTAATTCCTCGTATTTATTTTCCTTGTTTTGTTGGGCTCACTACACAGGCTTCCAGTTGAATTTGTATTCCTAAATATATGGGTAATTTATTTTATTCATTTAATTTTTCATAATTATTTATTTGGGGATATGAATTTTAAAAAGAAAATTCCCAATTATTTATTTTTAATTTAAAATCAAAGATGAGAGGTATTATTTTTTAATTTTATTATTATTTTAAAAAATTAAGGGCTATAATGAGAGATTTGGGGGCTACATTTGAAATTACCCTAACTATATATGTAAATTCACTGTAGTGTAAAAAACCTATATGACATTCGAAGTTTTAGGTCCCAACTCAAACATAAATCACAAGTTTCGTATCAAACTTTGATTCATTAGCCATGAATTGATCATAAAGCTCTAATGTGTTTGTAGTTGGTAGGAGTATTTTCTTATATATGTCGATGCAGTTAATACAATCTTGGGTTGCAATTTTCTCAAACAACACAAAATTCTTGGAATTTCTTAAATAATTGGGTGACTAAATAGGGGCCTTGTGTTTTGGTACCATTTCACATCTTTTAATAGGGATTTATAGGGTCGGGTCTTATACTTGTAATCGAACATCCTAAATTTTAATTATTCAAATTTGAATTTAAATTTTGGGTATTTGAACTCGATTAAAATATATTGAGTATTGTATTCAAGTATTTAATATTATCGGAATTAATAAATTAATTATATTTTTATTGAGTAATTTTTTGAAAATTTGAATATTTTACATATTAAAATATTTTAAGTTATCAAATTAAAATATAATTTAATATAATTAATAAATAAAAATAAAAATATTGAGTTTCAGGTAACAATGGTCAGGTACTACTCAAACCCAAAAAACTAAAAATATGCAAACATGAACCCGATTCGATAACCTGAAAATTGGGTATTTGGGTACCTAACTCGACCAACCATCCAAGTCTTTCGTCAATAAAAGAGAAAATAGAAAATATGGGAAGTTATTGGTAACATTGTGTCGTGGAAAATATGGGAAGCCTTTCGACGTTCACAGTGCCCTCGAGAATTTTGGGTTGGAGACGAAATCTGGGATGTGGGAGAGAAAAATAAGGGATATCGTATATAGAAAGCTTTGGGTTTAATATGTGCATTTGTGTAGAGAAGAGAGATGCATAAATAGAAGTTATGGAGTGTAAAATGTATAGAATACATGTGAAAACAGTCAAAAAGGCTTGAGGACTAGGTCAAAAATCGTCAAATATGGGTCCAACAGCCGCTAGTTACAGCCCCCAAACGAAGTCTTCAACTTAACAGTTCATGACCTTCGCTTAATCCCGAAAGTGCAAGTCAACAATCTCTCGCTTGTCTATCATCTCTTACTTCACCCAACTCAAAGACATCTAACTTACAGGTTTGTCGAATCCACAAAAACTTATGGAAAATCGAATGGTTGGGAAGATAAGACTACCATGCTTGAAATAAAGAAAATACGGATCAAACTTTCCATTTCAAACAATCAAATATCAAATATTATCCAAAATATTTGATACCTAATTCCCGAGTACACGCCTTTATTTTAAGTCGATAAGTACCATGAACAAAGGGCAATTATTAGTCTACAATGTCATAGACATTTATGAATGAAATGTGGATTTGTGTTTGGAAGTGGTTGATTGAATTGTAGGGCATGGGTGCCCAATGACTAAATGCCCTATGCAATATGGATATTGTGTAGTGGTGGCTGAATTCAAAAGATGATACTAGAAAAATTAATGAGTAATAATGCCATGTGAGTGGGGCCATCTTCATGTTATGAAAGTCTTATTCAATCAATTACTTATATGAGTATTTAAGGTGGCCATGTGAGGGTATGGGATACCATTTCAAATGGACACATTCAACAATCCCTTCCTTCCAATCAAACACCAATTTCATTATGGGTGTGCTCTTGTCAAAGGCAATCCCTACTATTTAATCCTTTTTAATAAATGATTAATTGAGGATTAATAAGTTTTGATTAGGACTCTAATAGTCCCCTAATTACTCCTAGTGACTAGATCTCTAATAGAATCTTTAATTTTGCAGTGTACATCAATGTCTATTCATTTTGTCATTGACATTTAAATTCAATCAACAATTGATGAAATATAGAAATTGTGGGATAATTATAGGAAAATTTTCCCACCATTTCATTATTTCCGATCTACAAAATTGTTAAACTATTTTATCAAAGTAATTAATAAATAACGAGACAGAAGTAGTATTAAATATCGGAACAATTGCAAATATTGATAGTAGGGTTGTAAACAGATTGTGTTACTCGTGAGCTATTTAAAACTCGGATCAAGAAAGGCTCATTCGAAGCTTGACTCCTTAGTAAGTGAGTTGAACTTGAACCCATTTTCGAGCTCGCTATTTTTATTGAGCCGAGCTCAAACATGATAATGCTATGCTCGTTAGTTCACGAGCATGTTATCAAGGCTATTCACGAGTCTTCTATTGAACCTCAAGCTAAAATAGTTTTTTTTTTAAAAATTGCTCGTCCGAGCCGATATTAAAAAATCATTAATGTTTCTATATTCGAACGAGCGAACTCAATCTCAAGATCGAAAATAATATTATCGAACTTCTCACGAGTCGAGCTCGAATTCGATATTTACATTTTGAGCCGAACTCAAACAATATAACAAAAATTTAAAAACTCTAATATTCTAAACGAGTCGAGCCAAACTGAGTCATTCAACTCAACTGATAGTCCTAACCGAGAGGACCTTATAAACAATGCAATTATTGACTTATTGAGCAAAATATCAATTTAAGATGAATTAATGCAATTACAACATGGATTCGAATTTAGCGACATAGTATATATTCATGAAAAAACTATGAGATTCATTGAAAGTGATAATTATATATATCGAAGTTAATAATTTAATTCGTAATGACACTCGAATATATAATTTCCTAATTAAGCCAAATTAAAAGATCTCTGCTTTTGTGTTTAATACTACTTAACAACTTTAATCATACTTTTTGGCCAATCGGAAACTAAATTAATAAAAAATAGGGAATTGCAGTTGCTTTCAGACATAGACATAGACATTAGACAATTAAAGTTAGTAGTTATAAACTATGAATATAGTGGAGACTTTTATGTACCATTAATGGCATTTAGGGGTCCAAATTTCAACTAAATTTCCATGCTTTTCAAATTCAATAATTTGATTTGGACGTATTCACCTTCATTATATATATATAATACAGATGAATAATTAATAATACAATATGTTTTGTTTCTTGCATACAATTTTATATAAATTAATTAATTATATATATATTATATATGTGCTGCAAATATTAAAAGTCTTCAATACTTGATCGACCTAAAATATTTAAAGTCTTCAATAATTTGATTATAGTGGAGTGTTATAATTATGACATGTATCACGCCATTATAAAGTTTTGATTTTTTTTAAGGACTAGTATGAAATTACTAATATAACATGCTTGTTACATATATAGTGCTACGAAATATAAAAATTTGAAATCCCGAATGAAATAAATCTCTTATTCAATTTATACAAGAAAAAATATTGTATAGGGAAAATGGATTAAATAGAATAAATACTTATTATCGTATCTAAACAAATTTTGAATACTTTAGTTAAGAATGATTTCTATGTTTTTTCCCCTCCAAACCCTAATTGATTAATTACCATCCAACGACCCATACAAAACCTCAACATAAATTCTAGTGCTTATAAGAATATGATTTAAATATAAAATACTAATTAAATAAATGCTTAGTTTTCGGTTGAAGTTGTTAATTTTATTAGAAAACGATTGGTTGTTAATGAATTGGAGTATTATATTTAACTTAATTAATTGTAGTATTATGGAATATCTGAATCATAGTAAACCCTAAAATCAACAACTTATAATTAATAAGTGGAGGACTAAAATACCCCGACTTGTTTGTAGAAATTGCAGATCGATCAATCACAAAAACACGAAGACTTCCACCTGCCGACTTATTTAATTACACATATATATAAAGGAAAATGAATACGCTAATCATCTCACTTATTTGAACGTATTTTATTTTAATACGTAAATTAATATTTAATTATTTTATATTTTTGAGAATGATGATTTATATTTTGTAATTAATGAAATAAAAAATATGCTTAAATAATTAGAATAAGTTAATAAAAAAATATATCTAAATAAATAAGGTAGACAAAATAACATTAATTCACATCAAATTAAACTCACGGAAGTGTGACCATATATACACGTACAATCTAGATTTCTGTACTTTACTAAACAATTATACAAACATACGTGCGAATCACTGTTTCGATTTTTTTAATATAATATTATGCATGAACCTCATGTATTATTAATGTATATATATATATATATATATGTGATAATATGTTGCAAAAATAGTCAAAGATAAGGGTGAGAATTTGAAATCAGGACTTGGGGCATTCTTGGTCCCGACCCGAGTCACGACAGAATTTGAGATCGAGACTGAGATTGAAATTTTGGAAATTTTTAGAAGTCAGGAGTCTAAAATCTCATTCGAGACTCCCGATTTTTCAAAATTAATTTTAATTTGATTTTTATAATTAAATTTAAGAGAGTTTGGTGGTATTCTAAAATTTGGAATTATTCAGGATCATGACTAAATTTTTTTAATTTGAGGATTTGGAAGTCCCAAAATTCCGAACAAAACCAGAATTAACCAGAACAAAAAAAAAATGATGTTTTTTGAGATGGGGACTTTGGGGATGGGTAACAGATTCCATCCCGATTCTCATTCCATTCAAAGATGTACATAGCTCCCACAAATATAGTATATATCTAAATTAAAGCATTTAATAAGTGTGTGTGTGAGGTGGGGGATTATTATTATTTATTTATTTTGGTTTCGGTTGTGTTTGATGGTAGATTGATAAAATATATAATTGAGTATTTGAATGATATGATTATTAAATTAGTTCAAAATTAATTAATCCATCGTCTATCCATCAAAGTAAATATAAGATTAGCTTCAATTAATTTTATCAATCTACTTATCCTGAAAAGTACGTAAATGCTACCTATAAAGTTTAAATAAGCATCATGTGCAATTTAATGATAACATTATTTAATACACAAATCAACTAAAGCATTAAAATCGAACATGGAGAACTTAAAAAAAAAAAGGAAGAAAAGGAAGGATGGAACATGGAGAAAAGAAAGAAAAAAAAAAGGTGTATAAGTGTTAATTTGATAATAGAAGGTCAATATATGAACTAATAATAGACTAATCTTTCTTATCTTCGCATTTAATGTCCTACCACATTACAAATTTAATGTTTAATATCAATTTTATTTTCTAAAAAAACAAACGAAGAAGAAAGAATGAAATAGGACACATCTTCTTTCTTATCTTAGCATTTAATGTCCTACCACACCAAATTTAATTTCAACCTATATATAAAGCTACCAAGTTGCACTTGCACCTATCAATTATCATTTCTTCTCTTTTTTTCATAATTTATACATTAAAATAACTACTCCAATTCTTTTACCATGTCTCACACACAATTTTTTTTTTAAGTAATTGTTATCTTCGCAGCTATATAAATAGGTGACTTTTTTATAAAAACCAACCTTTTATCTAGTAAATTAGGGTCTCGATGACAACTTTTTGCTAGGTTTATAATCTAGGTTCATGATTGGAAAAAAAATAAACTAATTTTTCTATAAAGTGGGAGAAACTAGTTTCTCCGTAGAAACCAACTTCAAACTGCAAAGTCAGTAAATGAGGCCCAACATAAACTCATAAAAAAATGGAATAAATAATTTTGCTTCTATTTGATACTAGTATCCAATGTTAAAATTATGTATTCTGCTCACGTAATGTTAAAATTATGTTAAATTGAGTTTAGTGTTCAACGGATATATGACCGTTAAGCAACAGATATTTTTTTTAGTCTATAAATAGTGTTCTTCAACACTTCATTTTTACACATCTTTCAAACATATTTTCTTCTTTTTCTTTTATTTCTCTCCATTTCCACTAGTAAAATGGCAGATTCAAGCTCGCAAAATTCCGACTCTAGTGCTTCTAAAAACCAAAATTTTCAAGTTTCTTATCCAATTTCACAATCTCGTCAAATACCTTACCCTCACCAATAAAATTCCAATGAACTACCAAATGCTAGAGATGATGGCTCAACAAATGACGTTCAACTCTCCTCATGGTTCTAAATTTTCTCAACAAATGTCATTCAATGGTTCTGGTATTTCTACGTTTGCTCCACAAGTGCCATTCAATGTGCCCGATGGTTCCAATTTTTCTCAAAGTTTTATTCAACTCCCCCGGTGTTCCAATTTTTTCTCAACAATATCCATTCAACTCATCTGGTGTTTCAACTTTTTCTCAACAAATTTCATTAATCAATCCATCTGGATCAAGTTTCCCTCCATATTCTTCACAAATTCCACCTATTGATGATGATGTTGTTGTTGTTGTTGGGGAAGTTGGTAAATCCACTGCAATGTCAAGTGAGAGGAAAACACCGTGGACGCATGATGACGACATCCTTCTCGTAAAATCTTGGTACAATACCAGCACCGACTCCATTATTGACAATGGTCAAAAGAGAAAGGAGTTATGGGAGAAGATTGCTGCATACTACAATCAGAATAGGCCAGCGGGCACTGCTTCGCGAAGTCACACACAAGTAAAAAATTATTATTACAGAATCATGCCAGATATTAATAAATGGTCAGGTATCTATAATAATTTCTGGAGCAATCGAGCGAGCGGACAATGCGATGATGATGTATTGGAGGCGGCAAAGAAATCATGGAGAAACGACAATCCTAAAAACAAGAATTTCAGGTGGTTGCACGTTTGGAAAATTATCCAAACTTGCGAGAAATAAGCTCCTCAACAAATGCCACAAAATCCTCAGAAAAAATCCAAGAATTCTGAAACAGATAGTCCGTCTTCTATTGATACTGGACGTCATGACCGGCCGATGGGACAACAAAGAGCTAAACGACTTGCTAAACAAAAGGCAAAAATGATATCATCGACAAATGATGAGAAATGGAAGAATTTGCAAGAGGTTATGGATAGACAATTAAACATTCAAGCAGAGCAACTTAAACTCCAAAACATGGAGTTTTGCAGTAAGGATACTAGTGGCATGCCGGAGGCACAATTATATAGTTATAACAAGATGGTATACGAAATTAAGGCTAAATATGGATGGAACTAATTTCAATGTGTCTTAATGATTAGCCGGAGTTTAAGTATTATGTGTCTTAAGTATTTGTAATATGTATTGTGTGTCTTAAGTATGTTCAATTATGTGTCTTTAGTATTTGTAATTTAATTATGTCAATTTAAATTAGTGGTGCAATTAATTTATTTCAACTCTACAACACACTACCTAACTACACATACTACTTACCACAATTATTCACCTAACTCTACTATCAGGGACGAAGTGAGCATGGGGGCAGAGGGGGGCAATGACCCCCCTGAGTTTTTGAAAAATAATAGGGGTGTTTTAGTCTTTTCACATATAATAAAAAAATATTTGTTAATTATAAACAAAATGGTTAGCTTCTCCCTTAAGGAGTACGAAAAGAAGCGGGTGTTGGTGCAGATTATTTTTAGCGTTGTTTTTGCCTTCTCTTGCAATCCTTTTGAGCTTAATCTGTTCGAGATCATTCCCATTCTTTCAAAAGAGTAAGCTGTTTGTTATATTGTACTAACTAACTGTTTTTCTTCTTTCTGTTCCTTCATTAATCTTGCTTCTTGGGTGTTTCAAGTCTTCATTTTATAGCATGTATCATCTCCACATGTAGTGTATTTGAAGCTCAAAGGGGCAAAATTAGATTTTGGATGTGTGCACATTCCTATCGATTATGGATCTTGGATCACTTAGTTATTGAGGGGTTAGTGTGATTTATATATATATTTGCATCCCAATTTTCATGTCATGTTATATATGTTAAGCTTTTCATAATTATCTATTTTAATTTTCCCCTGATGAATACATCTCACACTTTAAACCATCGATTCAAAATATAAAATGATTAGTAACACACAATATCAAAATTAGTGTGATTAATAAATGAGTTATTATTATTGTGGGCATCAAATTCTATGGTTAATATAATAATATGATTTTGCAATCCCCACATATATTATTTTGGTTGATTATTTAATGAATGCATCAATGTGGGACTCCTTTTTTTTATATTATTATAAAGTATTGATCCAAAAAATATATATATTAATATGCTTTTTTTGTTTATTATTGTTATTATCTTTTTTTATTATATCATCTTGAATTTTATAAACAACAATTAATTTAGTTGTTTGTTAATTTTGTAGCATAATGTCCTAATTTTATTTCATTGTTTCTTTTTTAAGGAGATAAGAATGATTCAACGCAAAATGGACCGGTTTTTGAAGCCTGTATCTCCAATTGTGGATGTTACATCTTCAAATTCAAAAGCACCAACACTTATCTCATCTCATACATCATCCAAGGAAGTAAATATGGAGTGTGATTGCCTACCTCAAACATCATCACACGAAGTGAGCAATGTGGTGGATTTAGAAAATCTTCCAAGTGATCCAGGTGCACGACCCCCTATAATGAGCTACCCACCGAAGTTGATTGAACAAGTTCGAAGAGCTTACTTATTAAGAGGTCCTTGTCAACCATATAATCATGACTTTCCATATAAAGTAGAAGCAAATAGAAAACGCAAGTTTACTTCTTCTTGGTTTGATGGTTGCAAGACATGGTTGGAATATAGTATTACCAAAGATGCACTTTTTTGCTTAAACTGTTATCTTTTCTCATCAGGGAGTAGTGAAAAAGGACATGATGCTTTTGTGTTTGGAGGGTTTAATATTTGGCGCAAGAAAGAGAGATTGATGCTTCATATTGGAGATCATAGTAGTGAACATAATCGGTGTAGACTAAAGTGTGAAGATTTGATGAACCAAACTCGACACATTGAAATGTCTTTTTCAAAAGTGTCAAAGCAGTCTAGAATTGATTATCGGTGTAGACTGAATGCAACAATTATGAGTCTTCGCTACCTTATTATGCAAGGGTTAGCTTTTCGAGGAAACGACGAATCAGAAGAATCATTGAATAAGGGGAACTTTATCGAACTTTTGAAACTTTTGGCTTCTTGTAATGATGATATATCTAATGTTGTGTTGAAGAATGCTCCTAATAATCTTAAACTCACATCATCTGATATTCAGAAAGACATCATAAATGCAGTTGCCGTCGAGACAGTTAATGCAATCATTAATGATATTGGAACTGGATTTTTCTCTATATTAGTTGATGAATGTAGAGATGTGTCCGTGAAGGAGCAAATGGGTATTGTTTTACGTTATGTGGATAAGAAAGGTTGTGTTATTGAACGCTTTCTTGGTCTTGTACATGTCGGTGACACAACCTCAGCTTCACTTGAGAAGGCTATCGACTTCTTTTTCTCTACTTATGGGCTAAGTATTTCAAGTTTGAGAGGTCAGGGATATGATGGAGCAAGCAATATGAGAGGGGAATTCAATGGGTTAAAGAGCTTGATACTTAAGAGAAACCCTACTGCTTATTATGTTCATTGTTTTGCTCATCAACTCCAGCTTACTATTGTTGCTGTTTCTAAAAAGCATACAGATATAGGGTATTTTTTTGTTATTGTCTCTCGCTTAACTGTTATTGTTGGAGGTTCTTGTAAGCGTAGAGATCTTCTTCGAGAGAGTCAAAGAGAGAAGATTGTTGCTGGTATTGCAAGTGATAAAATCAAGACGGGAAGATGATTGAATCAAGAGATGTCGTTGAAGCGACCTGGAGATACTCGTTGGAGTTCTCATTATGGTACTCTTGTAAACTTGATTCACTTATTTGCTTCTGTTGTTGATGTTCTTGATTATGTCGGGAAATATGATAATGATGATACCCACATATGTGAAGCTATTGATCTTTTAGATATTATGAATCGGTTTGAGTTTATCTTTGTGTTACATCTTATGAAACAAATTTTGGGGATTACACATGAATTATCTCAAGTGCTGCAAAGAAAGGATCAAGATATTGTTAATGCATTGAGTCTTGTCAAGGTAGCAAAGATGCGTTTACAAGTTATGAGAGATGACGGTTGGGAGATGTTGATAAGTGAAGTGTCTAAATTTTGTGGAGCCAATGAGATAATTATGATAGATATGGAAGATGATTTTGCACCTCAAGGAAGAGGAAGACGTAGAAGTGAGAAAATGACTAACCTTCACCACTACAAAGTTGAGTTATTGTATAATGTGATTGATATGCAAGCTCTAGAGTTGAATGAGAGCTTTGATGGAGTCAACACGGAATTACTTATGTGCATGTCAAGCTTCGATCCTAGGAACTCATTTTCTGCATTTGATACTAAGAAGCTACTTTGTCTTGCTAAGTTTTATCCATCTGATTTTTCTGAAGTTGCTTTGTACGAGCTTGAAAATCAACTTGAGAATTTTATATTCGATGTACGCATGGATAAAAAGTTTTCACAGTTATCAGGGATTGGAGATCTTGCTCAAAAGATGGTTTCTACAAGGAAGCATGATATTTTTCCTTTGGTTTATTTGTTGATCAAGTTGTGTTTGACATTACCTGTTGCCACTGCTACAGTTGAAAGAGCTTTTTCAACAATGAACATTATCAAGAGTGATCTACGCAATCGTATGGGAGACAAGTTATTGAACGATTGTCTAGTACCTTATATTGAAAAGGATGTATTTGTAAATGTTACCAATGATGCTATTATGAAGCGGTTTCAGAACATGAAAAATAGAAGAGAAATGTTATAAAGTTATGTAGTTTATTTGATACTTTTATCTTGTAATCTAGTTTAAACTATAATATATTTATTAAAAATATTAGTTATTTTTAAATTTCTTTTTACGTAAAAAAAATAATTGCCCCCCTCTAACTCAAAATCCTGGCTTCGTCACTGTCTACTATACTCACCTAACTTTTTACACTACTTAGCTCAACTACTCACCTCAGCTACTCACCTAACTCTACAACTACTCACCTAACTTCACAACTCTTTTTTGGCTATATATACAATATATTTTCATTCATCTCAACCACAAATTACTCATTTATTCACCCAAAAATAACACAAAAAATGTCAAACAATCCTAGTGAAATTGATGAAATGTAGAAGACATGGCTCCATTTTTCAACAACAAATCCAATCATGCGAGAGATGATCAATCATCTTGATGCAAATGAAGCAGAAGCTCAACCTTCACGACGGCGAAGCGTTCCAAGAAAATACAGAGATCGAGAGTGTGAAAGCGGTCATGATCGTCTCGTTCGTGATTATTTCTATGACGAACCCATCTACGATGATGATCTATTTCGTCGGCGATTCTGAATGCGAAGAGAGTTATTTGTTAAGATCGTTGATGCAATGAGCAACTACTCACCATATTTCACATTGAGACAAGATGCTACTGGAAGAAGTGGTTTATCACCACTTCAGAAGTGCACTGCAGCTATTCGACAATTGGCATATGCAGTACCTAGTGACTCACTTGATGAGTACATGCGTATGGGTGAGAGTACTGCGTTGGAATGTCTACATAAATTTTGCAGGTGTATGTAGGGATGGAAATTTACCCGCGGGTACCCGAAACCCGCGGATACCCGACCCTAATAGGAGCGGGTTTGAGAGACGTTTGATATCCATGGGCATGGGTATGGGTAGAATTTACTATCCATTTAGTTCGTGGGTATGGGTTTGGATAGTTGCTATCCATACCCGCGAAACCCATATACCCACCAAAAATACCCGCGAAATACCCGCGAAATACCCGTGAATTACCCGCGAATTACCCGCGAATTACCCGCGAATTACCCGTCAATTACCCGTCAATTACCCATCAATTACCCACTATACATACATTATTAAAACTATGTGATTTGTGGTAAAAATTTGCTTTATGTTTGATGTACTAATTTAATTTTAAATTCTGATTAGTGGGTGATGGATACCCACGAAGGGCGGGTTCGTGGGTACCCAACGGGTGGCGGGTACCCGCGGGTGGCGGGTTTGGGTGGGGGGTGATACCCGTGGCGGGTGGCGGGTCGGGTGGCGGGTAGAAGAAATTTTCGCGGGTATGGGTATGGATACCTACTATCCACGCCCGCCACGCCCGATTGCCATCCCTAGGTGTATGATTGTCAATTATAGTGCTCAATATTTGAGGGTACCAAATGAAGCAAACATTCAACAACTACTACAAATGCATGGAGAAAGACATGGTTTCCCTGGAATGTTGGGGAGCCTCGATTGTATGCATTGGGAGTGGAGAAAATGTCCTGTCGCCTTCAAGGGGTTTCATACACGAGGTGATCAAGGAGTTCCTACAATAATTCTTGGTGTCGCCAGAGCAAGTAATGATATCAATGTTCTTCACGGGTCTCCATCATTTAATCAATTTCTTCAGGGGAATGCGCCAGCAGTTCAATTCACGGTGAATGATCAAACATATAACCAATGATATTATCTGACTGATGGTATCTATCCGACTTGGGCTTCATTCGTCAAGAGTTATCCAGCACCAGTTGATCCGATGAGAAAATATTTTGCAAAGAGACAAGAGGCTGCAAGAAAAGACATAGAACGAGCGTTTGGAGTGTTACAATCTCGTTTGGCAGTAGTTCGGAGTTCCGCCTGATCTTATTTCAAGGACGACATCCGCAATATAATGCTCACATGTATTATTTTGCACAATATGATCATTGAGGATGAGGGTGAAGAAGCGGTCAATTGGTCTGAAGAAGACGCAACTCCACAACAACCAATACCAATGGGTACCAATAATTGGGAAGCATTTGAAAATTATCTGAAAAATCACAATGATTTAACAAATACTCAAGTCCATCTACAACTTTAGAAAAATTTAAAACAACATATTTGGGCACAATTTAATATCAATGATTTGTAGAATTGGGTAATAATTTAATTTATATTACTATGTTTTTATGTATTGTTTAATTAATGTAATTTTATTTTTTTAATGTAATATTAATTTTAGTAATGCAATTTTAATTTTAGTGAAGTCATTTGAATTTAATTAATATCATTTTAATTATTATTTATAATTTTTTTATTATATTACATAATTTAAATGTCTATTTTTTATTTTTTAATGTGTAATTTAAATATTGAAATAAGATAAATACAATTAATTGAAAAATATAAATTTATTATGGTGGGACCTTGAAAAAGTTAGAAACTAGGTTTATTGTTGGAGAAAAAGAGAGAGAAAAACAAGTGGGTTTTTAAAAGCTGATGTGGCACTTTGAAAGTTGAAAATATGGGTTTATGGTTGAAGGCACCCTTAGAAACAAATATAATTTATATGTCAAAAAAATTAATAATTTAAATTTAATCATATTTATTGTATCTATAAAATATTTCTTTTAAAATGTTAATTAAATATAATATGAGAGTCAAACTTCATTCAATATATAATACACGTTAAATCAAATCATTTCTTTTAAAATACATATAGTGTCAAAATAAGTAACAAAATTGGTGGAAAAGTACTAATTACTATTAACATAATTAACATTCAAATCATGGGACTTTAATGGAGTGAAATTTTAAAGGGGTAATTTTTATAATAATTATTTTATTATAGTAAATCCAAATAATAGCCATACGTATAAAAAATCATAAATCTAGCCTTATGTGTCTAAAATACCCTTCATCTAATTAATTCGTTCAAAATATTACAGATTTAAAAATAAAATTTGGTTTACAATCAAATACTATTCCCTACCAAATAAACCCTAAACATAAATCTATATTAATAATTTATTTTGCAATATGAACCAAATCAAGTTAGTTATTGGACAACATGAGTATGACAAGAATTAAATAAGTATAACATAAGTTTTGCAGCGTGAGATGGTGAAGGAAAAGAGAGAGCGTGAGATTGTAAAGGAAGAGAGAGATTGTGAGAAGATGGGGAAGAGAGAGAGTGTGAGATACAGTTTCTCTAATTGATGAAATTTAGAAAATGATAATTATGTCCTTTAGCATAAATTATGGCTAATATTTTATTTTTTTAATTAATGGTTAGTATTTGTGTTTATAATGATGGAATGGCTAGTTCGGCCCATTTCCCCAATTTTAAATTAGATTTTCTAATAATATAACTTAGTTCTCGTCATAGTAATTAATAAAATTGAAGTGTAACTTTCCAAATATATATCTTAATTATCTCCTTGAAACTTCATCATCAGATTAAGCTGCAGCCTGACCCATATGAACTGCCAACATCTCCAGGATATTTATAAATTTAATAAATATAGCAAAAAAGAAAATAAATATAATTAATATGTATAGACATAACAAACTTAATCTGATCTATCTGAACTTTAGGATCCACATTAAATTCTGCAACTTGGTTATATATATATATATATATATACACGAGGAAAAGCTCAAATAAAAAAGATTCTGTACGAATTAATTAAAAATAAGATATATATCAAAATTATTTTTTAATCCGTACAAATTTAAATAATTTAACAATCAAAATTTATTTTTAATTAATTCATACATAACTTTTTGTATTTGATCTCTTCCCTATATATATCACCGTAACTTTTTTAATTAATTAATACTAGGTTGCGGGCATCAAACCCTATGCGGCTATGCCGGTGGTAATTGAATAAAATTAATTAAATGGAAAACGAAAATGGAATGATATTAATTGCTTTTGCTAAAATTAGGAATATCTCTGTTGAAAATAATGTTGACTAATTTTAAGGAAATAAAGTATTGAAATTGTAAGTTAGGGATATGAAAATTAATGTAGTAGAAATTAAATATGAAGAATGATGGGAGAAAACCTATATACGTATGGCGCCGTATATTGTTAACATTAATTATAATGTGATATATCCATCACTATAGACTATAGTCTATAGCTAGCAAATTGCCAAAATATCGACCGTGCGTAAGTACGTTGTTTCACTCACAAATTAGGAGTATATATATACAATGGAGACACATCAAATAAAAATAAATTATTTATTTTCAATATAATTATTTCCTGTATATATAACTTAAAAAGTAAAATATGGATATAAAATCCAAAATGGAATTGGACAAGAAATTAATCTTAGAAAAACAAAACAGAATTAAGTAAGGCAGAAGTCCAAAGTAGGCTAAGTATATTATATATATGAAGTATGAATAAAGAGAAATTCAAGAAAGAGCTAGTGAGATAATATTAATATATATATGTTCTCATTCACGCACACACACCGTATTTGAGTCGCATCATTTTTAATTTAATATATAGGTCATGGGTGGTATAAAGTTTAATTTCACAAAATGATGAGAATGGACACTTTATAATTTTATTTTATTTTGAAATAGTGGCATATATAATATTTTAGTGGTATTAAATAGATAAAGGGCCCATTCCTAATTTTAGTTGGCCCTTCTATCTTGCTCTCACTCTCATTTAATTTAATTAAATTAAATAGAAAAAAAGAAAACAAAGGAAGTGGTCTCCAACCAACTTCCTCTACGTTTAATAAAATAATACAACATAGAATAATATAAATAAATGGATGATCACAACACAACTGAGACGCCAAAAAGTATGATATATATATATATATAGAATTACAGAAATTAGAAAATATAAAGTTGAGTTGAGGAAAATCTCTTATCGCATGGTATTTTATGTTTCAATATTGTTTTTGAATTAGTGCAACGTCTCCAAAGAGAAATTAACTGAACAAAAATGAGGACATAACTTCGACTAAAATGCAGAAAGAACTTTTTGAATGCAAAGTATATGCAGAGAACTTTATATTTTGCAGGTGTAGAATGATGCATGAAAAATATCCTATTTATAGGACCTGAATACACTAAGAAGAGCTGCGGGAATATAAGGCCTATTAAGACGTCGAATCGTTACATACATTATAAGATGAACCTAGAAAAGTTCTACCAATCATGTGCCTTGAGAAATGAATTTAGACACATACACATGCATATTCAAGTCCATCATCGGTTAGACTTCTATCGATTGAGTTCTGAAAAATCTTGATTAGTTGGTTCAAAAAGATTTAAACTGTTAGGACAAACATAGGCCTCGAGCCCATACTCAAAAACATATCTAAAGACCAATTGTCAAGATCCAAAGTTCGAATATGGGTCACGATACTCGACACCAGCCGAGGAATGGCGAGGTGGCGACGGTGTGCGCGTGTGTGGGAGGAATGGCGAGGTGGCCACGGTGTGCGCGTGTGTGAGCTTTGTAGCCATCACTTGTGCACCTGATTAATCTATATGATTAATTGATTAATCTAGGTGATTAATAAATGCTCATTAATGAATACAAAGTACATACTTATCTCATTTTAATATCATAACTCCGTTGTTACGTAATATATTTTAATATATTATTCCTTACTCATCAAGAATCGATTTAGAAAAGATAAATATTTTATTTAATTATTTTAAATTAAATATCTCATCATTTAAATCATTACAAACACAATGGTCAATTCGTGCATTATTCACGTTTTATAATACTAATTAAAACTATTATCACATAATATTAATAATTATTAAATATTACAAGTCACAGATACAAGTAAACAAAAGAAAACCAAACTCAATCACAGGAAATGTGGTTTTTAAACATTGAAGAGTGGCAAAATATCTTAATCAAAGAATACAGAAAACGAAATACAATGAGTGACAAAATATCTTAAATCGAAGAATACAAAAAACAAAATATAATTAATATTATATAAGTTTATTTAAAGTATGAAGACAACTATATATCACAAAATAAACCTCCACACTCTTCCTAACTCTCTCTACCCTTCAAAAAACAAAAACCATTAAACAAACAAACATAGAAACAAGAAAGGCAACAACTCATCCCCAATATTCCACCACTACTTACTAAATTCAGCAAGCAATGCAGTACCACAGCGGCGGCGGTGGCGGCGACACCAGCAAAACGACAAAACTAGAGCGCTACAACAGCTACATCCGGCGCGTCAACAGCACCAAGCTGCTGCAGGCATCCTCCAAGCTTCTCTTCCGCGCCACCCTCCTCGTCGCCCTCCTCCTCATCTTCTTCTTCACCCTCAACTACCCTCCCGCCTCCAATGCCGCCGGCAACAGCCTCCTCTCCGCGGCCTTCTACGGCGGCGGCGCGGCGTGGGAGAAGCAGGTGCGGCGGTCGTCCACCCCTCGCCGGCCCAATGGGTTCTCCGTCCTCGTGACCGGCGCCGCCGGCTTCGTGGGGTCCCACTGCTCCCTGGCTTTGAAGAAGCGCGGCGACGGCGTTCTCGGCCTCGACAACTTCAACTCGTACTACGACCCTTCTCTGAAGCGCGCGAGGCAGCAGCTCCTCCGCTCCCACCAAATATACGTGGTGGAGGCCGACCTCAACGACGGCGACCTCCTCCGCAAGCTCTTCGATATGGTCCCCTTCACCCACGTCCTCCACCTCGCGGCTCAAGCCGGCGTCCGCTACGCCATGCGGAATCCCCTCTCTTACGTCGCCTCCAACATAGCCGGCTTCGTCTCCCTCCTCGAGTCGGCTAAGTCAGCCGATCCCCAGCCGGCTATAGTCTGGGCTTCCTCTAGCTCCGTCTACGGTTTAAATACCAAAGTACCCTTCTCCGAATCGGACCGGACCGACCGACCGGCCAGCCTCTACGCAGCAACCAAGAAAGCCGGCGAGGAAATCGCCCACACCTACAACCACATCTACGGGCTTTCCTTAACCGGGCTGAGATTCTTCACGGTCTACGGCCCGTGGGGCCGGCCCGACATGGCCTACTTCTTCTTCACAAAAGACATCCTCCAGAGTAAAGGCATCAACGTGTACACCACCCAGGAAGGGGGGGAGGTGGCGCGTGACTTCACGTACATCGACGACATCGTGAGCGGGTGCGTGGGGGCGCTCGACACGGCGGAGAAGAGCACCGGAAGCGGCGGGAAGAAGCGGGGGGCGGCGCAGCTGAGAGTGTACAACCTCGGAAACACCGCCCCGGTGACGGTGGGGAAGCTGGTGGGGATACTGGAGGGGCTGCTCGGGGTGAGGGCGAAGAAGCACGTCATCAAGATGCCCAGAAACGGCGACGTTCCGTACACGCATGCTAACGTGAGCCAGGCGTACAGGGACTTCGGCTATAAGCCCACCACCGACCTCACCTCCGGCCTCACCAAGTTCGTCAAGTGGTACGTTGGGTATTACGGGATCGAGACGAGGGTAAAAAAGGAAAACCACAATGAGCCATCCCATGATTAAGTGAGGATCTTTATTACATCATCACATGGGAGAGGTGAGGATCTTTAATTCTTTTCCCACTTTCTTTTCTTCTCATAAAAATATGTTGTTTGCATATGTATTTGGATGAATCATAGTACATAGGACCCATAGATTTAATTTTCACATAGAAAAAAAGGGGATCGACGGCGAAGTGGCAATGTAGATATGTGAATTATATTTTTAATATAATGTTGCAATAATGTATCCTATGAAATTAGGGTGAACGGAGAAGGGTTAAAATCTGTACAGAAAAGAGTGGTTCAGATCAGCCATCATCATCAATTGTAAGAACAAGTGTATGATATATATGTTGGAACAGTAATGAAGACATCGAGATTCTTCTTTTAATTGTCTTTTAATTTATATTATGTTATCTTACATGTATATATATATGTACCGGCTTCTACTTTATATATGTACATAATTAGTAGTAGTAACGTATGTATTTATGTGATGAAGATGGGTTACATGATTACTGTCTGCAAACAGTTTTTTTCGCAATTGATTGAGTTCACGGTTTGTCTTAAGACTCATAACTAGGATGTTTTATAGTGGATTTAGCTTTAATTACTACTAATAATTCTTGTGATGCCTTTTTATTTCATGACCTACCTGCTTTATTATATTATACTAATTTATTAAAGAATCCTATCTAATCCTTCCGTCTCATTATTATGGCTCATTGTTTTTAGCTACGGAACTAAAAGATATTCCTCCATTTCCATTATTCATTGTTTTTAGTTAGGAAATTAAGAAAGTGACACTTTTATGGATAGAGTGATAAATTTCATTAAAATTAAATATATTTTTAAGGAATAAAATTTCTTTTAAAGAGCAACCCATTAATAATGATACAACTCAAAAGGTAATACAAAATAAAAAATCATGAATATTTAGCTTCATCTCTTTTTCTCTAAAAAATAGTAAAAAGCATGAAGTACTAAAAGAGGATCAAGTGGCATCATTTGTAGTAAAAAATAAATAAAATAGGAGTACCATCTATATATAAATATAGTAAATTTCAAGACATCACCAATGAATCATACCCAACGTAACAATTGCACTTGAATTTTGATATCCCATTTAGTACTTGTTTGTTCCAATATTAATTCTGTAATATTTGACGAATTCAACATATATATGGATAAGAGTGTATAAATGCCAAGTTAAGGTCGTGCATTTTAAGTCACAAAATGGAGTAATATAATGACAAAACACGTTTACTTTGACAGAACAACTTGCATACTGATTACTGAGTAATAAATATGCACAATGGGTCAAATTCAATAGTACAGTACAAGTTCAATTTTCTACTCAAATAAGCTATACTACAAGAAAAGAAAGAATAAGAACTAGAAATAGCATACATCACTGGAAATTGCTCGTACACATAAAGATGTTGATTTAAAAAGAAAATGAACCCACAAACGAAGCAAACCAACCAAATTATATTTAAGTCGACGACTATAAAAACTAGAGAATTTTCACTGCTAGAACATACAATAAAGACCAATAGAATTAGTAACTACATACATCCACTTCTGATATGTAATTATGAACATACTGAAGTAAGCATAATCTTAACTAGCTTGAGTATATCTGTGGCCATATAACAAATTGAAAGTATCACCATCTTCCTACAGATGCAAATCACTTATCGTTACCAGAAAAACAAGGAGAAGCCGCAGGCAAGTTCTGAAGCAAATTGAACATCACAGAACAATCATATACGACATTTTGGATCAATATTATTATATTGTACTATAGAAACCGTCAATAAGAGAGCAAGAGCAGGAGAGCGAAGAACAGTTGATAAATCCAAAATTCGGACTTGTCATGCCTATACAGACAAGTGAACAAGCTCAGTGGATTAGAACCCATCAGTTCCACCGCTGTTACCATAACCGCCACGGAAACCACCACCCCCACCACTGCTATAACTACTGCGAGGAGCTCTTTCCTGCGCAACACTCACACGGATGGACCTCCCATCTAGATCCTGTATTGGAAAAAGGGAGAACATTAAACCAAGAAAAGGAGGCACTGCACCTGCATAAAGAGGAAAATTCTAAAACTGTAACCTCACCTGTCCGTCCATGGCTGAGAGTGCTGCTGAGGCAGCTTCATCGTCTGCATAATTCACAAAGCCAAATCCTCTTGACCTCCCAGAGTCTCTGTCCATAATAACTCTTGCTGGAAAATGATAGTGATAATCTTCAGAATGCGAGCATTTGTTGCTAGTAAAAAACTAATGCAAAGCCACAGCTAAAAAACCAAATATATGTTTAAATAATGACTTACAGCTACAATTATGTAATGAATAGAAACATTACAAAGAAAAGACACCATCAGCTACCGATTCTGTATAAATGTCTAAATCCCTTTAATTCATAAGTGCAGCAGTGTATTCATGAATCATGATGTAATGTAATGGCTTCAAAATACAGAAGATGCAAAAACAATTCTAGAAACAGTATTCTGGTAGGTGCACAAAATACACTACATATACTAGATAGATTTCACAAATCGAAAACATAAATATTTGAAACATAGAGAAATAGCTGAGCAAAATTAACATGTGAATCAATGAAGAGATTGTAGCTTAATTGACCCAAAGTCGAGAAAATATAAGATGAAGATTATCTATGATATTTACTTTATGTCTTTATTCAAAATAGTTTGAGGTTAAAGCTCTCGCAAGTAAACAAGTCAGAAGATGTAACTCTGTATTTGTTCCAAATTTCTCACTTACCCTCTGTAACATCACCGAAGCTCGAGAAAGCATTTTTCAGGGACTGGTCATCAGTTCCATATGAGAGACCTATCGCAGAATCATATGAATTATAATACCATCCCAAAAGCTGAACAAGACAAAATAATAGCTTGAAAAAGAAACCTCCAACGAAAAGCTTCGAGGACATGCAACGGATAGCATTAAGCTTGGCAGATTGTCCGTTCATTGCACTGCTTGCAGATACACTTTGCCTCAATGTCGCTCCGACCTTGTTGAGGAACGCCATCTTACAACAATCTGCAGATGCATGTAGCTAAATGATCAAATTTGCTCATTCTTAAAACCCGGAACTGAACTAAAATCAGCATAGATCACTCTCTATCATATGAATTGCATGTGCAATAAAAAATCTGTTGAATAACACTTTCCATATTACATAAAAGTAGCGTTAATTATTTCATCGCATTTTTTCGTTTTAATATTTCTAATTACACAGAGTATAAAATTAGCTCATCTCTTCGCCCCCGGAAACGCTGCTAGTCAGCATAAATAAACCCCTAACTGAGCATCGATGGCATTTTACATATATCAAACAACATAAGAGATTACATCTTTTACCCAATAGCAAAACTAGGAGAACGCAACCGCGATCCTTGTCAACAGGTCATTCTCAGTTCCAGAAAATTGAACGAAAATTCCACAAATGATAAGAATATTGAACAAACAAATAATTAAAATAGAAAAGCCTCACTCAAAACATCTTGTAAAATTGATGAAAGAGGAAAAGAAGATACCTGGAAGAAGAAAGCTTTGAGGGGTTTAGAGGGTGAGAATTGCAGAAGCGGAATTCGGCTAGGGTTTAAAGACGCTTTACTTGAAGTAGTGCTTCGCACACAATCATAAAATATTAGTAAAATGGTTATTATATACTCGTCACTCCATCATTTTCTTCTTCACTTTGTCTCGATGTGAAAAAATTTTATTTAATTTAATTTAAATGTTTGTATTTTATGTAATTTATTAAATTTAATTGAAAATGTAAAAATAGATAATTCACTTATTATAAAGGGAAAAAATGGAGTAATTAATTTGTAAACAATCAAAAATGACAAAATTGCGTAAAACATATAAATATTGTTTTGAATTTGGAAAACAATGAAATATCTATCAACTTTTTCCAACGGATTATTTTTTTTTATAAATAAAGCCACATCACTTAGGACTAGAGGTCCAATCATATAATCTCATATATTAATTTTTTTTTAATTATTTGTTTTGCCCAAACACATTTTGTGTGCATATAAAAAAAATTATGTGAAAAATAAAAGAAAATTCAACCATTACAGTTGAATTATTATATAATACTTATGTACCGCTAAAATTTAGGGGCAAATGTTAAAATACTCATTTTGATAAGTAAAAAATAAAACATATCCACTTAAAAATAAAAGATAAAAAATACCCACTTTTTACAATAGCATGATAAAATTGATCATGTGTTCATGTTATTCAAATTTAAAATAACTTGAATAACATGAGCACATGATGAAATTCATCATGTAAAATAACATGAGCACATGATGAAATTCATGTTAGCGTAAAAAGTGGGTATTTTTTATCTTTTATTTTTAAGTGGGTATTTTTTTTTTTTTTTTATGAAAGTGGGTAATTTTACTTATTACCCCTAAAATTTATTATTAGATCGTCCTATTAAAAATTATCATTTTTTTAAAAAGAAAAAAATATTACCTTTAAAGTATATATCATTATCATCTTTCTTTTAAACAGAACATTTTAGCGGAACTAGCAGAACAGAACATTTTAGCGGAACGGAGGTAGTACAACATAAAAAATAAAGATATAAGCATGGGAAAGGGAACACAGATCAACATCAAGTTAGAATGGAGATGTTGCAGCATGGCATTTTATAATGACTTGAAAATACTACCATTTTCAAAATTGAACATCTCTAATGAAATATTCTGCATACCAAAACTTCCCAGACAATATTCAGATAAGGGAGCGAGAGCACGAGACCAGAGCATATCAGTATATATACATATATATATATATATAAATCCTAAATTTGAACTTGGGCATGCCTATAATGACTAGAAAACAATCTCAGTTAGCTTAGAACCCATCCTTCCCTCCGCTGTTATCATAACCTCCATCATAGCACCACCTTCACTGCTCTTATAAGTACTGCGAGGAGCACTTTCATGCCTCAAACTCACAGGGAAGCGCCTCCCATCTAACTCCTACATCACAAAGGGACAACATGAGACGAACGTGCATAGAGAGGAAGATCTGAAAATGTTGTGAGCCTCACCTTTCCGTCCATGGCTGACAGTGCTGCTGAGGCAGCTTCATCATCTGCATATTTCACAAAGCCACTTCTTCTCGATTTCCCACAGTCTCCGTCCACAACGTCAGTGTCCATAATAACTCTTGCTGGCAAAAGAAGTTAGTGATAACCTTCAGAATGCAAGCATTTATAGCTAGTTTAAAAGCTCATGCTGCATATAGATCATGTACAATAATATAATCAAGTTTCAAGACACCATATTAATATATCTCTTGTACATAAATGAAAATTAAAAAGCAATGATGGAAAGAAAATCCACAGCAAAGTGACACCTAAACACAAAGTTAAGCATAAAAAGAATGACTTATAGCTGCAATTGTGTAATCATAAGAGAAGCATTAGTTAAAGAAAAGGAGAAGATGTATTAATCCTCTTAACTCATAAGTCAAAACCAATGCATTAATAATGAGAAAACTTCAAAAAAGAAGAAGATGCAAAACTAATATTCAGGTAGGTAACAAATACACTACAGAAAGTAACCAGATAAACTTTTAACCATTAACCATTTGCTGTGAAATTGAGCCTTAAAAAAAATTTGAGCCTTAGAGAAACCAATGAATGATGCAAGAAATACTTCACAAATGGCTTGAAGACTCAAAACAGAAACTAATAGCAAATTCACAAATTACGTCCACCGAGTTTTACCACGTTTTAACCAAAAGAACTTCTTGCGCAATTCATGCCTTCCTGTTTTGATGACAAAAAATTGTTTATTGATTCTCATTTCAAATTGTTCTCTGGACTTTTTATCAATATGAGGTGATCATGGCAAGGTATATAAGACTCTTGATTGAGGCAATCTGATCTGCTTTGCATAAGGCGGAGGCCCCCTGCCTTGAACTGCAAAAAACCAATATGTAAATCAACAAAAAGATTAATGCTCCTGCTCTTGCAGGCAAACAAGTCAAAAGATGTAAGTTACTAAGTTGATATTTATTCAAAATTTCTCCCTCACCCTCTGTAGCATCACCAAAGTGCGAAAAAGCATTTTTGAGAGCCTGATCATCAGTTTTGTGTGAGAGACCTATCATATAACCAATTGAAGAATATCGACAATCATATGAATTATAATATCACTCCAGATGTTGCACAATGCAAAATTATAGCTTTAAAAAGGAAACCTTCAATGAAAATCTTCGAGGACATGCAACGGATAGCATAGAGCATCGCAGATTGCTCGTTCATTGCACTGTTTGCATATACACTTTGCCTCAATGTTGCTCCGACCTTGTCGAAGAACGCCATCTTACAACAATCTACAAAAGTGACTAAATGATCAAATTTGCCTATTCTTAAACTTGGACTTCAAATATATAAAACTGAACTAATTATAACAATCTGCAGGAGTGGCTGAATCATCAGATATCACTCTCTATCTTATCAACAGCATAAGCAATACAAATCCTTTTTCTTTTGGCTAACACTTCCATATTACATGAAAGTAGTATTGATTATTTCGTCTCACTTTTCTCTTTTGTTTAATATTTATAGTATATCAAACCAGCTCCTCCTTCTCCCCGGCTCCCCCAGAATGCCAGTTAGTATAAACAAATCCAAAATGAGCACCGATGGTATACTACATATGTCGAGCAATAAATCAGCATGCATCTACGAGACGAATTTAACAATAAGAATATAAAAAACAACATTCCAAACCAATATCAAAACTATAGGTAAAAGCAACTGCAACCCGCATCATCAGGTCGTTCTCAGTTTCAGAACTTGATCGAAAATTCCACAAATAATTAGAATATTGGACGATAATACAAGAAAAGCCACACAAACAAATAATCATACTCCCTCCGTCCCACTAGATTATAAGTATGTGGGCCATAGTTACCAAAAACAAAAATAAAGCAAATATTGGTTTCCGATTCAAAAGCAAATGGAGCGGGACACGGAGGGAGTAATAGAAAAGTCTCACTCAAATTTAAAGAAGCTTTTTGTAAGTGTTTGCATGCACTGGTAAAATATACAGAAATTGTTTTGCATTTGGAAAATATCTGGCGAATTTTTCCAGATTTTCAAAACCCAATAAATCCTACTCAAATGCAGTCTTTTGAATAACAATAATAAAAAATAAAAATAAACTTAGTTTTAAAAGATAGCTCCGCTATGAAAACAATGCTTTTTTGCAATTTATTCTGTTGCATTCCTAGCTCGGAAGGGTTACTACTTACTGTCACCATATAAATAATCAATTCAAAGCAATTCAATATATTAAACTCCAATATTATAAAATGCAGCCCAACTCCACAAATTAACAACATCCAGGAAAGCATGATATATTTGTTACTGATTGCGTCCAATGATGGTTAGTTTACCTCTTCCTTTGCAAATATTTTCAGCGCGATGTCACAGGATGGTTGAAACCACTGTGATGGATCCAAATTGGAGCAATTATGCGTTTACAGTAATACAAATCACGACGACGAGAAGAGAGCAGCGCAGCCGCATACAAAGGGGGTTTATGTTTGGGCTTTTATGTTTTGTTTGGATTTCTAACACTATATCATTTAAGCAAAATTTGATCAACTGGTAAAATAACACTAATATTGATTTTTTATTTTTATTTTTTTTGTAAAAAATTAACATTAAAATTAATAAATCAATTTATATATTTTTAAAAAGCTATTTAATTTATGAAAAAAATAATAATTTTAAATAAATGGCAACTTACAATATATAAATATGATCATATTTAGAGGCATATATAAAGTAAAAACTTTGAGTAAATTTATTTGGGTTATAGTGAATGTACATTTATCTTCTTTTTTCCTTTTAACTCGAAATTATAGTGGATCAAACATATTATTGTTTCGTTTTCAGTTGATGGTTAGAGATATCAAGTAAATATGATTTAAACATTAAAAGAGTGAAAGTATGGCATAAAAGTCGCAAGACTATCCACTTTCATTATGATCTATGTTATTTATCGACGCTCAACAGTGAGTTTGACTACGAATTGTATATAGAGAAAATCGATTTTTTATTTATTTATCATTTATCCTAAATATAAAATTCATTTAAGTTCGAATTCAATATGTATTTAGGGCATTTGGTGATAATAATAAGTAATGTTTTGGTATCTAAATTTAGTTTTACGAGTTTTTTGATTCACCAGTTGCACCTTTTGATATTATCTTAGATACTAACTTACTCTTAGGAGATGTTTGGTTGAGCCTATAAACTCCCAAAAACAACTTATAAGTTGTTTAGAAGCTTATAAGCTCTTTCAAAGTGTTTGACAAATTAAGCTCTTTGAGAGCTTATAAGTTGTAAAAATAAGCTATTGGAGCTTATCAGTTGTTCAAAAAATAAGTAGCTATACTCCAACTTATTTCTCCACTGCAACAAAATTACATAAAATAATCTTTTATATCACTTTAAAAGAGCTTATAAACTCATTTATCTAAACACATTGACAACTTATAAGCTTCATCTTATAAGTTTTTTAAAATAAACTTAGTCAAACACCCTCTTAACGATCTTTACATAAGAATCCTTAGGTTGGTTTCATGACATTGTATTATGATTTATGATTAGTCCAATACTGCTCAACTAGAGGTTTCATTACGAGGCGGAACACTCCCTATCGATTTATTTTTAGTTCTTACGGTTACGATACATTACTGAGATTTGTTCATATTCGGCGCATGAAATATTTATTACACATTATTTTATGTGTATGGATATTGAATAATTTATAATTAATTTAATATTGCATAATCAAATTTCAATATATACAAAACCAAGAATTAAATTGTGCAACACATGCAACCAGGGGCGGATGCTTGCACTGGGCTTCAGCCCAGTGCAAGTCCAAAATTTTTAGTGTTATATATGTATATTTTTAAGGTTCAATATAATATTAGCCCACCCCAAAATTTTTATGCATGTATAAAATATAGTGTTAAGAAAAATTTTATTTTTCAGCCCACCCCAAATGCAAATCCTGGATCTGCTCTGCATGCAACTTAATTACTGAACTTTACAAACCCTTGTCCAAACTATTTTATGAACTTTTTTCAATAATTGTAAGTATAGATGTATCATAAATAATTATTAATTGTTTTTTATGATGAATGAACCTTTATTTGTTTGCTTTTTAAGGAGGAATTTATTTCCACTTCCTTCATTGGATAGACAAGAGCGTGGGCATGTATGTATGCATACAATACAATCCTCAACATATATATACACCTCTCTCTCTCTCTCTCTCTCTCTCAAATCACTACTACTAATGAGCATGATTTGGTTTTTGTTTTCCCTTTCTTGATTTTCCCCATTTCGCGTTGTATTCCCCAACACCAAAATAAACCTCTGTCTCTCCCATATTTCCTTCCACACACATCTCACACACTCAGCCACCATAAATCTATTATACATCGCTGTTTGCCCATATTCATTCATCGAGGGAAGAGGGATTTTATTGCTTGTTTCATTGTTTTTTTTTCTCGTTAAATTAAAGAAAAGGCGAAATAAAAGTGGGATCTTGTCCCGTTCTACAAATGCTCGTAGTGGGCGAGGTAAATAAATATGAATTGAAGTTGAATTCGATGCGATAATTTTGATTAAACTGGAGAGGTTTTCAATGGAACTGAGTTCTGTTGAAGATGTTTTCGTATCTACTTTTGGTTTTGGACATTTAAATTTTATCCCTTTTCTGTTGGGATGGAACATTGGAATAATTTCTTGATCCGATTCTTCATTCCAAAGAAAAAATTAAATCTTTTTAACGCTTTGCTGGAAAGTGCTGAATTTTGGGATTTTTCTCCTCTCTCTCTTCCCCGATGAAACCGAAAATTTCACTTTGATTAGGTGAATCGGATTTTGTTTTTATGCAGTTATGCTCTTTCGGATTTAGGGTTCTCGGTACTTGCGTGATTGGTTTTACTTTTGTTGAATATTATCTAGGGTTTTCGAATCTGATCAGCTTGCTGAGGAGGCGGATTTGCAGTTGGAATTAGGGTTTTGAGCTGCAAATTTGGTAGTTGGGGGATTCAGTTGCAAATCCTGAGGTATCGGGGATCTTGCGAGGATAAATCAACATAGTGGAGTTGGCTTTGATCATAAGCAGTCTAAGGATCCTCTTCGTTGAGTGTAAGCATTGTAACTGTGACAAAGTTGTTTTTCCAAAGGATATGGAAGAGGACTGTTCTTACAAATATAATTTATAAGACACCAGAAAAATTATAATTTATGGACTTATGAATTAGTGGGACAATTGCTTTTCTTTGTCGAGGAGGTGAATGTGATATTCATCAAGTGTCATCTGCCTGTAGACCTGTCCTAAGATAGTCAATCAGGAGGCTATAGTCCTTCCTCAAGAAGCGTCGGGATTTACGTAGTGTAATTTCAGAATCTGTTACTGCAAGAACTATAGACATCAGCATTTGGCATCCTGATTAGTTGTCAACCGTACGCGGCTAATATCTTGCCTGATATTGCAGTGGAGTTTGAAGATTTTTGGGTTCTACAAAACTTGTTGCGTGTTTATGTTTTAGAATCTATCAAGTTGAAGTTGGAGGCCGACTGTTTGTTTTCGGGGACTTTTGGTGTAAAGCAGCAGGGTGATTAGGGTATAAGGATCAGTACATGCAGAGCTAAATGGTGGAGTGCTGAAGCTGGAAGTCAATGTGGGGTCATGGTGCATGGACAAAGATTTAATCGCTTGTCTGTTCCCGTATTGGAACTCTGCTATTCAACAATAGTAATCCAAGAACATTGTTTTCTTGATTATACTTATTTCTTTTCAACGGGGCAAGTGTGCAATGTCTCGCTGCTTTCCATTTCCACCACCAGGATATGAAAGAAGGCACAGACCCGACGACTTGGACATATTAAAAGAGGTTTGTACATTCCCCAACCTCCCTCCCCCTGTCTATCCACCACATCAAAGCTTTTTTATCTTTAGAATGCTTTTAGTTCTGATACTTCACTATCTGATATACTGTAGATGTGGCAATAATGAATTTGTAGTGCTTGATTAGTAACAAACACTTAATTATGCAGTCACAATCTGCATTGCTTGGATATTGCAGAAATGGATTCTTATGATTGGTGTGATTATGTGTACTTTGATTGTTGATGAGCAGGCAGATTGTGCTTGTTTTCCTCTATGGCTAGTTTCTTAAGATGTATTCTGCGAGTTTGAAGGTGCATGGGAAACGTTCAAATAACCTAAATACTAAAGCAGTGCCACTTATATGCTGGTTTAGGGTAAAAGAACCAATCACTTGGGCCTATAATTTAA
>JAPKLX010000020.1:1077159-1112755 GCA_026898415.1 Leonotis leonurus | reverse complement strand
TATTGGAACAATAAGCACAATAAGTAGATCTGTCCACCCGTCATGCTCAGAAAATCAGATAAATGGAACTAAGTTCTTAGTTAATGGAGCTATTGATGTTTGGGTAGATATACTGTTTCAATAGAACAATTTTAGAAGCTTCCTATTGAGCTCTGGATGTCTAAATATGTATGCTGATAATATTTTTTATTCTTACTTTTGAGACTTTATGTTGCCAATTAGGCTACAAGGAAGTGAGGAACACCTTATATGCATTGCTATATTGTGATTTATTTTCATGCAATTGTCGCTTCTATGTGGGATAAGCATACGTAGATGTTTATTGATAGGAGGTAAAACCGAATTCTTATCCCTTGAACTTAGAATTTTTATTTTTCTAAGTTCGTGTACATCCATTACATTTTCACCAAGCCTTCTATTGCCTCGTTAAAACCTTCAACTTCTTTTTTTCTGTCTTTCCTTTTCAAATAAAGGACAATAACTGAATAACTAGGGTTTAGTATGAGTAACAGAAATGATAGTATTCAACATAAACCATGATAAAGGTATAAGAAATTGAAGGTTTGGTTCGAAGTCTAGCGCTATTATTTTTTCTGAAGAACAGGGTTTTCCCTGTGAACCTTTGTATTTTAGGGGCGGTTTCCTTATGAATTCCTTTTATTTCATGTTCATCCACCTTAACTGTATCAAGGAAAATTGCAGATAAGATATGTCATATTGATCGTAAAAATATAAGATAACAAAAAAATATCATATCAATAAAGAAAATATGAGATAATAGAGAACAATTCATGCAGAGAATTGATCTCTAGAGTATGTTGGTTCAATTATGAAGATTCGAGTCTGAGTTAAACAGCATTTAAACTTCATGGGATTTGATGACAGACAATAAATGTGTAAGTACTTCCTGAAGTAGATTGTTAAAAACCTATAGAGAAATAAGTAATTAAGATCAATTGAATTTGGAGTCTACGATAACCCACACTCAATTTTGTCATATTGACTTGTAAACATGTAAAACATTAAGTGTAACTCATCCATGATCTACCACTCTACTCATCTTTTTAATTAATATTTATTCTTTCTCATAGATGTGATGTAGTACATCGAAATCTGTAGATATTGCATGAGAATGTTTATGCGAACTGCATGGAAGTCGCTGCGGTATTTCTAATTTCAACTGGTCATATCACAGAGATAGGAAGGAGAAGTATAATCTCTCTGAAAGATATATTATTTTCTTGATAAAAGTTACTAGAGTTAATAAAATCCTTACATACTACATTAGCTCTGCTGAATCATGGTTATGTAGATATTTTTTTGCTTTGAAAACTGTATAGCGAGTTCAAGTACCAGAGATCAGATGAAAGCAACTTAACATGTGCAGAAATTTATGCCTAAAGTGCACTAATTTCTCTTAAACTAATTGAGCAGGCTTGTTTCCTGTTAATGAAGCCCAATTTACACGTTGCTAGTAGGCGTGATTGTGCTATTCGTATTAGCAATCAAGACTAATCATATTTTTGCATGATCTTTGGATGGAACAAGTTAATGATTCTTGTGTTTTTAGGGGAAGCGCAAAGAGAAAAAGCACAAAAAAGAGAAAAAGGATAAGGAAAGAAAGAAAGATAAAGAAAAGAAGGAGAAAGATGAAAATGGTGAGAAACAAAGGGACAAGAAAGACCGAAAAGAAAAACACAAGGACAAAGACAAGGACAAGAAGGAAAAGCGCAAGGATAAAAAGAAGGATAAGGAGGATTGTGGCAAAGACAAGGACAAAAGCAGCATATCTGAAGAGTCGACAGTTGCTGGGAAACTTGAGGATAACAGTGGAGGGAAGCTTCAGCCAAAAGTACACAGCAAAGATGGAAGTGGTTTTGTGAATGAAGGGAAAAGTTCTAGCCTTTGTCATGGTCAAAATGGAGGAAATCCTTCACAAAGCTTCTTGCCTTTCCAGTTAAATGACGAATCAAAATTTGTTCAGGAATTGGACAGGAGGATCAGAGATGATCAGAAGGGTGGAGGGAGCCAGTTGCCTGAGAGAGTTGCTTTTGTCGACAATAAAGATCAAGAGATGGTATCAAGAGGTGTCATCAGAAACTCTTCAGGACTGCTGGTAGAGGAAAAGACAGATAGCAAGAATAAGAGAATTGATAGAAAAAATCCCCAAGGGGCCAAAAATGATTTTGGTGGAAGTAAAATGGCTCAGAGCCTTGTGCCAATCACAAAAGCTAAAGTTGAAGGGGTACCCAAACCAGCGGATGAACAGAATGGAAACAGGTGGGGAGACGGGGAGAAATGTAAAGAACCAGGTGTTATTAAGCAGAGGGAAAAGCAGAAAGATAGGGTTAAGGAATTCCAGGCAAAGGAAAAAGAGAAGAAAAAAGAAGAGAATGCCAAGATTAAACATGAAAATAAGAATAGCAATCAGAACCAGTTCAAAACTGTTGGAAGTAATGATCCTGATGGCTTTACTGGTACAGGTAGCATGGACTCGTTTAAGGAAACCAACAGTTATGCTGCCAATGAAGGAAATATCAGGAAAAGAAAAGATGAGTATTCCAATGGTTTCCTCCATGGTGAGTTTTCTTGTTCAATGGTAACTGCAGGACAAACATAAAATTTTCTCAAAAAAGAAAGGTATCTTGTATTATAAATGTTTTTCACTATATCTCTTGAAACATCAGTATAACTTTATATGAAGTTGATATGGTGTTTGTGTATGTTCAAGTTAATTTTTTCTACTGGCTGATCAGTGTTGCTTGCTTACAGAGAGTGAAATCAGGTTAAATAAAATTCCAAGGCCTGCTCCTCACCAGTTGAGAGAGAATGGGAGGAAACTTGATCCCTTTCAGGATCACACAAAACCATCTCATGATAAGCATGTGGTTCCTAGCAGTGCTAGAGTGGATAATACAGAGAGGTTGACTAATGGCTTAACTGAAGCCCATAAACCATTGCCACAAAAGCCAAAACCTTCTTCAGCAGATAACCTCCTCAGCAATCAGATTGCTGAAGCTTCTAAGGTGCCTCGTCGTGATCCCCCCTCTGCGAACAAACCTGTGAAGGTGCCTAAGATTGAGGACCTCTTAGCTGAAGCATCAAGAAGGCCTCCACATCCTGATTCCAAGTACCTTGTCGAGGTTCTAGCAGTACCAAAGATTGAGGACTGCTCCGAACTTGAGGACGAAGGATGGCTCTTTAGCAAGGATGGTCATGTAAGCAAGCATAAGGTGGAATCCATCGGGGACAATGTGGACCAACATGTATGGTCTGAAGCTGTACATATAGAATCAGCAGATGTTTGTGCTCTACCTTATGTGATTCCTTACTGATGGCTGACCAACTGCTGCCTGCTGCTTGCTGCTATCTTTAAGGTCTGTCAGTGTTGAATGTTGATCATCAACAAGGAGCTGCCACAGAGTTGAACTGTTATTGTTGGCCTTTTGCTATGTCACACACGCCTGGACCTCCCTGCAGTCTTAGATGGACATATTTCTTGCTTGCATCTGTAGTGATGGGCATGGACTGGTGGCGTACCGCGTATCTCACGAATTTGGGCGTGGTTTGGAGGGAGGTTAGGAGGGTTCTCACAAGATCAAATTATATCCTGTGATCTACCTACATAGCAACCTCGGGATTGATGGAGGCGCGACTCTTGCAGCTGATCATACGGCACGGATCTAATGTCCCTTGGTTTATTGAGTGTAGCTCTAGCAAATCACCACAATTTTGGGCTGTAACATAGAACTCTTGATTTACATAAAATGTAAGATAGAAAGGGAGGAAGGAAATGGGAGGGTTTAGTTCCATTCATTTGAATATTTGATGATGAGATGTAATTGTTGTTCATAGTCCTATTCGGCTTCTATAATGTCTGGTGTTTCTGCAGAATTTTATAATTGCATTAGAAATACTAAGGACTGTCTGCAACTTCATTGTGTTGGAGTCTTGAGGGGTCATTTCTTTCTACTTTCAATATTTCAAAATGTCTTTCATCTCACAAATATTTGGGGATGATAATTTCGATTTCCTATACTTTAAATGCAAGCATTACATACTCCCTCAATTCACAAAAAAAAAGAAAAAAACTTCCCTCAATTCACAAATACATTTATTTGATTGTATGTCCATGAAAAGGCTTGCACTTGTTTATATGGAATTGAATAATTTCTTCACTTTGCAATGCTTTGTAAACTACACTGGTCATGGAATCGGTCTCGAAAAATGGTTGTTGGGTTACTATTCAACTAATTGAACTTTGAGCAAATATGAAGCTGCTAACTTTGCGCGAATATGACGCGCATGAATACAGTGCATGAATACAAGTTATGATTTCGAATGAAAGACAATTATGAATCTGTTTTGTATATGAACAAAGAATTTATAAGTAATGCAACTATGAGTCTTACAGAGAGTTCAATAATGGTTTAGGATGAAAGTTGGCGGCATGCTTAACACATGCAAGTCAAATGATAAGTAATATTTCTAGTGGCGGACGAGTAATATAAGAATTTTCCCTTGTCAGGGAAACAACTGAAAATGGTTGGTGATACCCCGTAGACTGAGGATCAAAAGGAGTAATTCGCTTGAGGAGGGGCTTACATCTAATTTGTTAGTTGATGATGCCACATAGTCAATAGGTGATCAATCTTTTCGTGTTAAACGTGTTTTCTTATCTTAACTTACACCCCGTTTCACTTGAGAATCTTCTTATTATATTCTTACCTGATAGTATTGGCTGAATACATTATTATCTAAAGCATATAAATATTTAAATAAAAAAATAAATATTGTGAAAAAAATATGGAGGGAGTATAAAAAAATAAGTAAAAGAAAGCAAAAGGTGTTGGGTTCAAACAATATATACGGATATAGGCCCAAATAAATACGATGAAGCCCAGACTCTGTTTCTAAATTGAGACAAAAACCCTAACGAGACTGCACATTGCCATATAATCTTACTCTGCCACCAATCTCTGAGACTGCAGCGGCGACAGCCATGGGTGAGTCCGGCTCTCCGTCTCATGTTTTTTCCTCCCCAAAACGCTAATGCCATTTCTAGTTCGTCCAGATTCTGACTTGTTCTGCTCCTATTTGCAGGTGCTTACACTTATGTGTCGGAGCTATGGAAGAAGAAGCAATCCGATGTAATGCGCTTCCTTCTTAGGGTTCGGTGTTGGGAGTACCGACAGCTTCCAGCCGTCGTTCGTGTAACGCGCCCCACGCGCCCCGACAAGGCCCGGCGTCTTGGCTACAAGGCCAAGCAGGTATGCATATTGATTGCCATTGCATATTTTGCCTATTCTGTTTATTTATAGCAGAATTCAAGCTGTTCTTTTTTTCCTTTTTGTGTTTTGCTCATTGATTATTTAATTGACGAAATGGTTTGCTTAATCGCATGATTTCACTTGTTATATTTTGCCCATATCCTACATGTGATTGAATCATTTGCAGGCTTGAGAGTAGAGTTAGGTCCAGCTTCACGAGTTGTAGTATGTAGCTTGAGTTTTTCTGCATTGATATTATATTAGTTTAATATTATGAGTTGGATCATAACATGTTGGGGGGAATGAGGAGGTGGGGTGAAGAGATCAAGGAATTCATTTACTAGGAATTTTATCTCCTATAATATTTTGTGAGATTGACTAAGAAATGATATGCTGTTCTATCTAGTCTCTATTAGTATGATGTAAAAGTCAAGTGAGAAGGTTCAGTTTCTGATTGTTGCATTATAGTAGCATTGTTTGACGTGTAATATTGAAATTTGTATTTAGAAAGGTTTTTCAATCAGTTTGGTGTTATTTTTCTACTTATGTAAATTTGTAATGTTATGTATTACAGAATGTGAATTTTAATATTCAAGTTACTGGCTTAAATTCCTGTAACCGAAAAACTAGGTTTTATCTTTTGTTTTGTTTTCTAGACTTGTATATGTAAAATGACTATCACTTTTCATGAAGGGGTATGTAATTTACCGAGTTCGTGTAAGACGTGGTGGAAGAAAGAGGCCAGTTCCCAAGGGTATTGTGTATGGTAAGCCCACAAACCAGGGTGTTACTCAACTGAAGTTCCAACGCAGCAAGAGGTCAGTTGCAGAGGAACGTGCTGGCCGCAAATTGGGTGGTCTAAGGGTTCTTAGCTCTTACTGGATCAATGAGGTTTGCATTTATATTTTTTCATGGCCACTAAGCTTATTTATTTATTTTCTTGTACCTTGATCTACTACTGTACGAATAGCATTTGCTGTTTCTTAGCGCGCTTAGCATCTGCTAACAGTGAAAAGTTTCCCATTGGGGTTTGGTTTCTGACCCTCCTGGTATCCACCTACTTGTGGTCCACAGACCACCTAAGTGACACCAACGATTATCTGTATATGTATTTGGTAGTCATTTGAATAGTGAGGCAATAGAAAAGACTAATGGCGCAGTAAAAATCGAGACACTTTTGCCCTTTATTGAACGAATTTGATGAGTCTATGTCCGAGTTAGTGATCAAGCAACTTAACATTTTGGTCGGAACAGATCTACTCATTCTTTTTTATTTTATTCCTTATTAATTATATGATGCATTGAGGTGGATAAGAAAGTTTTTGCTTTTCCCGTCTTCAATAGACAATTGCTCCTTTGCAGCTTCCAAAATACTCTACGATGCTTTTAGAATAGCTATAAACAAGTGATGTTCTTTTGAAAGTTATGATTTTATTCGGAATTTTATCATATATTTTCTCTATTCGTCAACATATTCGACCGTTCTGCTAAAGTTAGGCACTATGTTATTACAGGACTCTACATACAAGTACTTTGAAGTAATATTGATTGATCCAGCTCATACCACTGTCCGCAACGACCCAAGGATCAACTGGATATGCAACCCAGTCCACAAACACAGAGAGCTTCGAGGACTCACATCAGCTGGAAAGAAGTACAGGGGTCTAAGAGGAAGAGGCCACTTACACCACAAAGCACGCCCTTCAAGAAGAGCTACATGGAAGAGAAACCAAACCCTTTCCCTTCGCCGGTACCGTTGAGCTTGATCTTTTTTGGGCTTTTGATCACAAACTGCCGATCTTATTTATGTGCTGTAGGAAGTGTCAAGGAAGAAAGAGTCTCGAGTTAAATCAGTTCAACATGTGTTGCCGTTTTATTGATATCAAACTACACTCTTTGAACGCACTTTTTAATTTTGTTCACTTTTGAATTGAGTTTTAATGATGATATAGTCAAAACTTATTTATGTCAATCAATTGTGTCTTATCTACATCATACTACAATTACTATGCAATATTTAATTTATATCGATGCAACATTTTAATATTCTTGCATTGCATGTCTTGCATGTGATTAATTAAGGATATAAACAAGACAGTGACATGGTTCCAAATGAGAAGTCTAAACTATATATGTACTTTATCCCTTAACATGTTCTGATGTACACTTATATTTTTTAAGTATCCAAATCCTATAAATCATCATTTATATATATAGAAGATTTTTGTACAATCAACCGCACATGTTCGATTACATTATTTAATGTTTTAACTAATGAACTGGAATACTATTTGCTTTCACTTATCAAAGATATGCTTAGGTGGAGAAAGGCATGATCACATATAGTAATTAAGAAAGTGATCAAATCAGTTCAATGTATATTTCGTAAAGTTGTATTATTGTTAATTAAACTCGTGGTTAGGTAGTTGTTAGCCATCATAATAAGGGAATTTGTTAACTACAAGTTTTCTCTGATTAATATAACTTGTGGTAATGATTTAGACTTCCTCTTTTCCTACCAAAACCAAAATTAATTCATTTTATTTTCTACTTATTCACATCCCATATCATTTTAATTTATCTCTATACAGAAATGAGCTCATGTAAAAAGCATACTACGTATAAATTTACAGACTACCATCATTTTGAATCATCAAATGATCGTTCATTTATGGTGTAACCTGTTATGAAAGTTATCTGTTTTTTTAAACCACAAGTTTAAAATATATCCCACCCTTGATTTTTTTCTAATTAAGTCTCTATATAATAGTATGAGTAAAACCATAAATTGAAGAAGTCGTATTCACTCTAGAGTCTGCTTTCCTGGATGTACACACAACCTTCTATTTCAAGTGATAAGAATTGACGTGCCAACTTGTGGATACAAATTTCCTCCTACAAATTGACTGCAAATGAAAATGACCCTGCAATTAATAACCCATTTTCACTTCAAATACTTTTTGAAATACTCCTAACGAAATTATATTATGTGATTCAAGTACCCTTTGTAATCGTATTAATATCATTTTTAAACTTTTCAAAAAAATAAATAAATTATGTGATTCAAGATTATGGATGGTAACGTTTTCCAAGGAAATAAATGTGGATGAGAATATGTTGGCCTCTAAAACTAATGAATCATTTAATCAAATATCTAAAGACTAATATGAATCGACACCCATATCGAATTCAAACCAATAATTTGCCTATCGAGGGGCTAAGTGGAGTAGTTTCTATATTTGAAGCCAACTTCATAAATTGCGTTATACATCATTGCTTAAGTTTCATAGATTTCCATCTGATTTTAGAATTGATAGATATTGAACAAGTATCGAACTCATGTTTTTAAATAGTAAATTGGAAGAATTCCAAAATGGGTCTAAAATTGATGTTAGAATCAAATATTTGCATGGTTCTACATTACAGAATACCCAGAATAGTCTCACTTCATTCTGATAAGAGAAACAAGATTGCAGAGAATTCAGATCGAGGGGGTAAGATATGAAAAGATTTAAATTATTTACAGATACTTGTAGAGAATATACTCATATTTATAAATAATTACACCATGATTATAGATTTAGGTCAAAATTAGGACTAAGCATCGTTTGGTTTCTATGAAGATATAGGTAAAGGCTATATATACATTCTTACTTAATTAACTATAGGATTTAGCTAGTTGAAGATGCTTCACTCCTCTCTCTACGCATCCTCGCTCCCCATGACATATTATCGCCACTCCCCTTCTGCGCGCCTCTCTTCTTCAGCCCCGACAGCTGACACTGCCAACGGTTCTTCCATTCACTTCTGTCCTCAGCTTCCTGCTTTCACGCGAGATGTTTTGTTAGACAAGCACGACATCATACTAGGAGTGCCGAAACAAAACAAATATCCCATCATGTAGTGTTGCAAAATCAAGAATGCAAGATTGAGATAAAAGGGAATGCTCCTCCATACAAAGTCAAAGGGGAATAAGTCATTGATTGAAAAATGAAAAATCCACGCACAAAGTCAGGGGGATCGATGTTATGGGTGAGAGTAAAGATTACATATACAAGATACGAAGCAACTTAGGATAGCTAGAACAAAGCAGCTAAGTAGCTTATTAGATCTGCATAATCAACTCCCTTAGACTCATTCAACTTAATCATGTATACTTTTGATTATTTTGTGTGGCAAATAATGCAGACCGATAGAAATTTGAGATAGAGACAATTAGTTGAAGACTTCACTGACAGTGATTCAACAACAATACAAGTCTTTTGTCAACATCAGTTGAAGGTTCTGGCTTCTACAACGTATCAAAGGATGTTCACTAGACAATCTTAGATGGAATTTCCATTCGGCACAACAAATTTCAAGACATGAATAAACTTGGATTCGAATAATTCTTTATACACTATTCCTCTTGATTCAAACGTAGCTCCCACAAATATCCAAAATCCATATTCAAATAGTAAGGAAAGGAAGATGAAAGCCGCACAAGAACATTAAGAGTTCAATTCAAACTTCCATCTACCTTTCTTGTACGACAATAATTAGAACTATAACATAAATTTCTCCATATTCCTTTATCACAAATAATGCATTTGCAAATCAATGAAAAAAGAGAACTTATTGAAAAGCATTAATAGTCTAACTAATTAGTTCCATCACTCTGAAAAAAAAAAAGAAAAAAAGTGAAATTATTAAATTAGCAGAACAGTGACAAATATGGATCCAGCATTCCACCGAAAATTCAACATCCAAATGAATTCCAACAAAAATCCCTAATTCGAAATAAAAACACAATGTTCAGAATAAATAATAATACGATAAGAACAAGGTATTTCGAAATCGAACCTCATCGAATCTGCTGCGGCGGCGGGCGGCGAACGCGAGGTGGAGCCCGGTGGCAACGTGGCGGTCGTACAGCGCCCGCAGACTAGGATCCGACAGCGTCTCGTAAGCCTCCTGGACCCGAATAAAGCGCTCCGTGTACTCCTCGGCCCGACCCGGAGGGGAGACGTCAGGGTGGTACTTCCGCGCTAACTGCTTGTACGCTTGCTTGATCTCCAGCAACGACCCCGTCTCCGGTATGCCAAGCAGCTCGTAGAAGCTCATGGTGGCGGTGGCGGTGGCGGCATCGGAAACTGTGTCGTTGAGCGCAGATCGGAGGTGGAGCGCAGGGAAAGGTCGGGGCCGGAAGGAGACGAAGTGGGGCAGGGTGGGGGTGAAGCGGGGGAGGGAGAGGCGGCTTGAGGAGAGGTGGTGGTGTAAGGTATTGCTGCTCATTTCCAAGAATTGGATGGGAATAATGTGAAGTTGGGAATTGTGTTTTATAGATTTATTAGGTCTTTTTCTCCATTTTTGATTTATCTCTTATCCACTTACACAAATTAACCATATTATTTTTACCCACATTAATGACACTCAAATTGATTTAAATATATATATTTATTTTGTTTTTATTATATTGTACTACTCATAATAAATTTTTATATGTTTATAAAGTTTTAAAAAGTAAAAAAAATAAATATAAGTTACTTTTAAAATTCGGATTTAAAATAAATAAATTATCCTATATTTAGAAATTCATAATATGAGTATTAGAAAAGTTGATATAAAAAATTAGATTTTGTTTTTCAAAATTTTGATATTTTTCAATTATTAAGAATTATAAGATATTTATAATTTATATAAATAATTAAGTGGCAACCAATGATAGAATGTCACATGGTTGTAACTAAAGTTATAAACAGATCTACTCGAAAAGAATATTATATTATTCGATTTGATTTGTAAAATTATTCGAACCATTATATTCGTATTTGATTCGTTTTTGAATACTAAATAATGATTTATATTTAATTTGTTACGAATATTCAAATATTCAATTCGAAATAAATATTTAAAATATTAAATTCAAAATGCGATCCGATTTATTAATATTCGGTTCAATTTGAAATATCACTATAACAAAAATTAAAAATTAAATTAATTGTTTTCTTTTTAATATGCAAAACATGTTTTACATTCAAACAATTATATATAAATATACTTTAATATATCTATATAAATATATTATTTATATATTTAGTAGGATATTTAGAAATATCGAAACTAATATCATTTAAAGAATCAATTATATATTTTATTTTAAATAAACAGTCACCATATATATTATATCATATCTTGAGGTGTCAACTGTAGTGTGTGGTTATTATATGGGTGTCAACGGGCGGGTAAAATTTGAACCAAACGTTAAAATAGTTACTATTTTAGAATCAGAACCGGTTCGTTAAATACTGGATCTGGACCGTTAATAAACTACAAATGGTTTTGGACCGGGAGAATACTCATTTTTGTTTTTGGGTCTGTGTCACCCATGGTTATTTTCGGGTAGGTGATTTTACATGTATAATATATGATTTTTTTAATTTATAATTGAAATTGAACTTCAAATTAATTTCGTAAATCAGAAATTTCGAGTCTCGTAATTTTCTACAAATCCAATCATAATAGCGATCTCATAAATACGAGATATTATCAAATATCCCTTTTTAAAAAAAATGAAAAAAAAAATGATCAGTCCGGATAGGGTTAGAACCGAAATCGTACCAAGCAGGTCGGGTCCGACCAGGACCGGATTTAAACGGGTATGAAATCGGAACCGAAACCAGAATCATATCTTTAAAATGAATAAGTTTTGACCGGTTTCAGGTCTGGCCCGAGTTTTACCTGGACATTGTCATCCCTAGGCTATTAAAGACAAATGAATGCATGTCTATTTAGTTGGAGGTATCTTTATCAATTTTTATTTCTTTTGATTTTGGGGAACAACAATCGTAATCTATCTTTAAATTTATAAATAATCGTAATTTATACTTCACCAACTATCTTTAAATTTACAATCTCACTCATGCTTTATTTTGTAGCAGATTGTATTAAATTAGATGCCTCCAATTTCAAGAATCATTTATATGTTCCATATCTTTAAATTTACGATCTCACTCGTGCTTTAAATAAAACCATTATTATTAGGCGAGATTCAATGTCTCAACTTCATATTCCATAAGTAAATTTTAATACATTTTTTTGAGTTTCTGTTTTATATGTTTTTAATTTCATTTTGTGCTTAATAATAGGAGTTCATCCCACTCAAATAGAATATATAATTATTTTTTTAATTAATTTCACTTATAATTGATTTTTAGGTTTGAGAAATTCAATATTTTGAGTTTTTTTTTTCCAAATAAACGTTAGATATGATTCGTTATATTATAACAATTTTTTTATAAATATTAATTAAAATAATAGATTTGGTTATATTACATGGGAATAGTTTGATTTTGACTTACTTAGATGTGTTAGGCTTATTTTAATGAGAATCCAAGTCTTTTTTTAGTCGGTGATATCTGTCAGGATTCTGGAATAGATTAATCATTAATGTTATGAACGACAGTATTTAAATGTCAAATTGTCTTTATCACTCACCAAGCAACTTGCAGAATCTTCTTTCATTAGTTTAATAGCACAACAAAATCACGGGACAATATTTAATGTCGGAAATATTGCAGAGCTGCCTTGAAAACAATTAACTTTATTTTTATATACTTTTTTCACAAAGTTATATTTTTTTCGTTATCTATATGCAGCAAATAATTGTATTTTAAAATATTATAAATAAGCATAGATGACATCAATGATAAAATAAAATAAAAGTAGATTGTAATAGTTGCTTGCTCCAGAAAGGCATCTTCTTACCTCTACTTGTAAAGCAGCCAGAGTTTTGACTCTTTGCCGAACAAATCATTATTTTTATAAATGCATAAGCATTTAAATTAAATAAATAAATAAACAATTAATTATAGTATAATCATAATATCGTTTTAATTAAGATATTTTTATATCATTTTAAGATATAAATCACTTTGAAAGACATTACTCTATCCGTACATGAAAAGTATGATTCAAATATAATGCGCGTTTTTGTAAAAAAGTCTAATATTAGTAGAGAGTTCAAAAATATTTTGCTTGGAGTATTAAAGTTGATGTCACCACAAACGAATTATAAAAAATTGAAATTGAATTCAATAATATATCTAGAAAACACATACAAAAAATAATTTAAGTTACTAAAATAATTACGGAGTGTTATAAAGTTATAATATGGAGCCAGAAGATACTGCAAATCACATCTCTCACCAAGCCATTGTTAGGCCCAGCAAGAATTCTATTGAGCTTAGGATTATGATTTAACTGTTCTCATTCTGAATCAAACATAATATATCGAAAACCCTAGCTTGATTTTGATCAAAATAGGACATAATTAACTAGACAGGAGTATATACTAATTACATATTAGTTATATGTAATTAGTATATACTCATTCTGTATTCAAATATTCTTTTTTTGCAATTTCTTTTGTGCATTATTTCATAACTTAACAATATCCATCATTTTATTATTTTGTATTTCTATTTACAGGTAAAAAATAATAAGCATTTGAATCTTCTCATAGGAAGTTATGAATCAATTATAGACTTTATTGTTCGTTATTCTTAGATAATAGATAAGATATAAAAACTACTCTGTATGCAATGCAAGTTAGGACATTTTATTCAACAAAAGCAAAGCAGGAAAGAACTTAGCACCATTTGCAAATGAAGTCCACTCAATTTAAGACAAATACAGCCACATAAATATACACACTGCAGGAATCGATTTCTTAGTTCATTATTTGTCACCCCCAACTTCGTTCGAGACTAAGTTGGGAAAGGGTTATTGGGTAAGGATATCCATGAAAGCACCAAAATAATATACCTTAAAACACACACTCAACTCGAGCTCTTATAAGAGAACAATAAGAGAAGCTGCAGAAGTCACACATCAACTATGGTGATTGTGAACTCTCAAATTAGCCACAGGCAAAGACATTCATCGACTTTTCAAAGCCATCATTGATATCAGCCATCTTTGCAAATCATTGAACTAGAGGGAGGGAGGGGGGATTTAAAAAAGAAAAAAAGAAGGAAAATGTATAACTGTATGATAAAAACCACCGTTTCCCTGATTCGAAGATTTCAGCAATCCACTAAAGATCCAGCATCACCTAGTAAAGAAATTGAAAAAAAAAAAAGCACACAGAAATATGCAGAAGAATATGTTAATGGTAATGCAGCAAATATCAATTCTCATAATCTGAGGGCATGCCTTAGCCTCTCAATCCTTTGTATGGCCACATATTCATAATAGATAATTAAAGCAAAGGAGAAAATAACCTAATATGGGTCAACCCAAAACCTATTTACCGTGTGTATGGAACACACACAAAAATGCACATATCTGAGATGCATTAGAATAGATACTTAATTCTCCATTTAGTTCATGTGAATGAGTGTGGTCTATGTTTCAAGATATATTAGTTGCAGAGGATCATGGATGATGTTATACACTTCTACAAGTTATGATCTAACTCTATATCATGACGAGCTGGCGAGGTCGACTAATAAATGAATCCTAGCCTAGTAAGAAATTACACGCACTACATTTATCTATCAAAAATAAGGAGTCTTCTTGAAATATTTAGCTACTTGATTAATGAACAAAGTATCATACTCATCTAATGTTCCCTGTTTTCATTTTTACAAATTCAGTATCACAATTGTCTTTTAGTGAATAGATATGAAATATGATTATATGGTTTGGACACATCATAACCATAATGCATGTTATGAAAACCCGATCATCTTATTGCAAATATCAGAAAATATACCCATCAACAACGCTTGGTGTTTGAATCTAAAAAACTAAATATTTCTGATATTTTTCAGTCACAATAGGATGATAACATGAACGTTCATGTCATGATTATGATTGAAAATTGGGACATAAGATAAAAAATGCATTTAATGGCCCAACTTCTTATTAAATTGCTCATCCTCAACCTAGACTCGATGCAATCCATGTTTCTTACAATAGTTTTTAGTACTAGATCATAGTTCTCCATCCAGAAAGATTACTTATGAAATACATGTTTCTCAGGGTTGTTTGATGGTGGGAGTGGACATATAAAAAAAGATAAAAATCAAAGGGAACTGATCATTGGTCAAACCCAACCATGGACCACAATTATCAAAAAGAAGAAAAAAAGGATCACTAATATGAAATTTTGATACCAATACAATTAACATTTTAGCAAAAGATACTAGTGTTAACAAATTAACAAGAAGTATAGCTGCACTCGCAGAAATTGATAACAGACCCTTCTTATTTTTGGGCAGTGTATATAAAACCAATGTTTTACCAAAAGTAGTTACCTGTAAGAAGAGAACATATGACTTGACCAAGGAATTAACCAACCAACACAGCAACATCTGAAGTGGAATCAGCTTTAAGAGAACCTTGCCTAACCAAACAACTTGCAAGAAGGGAAAAGAATGGACAGGGGGAAAAGGTAAAAGGGAAAAAGGGAAAAAAAAGAAGGGGGAGAGAGAGAAACAAAAACATAAGGAAACAGAATACGATATGCATTCTACAATATCAAGCTTAGATATCAACTTTTAATGTTGAATCCAATAATTAGAGCTAGCTTTCTCAATTCAGTTATATTGCAGTTGCACCATACCTTCTAAACATAATCGTGCCAAAAATCATCTGATTGAGCACCAAGAAATTGCAGCCAAGGAATGGAACCTGCATCTTTGTTAATGCAACAGTCTCACAAAACAACAAATTCAAGTTCAATGCAAACTTATTATTAACCATATTAAATTAAGCAATATGCCCAGTGAGTAATTCCACCAGCTAATTAGCAAAAGTGATATCAGAGAGTACATAGATGATTGAGGGCATCTCAATGAAGATAAATTAAAGTTGAATTACAATCACACTATCCAGAGTCCAATAATGCATGCCATTATTGACTCAAAAAGCACTAAACACAAAGAATTCTCTAGTAAAACTTCAAATCTTTAACCATAAAACAACAGAAAGATATGCCAACCAAAAAGAATAACAACATAAAGAGTGATAGCATCTTGAGGAAAGGAGAGCAACTTACATAATTGTTGAACATTGCAGAACAAATTAGCAGAGATAATAAGAATTCAACTACCTACATATATAGAGGTTATAGTCCAGCATATATCAATTAAATAGTTCCGAGAAAAACATTGTCATGGTTGGATCTGAGGGCAGTAACACTTCTTGAACTGCTTTAATCAAATCTAGCACAACTCCAAACAGCAGTGAAACGTATTTGGCCACAAACCTGCATCAGAAACAAATGAAGTGTATTTATCATGCGAAGCTGAGACCACCAAACTATGTTGAACCTGAAAGCAGAAGCACCAAACACTGAAGATGCACTTCCTCTCAGCCGATTTATAGTCAAAAATCTACATATGGACCTCTGGCAAGCAGAAACAAGATAGCTACAAATTTTCTACAGTTTTTGCAATCATCGTCTTCATCAATTTATCTCGTTTTTAAGCACTCTTCTCCTTTCCTATACCATCATCCTTCATATACATCTACTCAGCCAAACTATCTGTATGAATATTGTCAGGTGTGACAGAGCCGTCATTCTCATCCTCTAAGGCTTTGACAGATCTTTTAACAGGAGTATCCGTTTGCTCATTCTTGTTTTCGACAAAAATTTCAGCAGATTTTGAACGAGAGCGCTTCCTATGTTTTGACTTATGTCCACTTGAATGTCGTGGAGATGTCTTACTGCCTCTCTTACGCTTTTCAGCTGACTTTGACCTAGACCGTCTTTTATCCCGGTCCCTAGATTTATCCTCTCTGCTCCTTTCATATTTCTCGCTAGATTGATGTTTCTCTTCTAAAGACATGGACCTTGAACGTCTTCTATGTCTGGATCTTCTTTCCTCCAACACAATTGGGGAAGACTTCCGCACATTTTTTCGACCATCTGCAGAACCTGATCTAGAGCGTCTCCTACTCCGATTCTTGGATTTTTCATCCACTCTGTTGTCTTTCTTATCACTAGAGTGATGTACAACTTCATCAGATCTTGACAATGAGCGCCTTCGAGATTTTGATTTAGTTGTTTCATCTTCTGGTGATAAAGACCTCCTATGACGATGAGGAGATCTTGAATCTGGACGAGAAGATTTTCTTGTTCTTTCAGTAGGACTTTCTCGACGGTGTCTAGGCGATTCTAGATCATCTCGGTACGACTTTTTAGTTCGAGGGGTTGCACTCCTGCTTCTCTTTCTCCGGGAAATAGGTGAATCATTATCACGTGATCTTCCCCAATCCCTTCTTCTTCTATCACTGGCATCCCTACCATCCCTGTAGGACCTTTGTTCTCTTTCATAACTTGAGTAATGCCGAGATCTCACAGGTGATCTTGATCGATAATCTCGCCGGCGACGAACGGGAGGTGAGAACGAACGAGACTTCCGTCTCGGCCGATAATGTATAGGAGAAGCAGACTTGGACCTCGACCTAGACTTCGCACGAGCATTTGGTGACCTGAATCATCATTTTGTATATTTTAGTCCTGACTTAATAGAGAAATGGATGAAGAAGTATATAATTTTGCCACAAAATTTCCTTCAGAGAGTTGAGCAAAAGGAACTATATTGAAAGAAATGATAAGAAAAGATGCAATGAAATGCAGGAAAAAGGAAATGATGAACAAGATGTCAAGGGAAAAGACACAATTCATTAGAGTGAATCCCAGATTCCCAGTCAATTGCATTTAGTATGTATTCTGAGTCTGATACTATAAAAGGATACTACAAAGTTTTAAAAAAATACCTCGATCTTTGTTCAGGTTCTTTGACCTCAATGACCAAACCATCAGCTTGCAACTTCTTACTTATTTCTGCAGCCCTAGCTGCAGCTAATTCTGTGGCAGACTTCATAGTTGCTGCTCGATTAGCTGCTTGCTGAGCTGTCATCGTTTGTTGCATCAAAAGAGCCTGCTGAAATTGCATCTGTTGCATGGCAACAGCTTGCTGCATAACCATAGGCAAAGATGATGAACCCATTGGTGAATTCACAATAGGTTTCGGTGGAAGTGACTTGGCCATTTCAACATTCAATGGACGGCCCCCAACATCCATGTTATTCAGTGCCAAAGCAGAAGATGCTTCTTCTGCTTTTGAGTATTCAATATATGCGAAGTGCTTAGACTCAGTAATGGTGCAATCAACAACTGTCCCACAAAAACCAAAAAGCTGTTTTAACTGATCCACTGTAAGGAGGGGGCTAAGGTTACTGACTTGTACAGTTCTTTTAAGAGAATCAGCCATCTTCTCACTGTCAACTGGACCTAACAGACAGCCACATGAAAATAAGAAGATTCAGCCAGGAATATAGATTCAGTTTGTGGAATCTTAATAAGTACCATCATTTACTCGAAGTTAAGGAATCTTAATATCAATAAATGTGAAATAAGAACTATATTTTACGCAATTTTCCAAGGCAAATCACTGGTGTTCGAGTCTAAAAGACTAAAACTAAACAAAATAACATTCAACTGAGAAATGACATACAGCAGGAGTTAATATGAAAAGCGGAAATTGGTTAGGGAAATTAAGGTTTGGAAGTTGTGTGCAATGTTATCGAGGCAGAAATTGGGTCATGGCGGTTTATGAAGAACTGCCATAAAAAATATGGCAGGTGTTAAGCGGTTATGACAGACGATGACAAATTAAATAAATTTATTAAACATATATATCTTAAATTTTAAAGTCTAACACAAACATTAAATCACATACAAAATCTTAAACCATAACTCAACAGATAACTGTCTAATGCAAAATATGAAATATCTAATTTGCGAAGTCGTATGGCAGAGTTTCACAGAAGAGGTGGCCAAGATGATTTGGGTCATGGGTAAATTGAGGGTAAGAGGCACATAAGAGATAAAATTGTGCTCACAATATTAAACCCTAATTTGTGGTGAGTTGGGCTGGGTCATGACCATTTTGAGTCATTTGACCCGGTTAAAATGCATGAAAACTGATATGGCTACATTCCACCATGATGCCGCTGTAGCATGCCATGATAAACATCATGATATGCCATATCGATGGCATTTTTTTTGAACCGATACGAATAGATGGGCGACATATAGCCTATTTGATAACATTGGATGTATGGTGCAGTAGAAGATGGTGGATATTGAAGAGGTTGCATGTATAAACTTTTAATTCAATAAAAAGGTAAGAATTTGTATGAAGAATGGGTCATCAACAGAAATTAAGGACTGTAAATAGAGGCTCTCAAATGTAAAAGAAACTGGAATACCTAATCTTACCAGAGTCCTTTGTAGACTGGGCTTGAGCTGCAGCATGGGCTTGAAGGGCTTGGGCAGCAACAATTGCCTGAGCAGCTGCCATTGCAGCAGCAGAAGGTGCCATCGGCACTTGACTGAGAGTTCCCATAGTAGTGGTAGCAGCCAAGGCAGTCATGAGCAGATTATGAGGGGGGTGATTAAACTTGCAAGTAGTAGTTGCACAGCGCCCATTAAGGTACTCTCGACATATTTCTCCCAAAGATGATCCCATTCCAGGTAAAACCACTCCACCGGATGCCCCCGAGATAATACCAGGAATCATACCAAGCAAACCCGGAAAAGCACCAGATACGGAACCAGAGTAGTTTGGCATATTGGGCATGGTCTGGTTGACTAAATTGGGATAAGAAGCTGCTGGAGAGGTGCCGAGAAGTCCTCCATTTGGGGTCCCTGACACACAGAAATATGATAGTTTTAAACTCACTATTTAGCTACAAGAAAATGGGTAAAATGGAGTGAGGACGGTACTCCATGGCCTCATTTTGTGAATGTAAAATACACTTTCAGTAGCATCAGTTTCAGAAAAGTAAGCAAATCTATCATAGATACCTCATGAGAAAGAAAGCAAATCTATGACAGAAAACTCATGAATATAACATGAATGTGACTGTTACAAAAGGTTCCCGTTCGATCTTGACTTATTTGCTCCTCAGCATTTAATCATACATGACAATGTTGACAGCAAATAAAACATTATATTTCCATGTAAGGGTAGTAAATAAGTATTAACCCTTTCACTATAAGTTTATAACAAATAATTTTCTAATGAGAGAACTGAGAAGAGAGAGAGAAGATACAACTCAAAGTGTAGAAGAAATTGTTTCACTCTAAAGGCGAGACACAACACTCAATTTTATACCGAGTTCTTATCAGATAGGTTTCCCTAATTAGATGGAGTTTCCCATATTTAAGAGTCTAAGGGTGAAAAGTATATATCACTACAAACCAATAATAGTGGATATCTCTTACATTGCATCAGTAATAGAGCTCTGGTACTGCATTACAGGAGTCATCACATCAAGTGCATGTAACTACTCTAGATGATGGCCTCAAATAAATTCTAAGGAATAACTTCCACTACTCGAGTGAGTAAGCAACGACTGGATATAAAGTTAGATTCACTTCAACTGAAAAACCAAAAGATACAACATCACCATGCATTAATAATTGGCTAGAACCCAGCACTCATATCTGCATGATAATGTAGATATATATGTACACAGTACACTGCAGTAAACTAAGACAGCATAGAAGGCATGCCTATCTCATTCATTCAGACAACTATAAGGTTCAACTGGCGGCATAGTTAATTAACCTGAGCTGAAGAAAACGGGGAAAGGACTTCCCATTATCGGCTTCCCATTGCATTCCACATTAACCATATAATTCCCTCTCTTGGGCACCACATAAGTTACACTATAGCTTCCATCCTCCATATCCTTCACTATCCCTTCCTGGTCGTTTCCACCAACTCCAACTCCCGGTGAAACCCTAACCCTTATCTGAGCCCCGCCGCGCGTTACCTTCCTTCCTTCGGCGTCCTTGGTCACCACCGCAAACGTGGCCCCCACGCACGCAGTGCCGCCAGCAACCCCCGCGCCCTGCGCCGTGCATCTAGCGGGGTCCACGGGACCCACGGAGCGGTCTTTCTCGGAAGATTCGTTTTCATCGTCAGAGTCCGAGGAAGAGGGCAACGCGGCAGAAGGGGATTGGGGCTGCTGGGGCTGGGACTTGCTATTGAAGGTGGCTTCAAAAGCGGCTTTGGCGGCGGCGGCCTTCTCGGCTTCGCTCTTCAGCTTTGCTTCCTCCGCTTGCTTCATCCAAATCGGCTTCGGCGCCGTTGACGCCACCGTAACTATACTGTTGTTGTTGGTAGCAGCAGTGTTGTTGCCGGCCATTTCTTATGGCAGCTTTTCACGAATGGGCGAACCCTAATTTCAAATTGTTGTATGTTGAAAATTGTTCTGATATTGAGGGGGATTAAGGGTGAGATGCAGTGCAGGAAAGCGTGTAGTTAATGAATTGGGGATTGAGGGTGGGTCGACATTGTAGTTTGGGCAAAGAATGGGGACTATTTTTATTTATTTTATTTTCACTTTTAGTACCTTTGGAGTAGATCCCCGCTAAAGTAACGGGCTTGCCCAAACTTGTCGAAAATATTTTCGACAATTCACAAAAAAATGTGTTGTGATACAATTTGTATAATTTTTTTTAAAAAAATAAAAAATGTATTTTTAATGATGTTTAAAATATTCAGTAACATAAAAAGGAAATATCATACTGTTTGTGAATATACCAAAATTTTAATAAGAATATATTTTTTGTGGAGTGAATGAGTAATTATTTATAGAATTATCAACTAACTAATTTTTATGGTATTACGTATGAATTATAAAATCTGACTCACAATATAAAATTATCATTTTGTCATTATTAAATACATCGACTTAATTTTAGTCAAGATCAATGTTTATGTATTTCCGGTATGTCGTCTAGTTAACAACATAATTGTAACGATACAATTTGAATGTAATAAAACGACATTATTTTACACTTAACAAAAATGATGTGGTTTTGTGTGTTGGAGAGTTTTAATTTTGGGTTCATACGTATTTTAATTGAGCCAACCAGTAAACCTAAAAACATCTGCTATCTTCATGCAACCACTCTGAAAATTTATAGTCGTGGTTCAACAATCGGTGATGCGACAATTGTGTATTAAAATATCGAAGAACTTGGCTTTGGTGGAGGTGTACATGGTTAGTGAATTGTTGACAAGCACCAATAAAAATATTTAATTTGGTTATTGATGTTGTTAGTGAGCTCGTTGAAGTTTACATTTGCAAGTGTCTTGAACAACTAATTTCATTATCGCGAGATTCTTGAAACTTATAGTCGTAACTCATCATTAATAATACGTACTTCCTCCGTCCCACTAGATATGAGAGATTTTTTTGCCGACAAGCACCAATAGTCCGTGTGTTAAAGATTCACTAGTATATGCATCCCTGCAATGCACGGGAAAATAATTATAACTTATTTGATATGTATAAAATAATTATCTTTACTTTTTTATTATCATATTCTATGAAATTATAGTTATTTAATTTAGCTTTTCATTGTTATATTTTATGTACATTCGAAAATTTGAATTTTTTAGAATTTTATATTGTTTAATATTTGGTTTAATAAGTTCTTTATTAATGCATTATATATATCTTGACATGATTAGAGATGTCAAAATTGTCAGATCGTACTTTTTAAGATTTTGAAATCCGTCCAAAATTGTTGGAAAATTTTCAAACCCATGAATATAAGACTCAAAATTGTGAGTTGGTTTTACTCGTCCATGCAATGTCATATTTTTTTAATTTAATAAATTTAATTATTTTAATAATTTGTTGCACAATAAATATTTTATTTTATAAACTATTGGGAATAAAATATTTTAATTTTAATTATTTAAGGTTAGATTTTTAATATTTTAATTGATAAGTCTCGAAATCTTTAAAGATCACCATTGAAAATGAATTCTAATTGATATTTTGTGTTGTATATATAGATAGGTGGACATTTTTAAGCTCGATATTCGATTGGTGCGTAAAATTTTTAGATGAATCTTTCGGGTATGATTATTTTGAGACCTAAAATTTTTAAGTTGGTTCATACCCAAATCCCAAGTAATTTGAGTAAGCAAGTTATGTCGAGCCTATCGCGACAGCTTTATCCGTGATAAATATGTTAATAAATAAATTATTTCAAAATTCGATAGTTGATTAAAAATATTATTTTAAAATATGTATTAATAATAATTAAAATAAATTAAAGATTTTAGTATACAATTTATAATATTATTATATATATTTTGATTTATAATAAAAAAATTTAAGTAAAAAATATGAAAATATATCAACCATTAATTGTAATAAATGAAAGACTAAGATTTTTCATCAAAATAACTTATTTATATAACATATAATTTTCATGCCCCATTGTAATAAAAAATATTTATATTTAATTAAATTAATCTTAATAATTAATTTTAAATAGGTTTTTTTATTATTATAAATGATTTTTTCCATATGTAAACTTTTATCATATATATACATATTTTACTTAATTATATATTATTTCATTAAATTATAAATTTATAAATTAGTAAATTATTCAATATAAATTTATAAATAAATTAAAGAAAAGTAATTATTGATAATATCTAGAAAATAAAAATATAACTATATTTATATGTAGTTTTTTTTTATTCATTTATAATGTCATAACATGTTAATATTAAAATTATTTTGTACGTATCATATATCAAATTAAAGTCATTATTTTAAACTTTAATTCAAGGTACATATTGTATATATTTTTACTAATGAAATAAAATATTTTTTACAAACAAAATAAAATTTTACAGAAAGAGAAAAAAAGTAATAGTTACTTTTTTATTTTTATAGAATTGGAAATTAATAATTAATATATTTAATCATGTAATTACTAATTAATACCATTGTAATTAAAAGTTTTTACAAAATTGTCATTGAAATTGATTGCAATTGATTTGAAATTGAATGTTTAGTGTTTTATATATATATAAATTTTAAATTTTATAATCCTCTAATTTTTATAAAAAAATTCAAACCAATTTAGTTTGTGATTCAATGTCTAAATACGTTTTAGTTATTTAATATTTTATTTAAAAAAACAAATTTTCAAAATAAGAAAATTAAAGTTAAAACTCATGAAAAAAGAACATAAATTTTACAAATTGAAAATTCAAAAAATAAATCAAAATTAAGGTGAAAAATAAATTAGTCAAAAAATTTAGAAAATAATTATTATATATTTTTAAAATCAAGTATTAATATTACTTTTTATCTTTGTATGAAAAAGAAAAGGATATATTACATAATTAGGCAAAAAAAGAAACAACCGTTAACAGAATTTTTATAACCATAATTACTATTAAAATTAAATTTAATTATAAAATTACCACTCAATATAATTTCAAATTGATTCTAAATTGAATGTTAGCTGTTTTATATATAGATATAGATGTATACAATTTCGAACAGAACATCCATATTAAATGTAATAACAACTAATTGTTTATCGACAGATAAACTAAACATAAATTGAACAATAAATTTGTGGATATAGTATAATTTTAGAGGTAAAAGTTAAAATATCAACTTTAATAAGTATAGAATAAAAATATTAACTTAAAAATATAAAATAAAGATTACCACTTACGAGCGCAAGATTAATATTATGTGCTCATGTATTTCACTTCACAAAATAATTTAAATTATATGAGAACATGATAAAATTTTATAACGTAAAATGGATATTTTTTTATTTTGTAATAAAAAATAATATTACCTATTACTCCATCATTTTAATATTAGTATTTATTCCCTTACTATGCGTGTTATATTTGATAAGAAAATGATGATATATCAAAGTAAATGAAATTTTATATTCCGCATGATTGTTTTGACACAATAATAAATTATGCAAGAGAAAAAATTATTAAATTATAGGTAAAAAATATAACTAATAATGACAATTAAAAATAAAGAAAAATGTATAACATCAAATATATATTGTTAGGATGTTTATTATGTTTTGATTTGGTTCCAAAACTTGATTTTGTGTAAGACAAGTTTGAAGAACCGAGCCTGAAGGTCCTAGTATGAAGCTTCTGTCCTGAAGTCCAGTCTGAAGCTCCAGCTCGAAGCTGCAGATAGTAGAATTTGTCTAAAATGATAGATACCAAAAATAGAAAAAAGGACGACGACTTCAATGGAAAGAATTCAACAGTTAGATAAGATTCAAATTTCAAACGGCTACATTCAACGACTAGTTCAGATCTATATCAACTATAAATAGAGAGCGTCCGTCATTTGAATAACTAACAGGAAGATTCAAAAACTACAAAAATTCAACTCAACTCAAACTCAAACTCTTATTCATTGAAATACTCATTTCTCAAGTGTTTCATAGTTATAGTTGTTATATTTTCCCCGTGTATCATAAACCAAACTATTTTCATATCTAACTTAGAAATAGAGCAATTTATCATATATTTTTTACTCATTGTAAAAGCTTGTTCGATAGAAAGAGCACTTAGCTCCCAAACTGAAAGTTTGATTTTGATTGATCTTTTATAAAACCGAATTGACCTTCAAATTCGGCATTTTAAATTTTTTTATTTACTCATTTCGGAACCAACATATATACATATAACATGCTTTTATAGGAAAAATATCGAAAATGTGCGATAAATTATTGGCACGAAAATGAGTGAAATTTAATCTTACTTACATATATAATAGATTTACTAATAACTCTCTTAAAAACATCAGTATATCGTTTTAATTAAGTTTATTAATATAGTATTATTGAATATAAGTAATTACATGTCGTGCAACTCTTGATAATAAATTTCAAAAATGTAAAGTATATAAATTGATAGTGAAGAATAAAAAAAAGAATATACTATGAAAGATGGCAATTGCGATCGCGTGTGACATTAAGAAAAATATTTACTAGTTTAATAATTAATTAAATACGTAAATAGTGAAAATTTCGGGAATAAATAAGTACGAAACATAACGGCTAAAGCGCAGTTTGCTTCCAGCTCTCTCTACAATCTACATTCTTTCTTTCTCTATCGAGTATTTCTCTCCCCTCTTTCCACCACCTTTCGCAGAGGGGTTAGAGGTAAGAAAGCATTAAGAAAAGGGTTGATTTAGAGGAGACCTTCACCCATCGTCTTCTTCCTTTTCACAACATTCTCGAAGGATCGTCTTTATCTAGTTCATTTCTAAGAAATACCAGAGTTGGATGTAGAGAGGAGCGGCTGGTTCATCATCAAGATTTCTGAGGTTTGAGGCCTTGAAATTGGCTTCAAAATCAAGAAATCGTCCAGAAGCTTGATATTGATTCTGCATGCTGTTTCAAATCTGTGTTTCTCCTGTAAGAATTAACAAATCCATAAGGGTTTAAATGACTGCGCTAGTCTTTTTTTCCTTGTGTGTGCTGTGTTGTTGAGTTTAAATGACCGTGCTTGTTATGAATTGTGTGTTTCCTCTCTGCAGGGACTAATTGTACTGTATTCAGAGTTATTGAAGCTGTGTGCTCGCTCTGGAGTTTCTTCGGATTCCTCTCCATTTATAGGAAATGGGAGGAGTATCAAATAACGTTCGCGGATTGCTTTTGGCAATCTCTTCCAGTATTTTTATTGGCTCGAGTTTCATCATAAAGAAAAAAGGCCTAAAGAATGCTGGGGCAACTGGAACTAGAGCATGTGTGTTTTGAAGAATCCTTAAATGCATCTTTCCTTCATTTTATTGTTGCAGTATTTTTGCTACTTGAAGCTATAAGTAATCTGATATCATATGCTGAGCATGATAAAACTATTAATATCAATTGTACTAAGCGGTTTAGAGGCACAGAGTAGAGCAACTGCTGGCCTAATTTTTGGTTTGAATAAACTGAACAGTTGGTTTTCACATTAATCTGCAGTGTTTGGATTATTTGATAAGAAATACCATGTCATATGCAAGGGTGTACCTAATAGTGGAGGGTAGTGTGTATCGTCGGTATAAGACAATGTATGGCTAACGTAGGTTTATGATTCATGTTAAAAAAATGTGGTGGTATTTATTGCTATACTTGCACTTTTTGGGTTGTTAGAGTTTCCTGCTATTTGTTAATTACGTGTACTACTTTCTCAGGTGATGGAGGCTACTCGTATCTAAAGGAACCTATGTGGTGGGCTGGGATGATTACAAGTAAATAATACTGTTACTCACAGAACTTGTGATCCCTTGTGCTCCATATCACCCATTTACTAATTATGATTATTTTGACACTTCATGGTGGATAAGACACACTGAAAATAGAAGTTGAATGTTTCGGTAATAATGTTGAAATGGTCTCTTCATGTGAATGACTTCATGGTAATGTGTTTATTGCTGAATGTGAAACAGTGTACAACTGCATGGTTTGGTTTTCCAGTGTATATTCTTTGAACAGAACTTAATCCAAATACCCTGCACATGATATTTTTGGACGCACTGTCGCAGTTTGCAGCTCCTTTGGCATTAACATCACCTCAAGGCATAATAGATCTTATTTTTGCTCCATGCTACCAGTAAAATGAATTTTTTGCAGTTATATAGTACTCCAAGATTAGGGTTTCTCTATTTAGTTTTGAGACCTTGATGGAGAACTGGGGAACTATATTATTCCCCTACATGAATTGAGATCGTCTACTACATCAGAACAAGTTTTCCATTTTTCATAACTTTAAAGATCTTATTTTATATGCTGTTTGCGTTTTGAATGTCATGTCATGACTACAATACGTTTTCTTGTCATTTCATTGAGCTATAAGTTGTTATAGTTACTATTACTTAGCTAATTTCGCTACAATGCTATCTAATTATGCAGTGTTGCTAGGAGAGGCTTTAAATTTTGTTGCCTATGCATATGCTCCAGCTATTCTTGTAACTCCATTGGGAGCTTTAAGTATCATTTTCAGGTATGGCCTTATACTGCTTGAACTACAGATGCCCGTTTGTTCAGATTTTGACTAAAAAATCTATCATGCAGTTCAGTGTTAGCTCATTTCATTTTGAAGGAAACACTGCATATGTTTGGCATTGCTGGCTGCATTCTCTGCTTGGTGGGTTCCGTTACCATGGTTTTACATGCTCCCTTTGAGAGTAACATTGAATCCGTCAAGCAAGTATGGCAACTCGCAACTGAGCCAGGTAACTCTGCCTTATTATAATTGGCCACATAAAATGACTTATTTAAAAAGGCCATATATTTACCAGAGTCTGGTTGTTGAATAATATTCTTAATTTCCGTGAGCCTTAAACGGCACCTTATTAACGTGCATATAATAGAGAAAAATCTTGCAGGAAATCAATGGAGTAAGTGATAATCATTGGCATGGCTGGTTATGCTTAAATCGGTAGTTTATTTAGGGTGGATAATAAGTTGAGACTAAGAATACCACAATCTTGGAACATTAAAGCTTGATTATGATAGGTTCTTGGGAACTAATATTGATCCTTTTCGTGAGTTGATGGTTGTTAGTCGAGATGCATAAATTTTCTCTTAGGGATATGATGCCCAATATACTATTTTCAATATGTATTTGAGGTGCTGCTATGATGCCTAACATACTATCTTCTGTATATATTTGAGGTGTGTCGTCACTTTCTGACCTTCAAAAATTTTGGAATCAACAGGTTTTATCGTCTACACTCTCACAGTTCTGGTTGTAGTTGCCGTTTTAACTTTTGTGTATGTGCCTCGCTATGGAAAAACACATATGACCGTATACATTGGAATATGTTCTTTAATGGGGTCTTTAACGGTCAGTTCCTTCCGCTGATATTTTCATTGAAAAAAAGAAGTTTGGTGACTGCCAGAAAGAAACATCTATCCTAAGTACGAAAATTATCCCAGTTTCTTAATTATGCAGGTCATGGCTGTGAAAGCAGTTGCAATTGCTTTGAAGCTTTCGTTTTCAGGGTCGAATCAGTTCAAATACTTCCAGACTTGGTTTTTCACCATTCTTGTAATCTGTTTCTGTGTCATGCAGCTCATATATCTGAACAAGGTATTCCTATAATGAGTTATTTCATCGAGCCATGTTTTTATCTTTGTGAATAGTTCTTACAGTGTAAAGAGTCTGAAAAGAAAATGCAATTATTAGTATCACCCAATAAAAAGGAAACTGGTCTTGAGATTTGTTGCATTAACGTCACATGGGAAGAATGATTTTGCTCTGCTTATTCATTGTTAGATATTGGAATCATTTAAACGTTTTTCAGAAATTGGGGGTTAAATTAATTCAATTACAACTTCGGTTGTGTTATTTGCCATTAACCTCAGACATCAACTGAGTCCTGCAATATGCTTAAGAAGCTTGATATGAACGTTTGATCTCTTTCATTCTTACTACTTAGCACTGCATTCTTTTATCCCTAATATGCTTTATTTCATCTTAAGTTGGTCCTCTTTGTTGCATATATTTACTATCTGAGCCTTTAACTTTGAGAATCATAATGTGGGATTCTCTCTGACGTTCACCTTTGCAGGCACTCGACACCTTCAACACAACCGTCGTTTCCCCTGTATATTACGTCATGTTCAGCACACTCACGATTTTAGCCAGCGTGATAATGTTTAAGGTGATGATCCTTTATCCCTATTCCGGTTTCTACTATTTCTCTTCATTGCTAATTACCAAACCGATGCATCTTAAAATAGTATACCTTCTTGTACTTACTCTCGTTATTTAACATCTTGTTACATGTAAGACTATATCCATCTATAACATAAAGAACAGTTGACTGTTGAAGAGTATCCACTCATATTATTCGAGTTGATGAAGGTCTATTGATGTCTATTCATTGTTTCTGAATTTCAGGAGTGGCATAGTCAAAATGCAACACAGATTATTACTGAACTATGTGGTTTCGTGACCATTGTAAGCGGAACTTTCCTCCTTCACAAAACAAAGGATATGGGGACTTCCCCAACCATGTCCATGTCGTCCCCGCCTTACCGTAGGTCTTCACAATCGATCCCCGAAGAGCCAGAGCCTTGAGAGCACACAGAGTAAGGATTTATAGTATACAAGCATCATATTCTTTCAAGGATTTGAGTGGTATAGGTTTTCTTTTGAGAAATAGAATGATCTTGCTGGAAACATGAATCTTTGTTTTTTCTCTTTTCTTTCAACTTATGTTGCAAGATTGAGAGTGCTGCTGTAATCTTACTGGTGGTACAGAAATGATTAGGTTGCTTGTTCTACACTTCTTTTCTCTCTATGCTAATTGTATATATGGAGATAGATTTCTTGATATTAATAATGAATTGACAGCATTTCATCACTAAATGAAACAAAAAAGTTCTTGATAATCTTGGAAGATTTTTTTATTTATTTGTATTCTATAGATTATAGGAATGACCATTCAAGTCTTGAAGTTATATTTGCGAAACTATGCCACCTTTGGGGGGCTTTATCATGTTAGTTTCTTTAATTTATATATTTCTGTAGTTGACTTTGATTTTTGTTCAATTAAGAATCATTCATTTGTATCATTATCATAAGTACAATGCATGTTATTGAGTTCAAGAGTGATCCATTTATTACTTAATTCAAATTCAAACGATTATAACTGTCCACTTTTCCTAAGCACCAAGTATAAATACTTATTAGTTTCATACTTTCATTCACTATTAATTTCGTATACCATGTCCCACAATTAGTTTCATATGTTTTATTAAAAAATAAATCCCTTTTTATTGGTTAATGTATGAAATTTTCTTTTTGTACTTATAAATATTCACACTTGTAATTGATTAACAAAATAGAACATAAAACTTAGTTCTATTGGAAAGTGGTACAAGAGTTGACATTCTTCATTTTAAACAAGAAAGTGTTAAATTTCGATCCGGATTCTTTATTATGTCATATTTGCATTAATATAAAATTGACACATGTGAGTTTAAAATTAAATATATATTTCTTATATACTACTCCCTCCGTCTACGAAAAACTTGCACATTTGATCGCTTTATGTCGTTCACGAAAAATTTGCACACTTCAATTTTTAATAATTATACTTATCATGTTGGACCCACTATTAACTTTTTAATCTCTCACATTACATATTTAACTATAAATAATATGGGACCATCATTTCACTAGTAACAATTTAATTTATTTATCAATGATCCACTAACCTTTCTTTCACTCACATACTTATATTTAAGTAATAAATATTATGAGCCCTTATTCAACTTACAACACATTCAAATTATTTGTTAAAATTTGTGTCGAATCAAATGCGCAAGTATTTAGTGGATGGAGGGAGTATATTCTAAATATTGAACTATAATTATGACACATATAATTATAATTATCGTAATATACACCATTACGATAATCCCCAAGCATAGCACAAGTATCACCATAATATTGCAATGGCCATCAAAATCGTAGAGCTCTCCTCCGTCGCACCCTCTCGCGGCGGCGCCGCCACTCAACCACTCCTCCCACTCCTATACTTCGACATGATGTGGCTCCACTGCCCCCCTACTGAGACACTCCACTTCTACTCTCTTAAATCCCCTCAACATTGCTTCTTGGAAACAATTGCTACAAAACTCAAACACTCTCTCTCCGTCGCTCTCGACCACTTCCTTCCACTAGCGTCGAAGATCATCTTCCCCCTCACCCCCGCCGCCACCCCCGTTTACCGATACGCTCCCGGCGACTCCGTCACCCTCACCATCGCCATCTCCGACGCCGATTTCGCTAAAACGACGTCGAACCAATCCAAGGCCGCGCACGAGTTCCATCAACTCGTGCCGCAAATGCCGGAGGCCGTTCATTCCTCCGACGACGTCGTTTTCAGCGCGATCGCTATTCAAGTGACGCTGTTTCCGAACCAAGGCATGTGCATCGGCTTCGCGCACCACCACTCCGTATGCGACGCCAACAATCTCCTCGCCTTCCTTCGCACGTGGGCGGCCGTACACAAATCCGACGGCGACGATCAGTATCTGGGCCGAGATTCCCTGCCTTTCTACGGCCGAGATTCCGTTCAGGATGCAGAGGAGCTCGGCGCGCTCGTGTGGGACCACGTGAGGACGAGGAGGCCCACTGTTGCCCTACGCTCTCCTTTGCATTTGGATAAACTCCGAGCGACGTTCGTTCTAAGTGATGTTGAGATCGAGAGATTGAGGAAGAGTGTTTTCATAGGGCGGCGCGTCTCGACTTTTGCGGCGGTGTGTGCTCATCTCTGGAGCTGCCTAGCCAAGTCCGCGGCTGCTGCGGGAGATGACGTGGACGACGATGAGCTCGAGTACTTCAGCTCTCCGGTGGATTGCCGCGCGCGGCTGAATCCGCCGCTGCCGGAGACTTACTTCGGCAACTGCTTGATTTTCTTCCACACGACTTGCACTCATGGAAGGCTCAAAGGGAGTGAGGGGTAAGATGGGTAATATGTCTTATGTAATTAATTAACAATTAGATGTAATCAGATCTTTTAATTTTACTGCCTAACTATGTATTGTCTTAATAAATGAAATTTTAGTCATCCTATGAATAACCTACTAAATCAAAACTGACATAATTTTAATAGAGAATCATATGCAATATAATATAGAGTTAACGGATTAAAATAATCTTTTTATTTGGAAAAATTATAAATAATAAACATTCCGACAAAAAAATAAAATATAGTTATTTTTATTTAATCTGGACAAAAATGTTCTTTTTGCCGAACACATAAATACCGCGAGCTCAAGCTCACGGAAGTCATGTGTTAGTTCAATTTGTATTACAATACACGAATTTCGCAAGCTCGAGCTCGTGGGGTTGTGTGTTAGTTCAATTTGTATTACAAAACACAAATCTCGCGAGATCGAGCTCGCGGGGGTCATGTGTTAGTTCAATGTGTATTATAACATACGAATCCCGCGAATTCGAGTTCGCAGGGGTCGTGTGTTAGTTCACTATATAGAACAATATAATTCGCGGGATTCGTGTGTTAGGTGGAAATTAAATTATAAAATTGTGATAGAGGGATAAATTATTCTAAAAATATTTTTTAAAATAACTATTATTTATCTTTTTTATTCAAGTGGCTATTTTTTTATTTTTTATTAAGAAAAATGTCTATTTTAACATCTGACTCTATAATTATAAAATAAGGGTAACTAAATTATAAACACATTCACTTTGCATTGATTCTTAAATTTAACACGAACTTTTAAATAATTTTAAAACATACGTACTTTGCTAGTAACTCTTTTTTGACATTTCAATCGAATTTGACATAACACAACTTATTCTATGCAAACATATGGACCTAAAATGTATACAATTGTACATATTAGGTTTGAAGCTGGTGCGGATGCCATTTCACGAGCGGTGCGTGAGGTTGTCGGAAACGAGAGGGGGATCTTGGACGGGTTCGAGAAGCACTTGGAGGACTTTGCGACGTTTGTAAAGGGGAAACGCGTGACTTCGATGGCGGGATCGGCGAGAATGGATCCACACGGTGGAGATTATGGGTGGGGAAGAGGAGTCAAATATGAATGCATTCATACCGATTATGATGGATCAGTTAATCTTTGTAAGGGAAGAGATGGAGGGGTTGAGATCGGCTTGTCTATGCCTAAACCTAAGCTCGATGCTTTTGCAGCCGTCTTCACCAAACAAGCATACACCATCAATAGCAACTTGTAATAAATGCTTGTGTATGTGTTCTGTAACAATTGTAATAAAATATACGTTTGGTTGTTAGTTTTCACTTATTTGGAAAGTGTATAAATTATTTTTATTTTATGCTATTTTGCAAATTCGAATTCTTAGATAAGATAAAATCATTTCATAGTACGTAAGCGGTAAGCCTACATGTTAACGACGAAGTTCTACGTACAATAAGGGAAATATATATTCATTAATTATATTTTGTGTCATTTTTATTAAAATAATTGAAAATATCACACAATTAAATAATAAAATATTCGAATTAAATAAATATGCATGCGCCATTTTTTCAAATAATAAAAAATATCACATTATTAAAAAATATAAAATGCGAATTAGATAAATTGCCTTAAGTTGGAGTAATTGCAACTTTGATGGTACTTTGTTATAAACTTCCCACACATATATCCTCCGTTAATAATTTTTTTTTTTGCATAATCTATCAAAATTTGTTGTAAATATCTAAATTTTTATATTTTTTTAAAAAATTCATAAAATCAAATTTTGACACAACTAAAGATGATATGATCTCTATATTGGTATTAATTTTAAATGTTGTCTTTTTTACTTCTATACTAGTGTATAACCCATCGAAAATGGATGAGAAATAATTTTACATTATGATTTATAAATATAAATTTTAAAATAATATATTAAAAATGCAATAATCTGTTTAAAAGTAATATAAAATTATAAGAATTTATCGTATATATAATGTATTGGTAAAAAAAATTAAATTACATTCTATTTTATTAACATAATTGCAAATTCATGCTACTTGAAAAATTATATAAGTTGAAAAATATAATTGTTACATAAAAATTTATCCCGTGTAAAATTTATTGGTATATAATATATCACTTTATGTCGTAATTAAAAAAATAATTTAAAAAATTGACTCTTTATTTGTTTAATAAAATTAATTAATTAACCAAATCAAATAAATATTTTGTATTCGGAAAAGTATTTATTAATAATTAATGTTATATGTATGAAAATTTATCTTGTTGGTGAGTCAAAATTAGGCATGACAATCAGGTAAGACATGCATGGATAATGGCTATCCATATTCATACACACTATCATTTTAGTTTGTGTATATTAATATGGATAATTATTATTCTTATCCGTAAAAATTATGCGAGATATACCCGTAAAATATTTATCAATATGTCTTTTAAGTACTCACTCACCCACCTAATATCAATCATATTTTTTTTTATAAATTATATATATATATTATTGCCTAAATTATATAATCTCTCTTAAAATTTAAATTATATGTTTTGGAACTAATGAACACACAAGTGGCGGGTATCCGTGGATGGTGGGTTTGAAAATTAAACTCATAATTGTTATTTAAATATTGTTCTTCTATTGATGAAGTTAATTCACCAAATTTTCAATGTATGATGAAGTTGACAAAGTTTTTATTGTTATTTTATTTATATTTAGATTCTTCTGTTGATGTAATATCATGCAAAAATATATGTGAAATTTAAGTTACGAAATATGAGATTGATTAAAATCGATAGAAAAAATTAACTAATGAAATAATTATTAAATAAATATTCTATATTTTAGATTGGAGTTGATCGATCGTGGTTTTTCAGAGTGAATTTACGGTGAGGAAATAAGATTTAGGAACGCGAGATTTACGTGGTTCGATCGTTAATGAGATCTACGTCCACG
>JAPKLX010000020.1:1007560-1067159 GCA_026898415.1 Leonotis leonurus | reverse complement strand
TGGGCTCGGGTTTCGTTCGGGTCCGGTAGTGAGGCCACATCCTATCAGGAGTACTATTAAAATATATGTGTCAGTGAATATTCTATATTTTAGATTTTATTAATGAAATAATTATTAAATAAAAATTAAATTATATTATATTTTATTTCTTTTTAAATTATTGAATTATATTTATTGCAATGTTCTGAATAATTAATTAAATAAGATTACAATCATGATTGATTACTATATAAAATATAATTAAATTATCATATATAATATATTATTTTTGTTGGAAAACTCTTTTAATATATTATATAGATTCAATATGGAAAAATTTCCGAGCAAATGTGACGCATTTCAAAATTTCAGAATGTTCGCCTGACATTTTAACAATTTCAATTACAAAAAATGCATCTTGAATACACTAACAAGATCTCCACAAATCAAACGATAAATAGTATAATAAAAAAATGAAAGATGATAATCTCGTATTTATAATATACTCTCTCCGTTCTAATAAGAATGGCATAAAATTTTTAGACACGGTCATTAAGAAAAATATATGAAGTAGTTTAAGAGTAATAAAATTGGTAGAATCAACACCTTTTTGAACATATAACTTTTATTATTTTTAGAATGTGTCATTTTTACTGGAACGTTCAATAAAGAAATTGTGTAAAGTTTAGTGAGTTAGTAAATTATAATTATATTTTTTTGAAAATATAATAATAAGAAAATCGATTAATAGAAGCTTCGAATAAAATGAGAGGGGGAAATTTTGTCAATTAATGTGGACACGTGCATGCGAATTAATTATCTGTAAGTTCAACTTCAAACCTTATCGTCGAAACCAATCAACAATGGAATTTTGTTTTACTTGCTAATAGTAATAGTAGTTGTTTTGCTACTCTCTCACTGAACTCATCTCCAGAATCAGACTAATCAACAATGGCGGAAGCAGTGGTCTCCGTAGCGCTAGAGACACTGCGAGATCTCCTGCTAGAAGAAGGCAGGCTTTTAGTCGGTGTCGGCAGCGAAGTGAAGGCGCTGCAAAAGCAGCTCAGGGAAATCAAGTGCTTCCTCAAAGACGCCGACAAACAACAGCACAAAAGCGAGACCGTGCGGAATTGGATCACTGAGATCAGAGATCTCACCTACAGAGCTGAAGACGTCATCGTCGAGCACGCCGTCAAAATCTCCTCCGATCATCTGCCACGTGGCGGAGGCTTTAAACGATTCCTCCGCATATTCTCCTGCTCCACCTGCTACTCGCTCCACCAGCTCGGCTCCGAGATCTCTGAGATCAAATCCGAGCTGGCACGTATTTCCTCGAGCATGAAAGACTACGGCATAAGAAGCATCGTCGAAGGGGAAGGGGAATGCTCCAGTAACCGAAATTGGAGAAGGAAAACTTTCCCCAATTTTGAGATTGAGGATTGTTTTGTTGGGAAGGAGAGTGACGTGGCACGCCTCGTTTCCCTTCTGCTCGACGAAACGAAACATCGAGTTGTTACGGTTTGGGGTATGGGCGGTATCGGGAAAACTACTGTTGCGAAAAAGGTGTACAATCACATGATGGAGGCAAAAAATGAGTGGTTCGATCTGTTCGCGTGGGTTTGCGTTACTCAGAAGTGCGAAATTCGGTCGGTTTTGGAGGATGTTTTCAAGCAGCTTGAACCACAGAAAGGGGATGGCGTTGCGAGTTTGAGCGACACGCAGTTGGTGGAGAAACTGTGTGAGGTTCAAAGAGGTAAGAGGTGTTTGATTGTCCTTGATGATCTCTGGGAATCTTCGCATTGGGATGGATTAAAGCATGTCTTTCTTGTTCGGAACTTGAAAAGCAAAATCCTGGTCACTACTAGGAAGCAGAAGGTAGCAGAGATTGGATTCTCGCTTGAACTCGGGCTTTTGAGTATGGAGGATTCGTTGGAATTACTTAAGAAGAAAGCATTTCCACATGACGAAGTACCAGGTTAGTGTTTCACCTTATAATGTCATTACTTCACTTGATCAGTATATTTTGATTAAATGGGAATCATTCTTTCAATACAGAGTTTGCATCGGATGAAAACATACTAACAATTGGGAAAGAAATGGTGAGGAAATGTGGGTTTTTGCCGCTAGCAATTTCTTTACTTGGTGGGGTCTTGAGTAAAAAAACGTGTGTAAGGGATTGGGAGTTAGTGAATCAAAATATTAATGCATCTATATATAGAGGTGTAGGTTATGAGGAAATGGATAATCAGATTGAAGGAGTGCTAAATCTGAGTTACGAAGATCTACCTTATTGCTTGAAGCCTTGCTTTCTCTATTTTGGTAGATTGAAAGAGGACGAAAGTATATACGCTCCGGATTTATATAGATTGTGGATAGCACAGGGCATAATTTCAGATGAGAATGTTAAAGGAAAGGATGAAACTTTAACTGACACTGCCGAACTCTACTTAAGTGAGTTGGTCTCGAGGTGTATAGTCCAAGTCGAAATGGAGGATGTTATACCAACGCAGAAATATAAGACGTGCAAGCTTCATGATGTTGTGAGAGAGCTTTGTTTGTCTATGGGGAAGAAGGAGGATTTTGGTATACAAGTTTTGGATTATGGAGGTGGAAAATTTAGTACTTTACTGCAAGATGCTCTGTCTCGAACTAAGACACGACATTTGACTGTTCACTTCAATACGGAGCTTGAAATAGAACGAGATGAGGTTACAGTAGCTTCTGTAGAATATACTAGCAAGAATTTAAGATCTCTTGAAATACTTAGTGATATTAATAGGAAGACTATTGAATTCCCACCCCAACGTATACTTGATTTCCGGAACTTCAAATTGCTTAGAGGTTTAGTAATCGTGAGGTTCAGGTTTGCGGAAAGAAAGTTACCTAAAGGAATCACTGATCTTGTTCACCTTAGATACTTACGTTTAAGAGAATGTGAACTTGATAGCCTACCACCTTCTATAAGCAATTTGGCCTACTTAGATACCCTCGATCTATTCCTTTCGAGGAACGTTATAGTTCCAAATGTTTTGAAGAAGATGTCGAGATTAAAGCATTTGCTCCTTCCGCTTTATGACAAGGAAACAATTGGAAATTACCAATTGGAATTAGACGATTGTGCAGATGAGTTGGAGAGTCTAATTGGCTTTGATAGTTCAGTGCATGAACTGAAAAATATGACACGAATGAAGAACCTACGACGACTATCAGCTTCAGTATGCGACAATGAGAGCTTATCAGCCATTATGAGCGCTGTTGCTACAAACTGGGATAAGTTATCATACTGCACGGTTTCAATCAAACAAGGGTGTGAATTAACAACAAATGAAGAAGGGTTGCTGAAGTTGAAGCAAGCATTCTCATGCCCGAATCTTTTTTTCTTGCGAATCTGTGTTCCATTAGAGAAGATTCTAGGGGATTGCGTTAGCGACATCATTAGCTCAAAACTAGTGAAATTGTCCATGTTAGAGTGCAAGATTGAGGATGATCCAATGGGGATACTAGGGAAGCTTCCTTCCTTAAAAGAACTGTATTTAGGGTCGAAATCATTTGTCGGGGAGGAGATGACATGTCATGCATTCAGTTTTTCTTGCCTCAAGAAGATTGGACTACATGGTTTACCAAACTTGATGGAGTGGAGAGTGGAGGAAGGAGCTATGCCTCATCTTTCCGAAATAAGTATTGGCCGTTGCCCTTGTTTCACGAAGGTTCCGGATGGATTGAGTAGTATTCTCAGTCTTCAGAAACTGGTGATTTCAGGAATGCCGAAATTGAGAAAAAGGGTTCTAGGATCAGGCCAAGGGGGAGTCGATTTTCACAAAGTTAGTCACGTTCCTTCAATTACCTTCAATAAGTCTCCACTCGGGTAATGTTTGTTCTAGTACTTCTGTTTTTGCTTTATTTTGTTATACTTGTGATTTATAGTTCTGATCTGTAACTAGAATATAAAAGATACATATATGGTTAAAGAAAATAATATATATTAGCATACCTACAATGACTCTTCCATCTCTTATTGTTGATTTGCAGGATGGGTGTTCCTCTTGCTGGTAGGAACTATCATTAATATTTGCCATTTCTCTTCAGATAAGGTTTTGATAAAATTCGATTCATCCTGAGATCGTCTGAAGTTGTAGGTTTCAGCTGAAATCTTGATATATACGTTGATATTTGTTCTATTTGCTTATGCAATATATACATACATACATACATGTATTTTTTCTTCATCTAGATTTTACTGTCTTAGTACTAATGATTAGTTGCCCTAATGATTATATCTCCTTCATCTTGCATAGTTTAGTCGACGCTCCTTAAGAAATGATGAGTATTGAACTACTATTAGGTGTATTAGATGCTCAATTTTGTTCAAATAAATGGTAAGGAAAACATTCCGATAGATGAGGTCAAGAATATAATTATACTTAATACGTTTATTTTTCTATTTTTCTTTTCTATTCAAATTTTAATTCCGATAATAGTAAAATTATCGAATATAACGATAAATCCGACAAATCAATAAAAGCAAGAGCACACGACATTAATCGATAAGACTATAGCTTCCAAATGAATGCAGCCTGTACAGTATATAAAATAGGAAATAAAATAATATAGGTTCTTGGTTATTCTTAACCCTTGACTACTTGAGCATTTTTCTATGGGATAGTAGGTACAAGAACTGACATCCTTAGTTAAAGAAAGAAAGAAAGTGCTCACATCATTATCTTCATCCACTTGTCGACCCTGCCTTCCACCAATCATAAACTGCTCTATATATGCAGTTCCCAAATTCAGAGATGGCTACTATGAAATATGCAATGGCCATAAAAATTGTAAAGCTCTACTCTGTCTCACCCTCAGAGGGGGCCGGGGCCGCCCCCCTCCAATCTCTCCCACTTCTGTACTTCGACTTGATGTGGCTTCGTTCTCCTCATACCCAAACTCTCCACTTCTACCCTCTCAAATGCTCCCAATCTTCTTTCTTAGACACAGTTGCTATGAAGCTCAAACACTCACTATCCATCACTCTCAACCACTTCCTTCCACTAGCGTCCAAGATCATCTTCCCCCTCACCTCTGCCGCCGTCCCCGTCTCCCGGTACGCCACTGGAGACTCCGTCCCCCTCACCATCGCCGTTTCGGATGCCGGTTTTTATGATCTCACTGCATGTCATTGCAAGGATGCCATTGAGTTCCATGGACTCGTACCACGAATGCCGGATGCCGTTTATTCCTCCGAGGACGTTAAGTTCAGCGTGATCGCAGTTCAAGTGACTCTGTTTCCGGACCAAGGCGTATGCATTGGCTTCACGCATCATCACTCCATATGCGACGCGGCTACTCTCTCCGGCTTCGTTTACACGTGGGCCTCGTTGAACGAATCCGGGGGCGATGAAGGTGGTTTGCTTCAAGATTTCCTCCCTTCCTACGGCAGAGATCATGTTCAAGATGCAGAGAGGCTTGGGATATTGGGTTGGGAACAAATGAAGACGAGGATACCTACTTTCCGATCAACGCCTCCTTCGCCTCTCGATAAACTCCGAGCAACCTTCATCCTAAGTGATGCCGAAATCGGGAGGTTGAAGAAGAATCCTTTGGTAAGCGGAGCCTCGACTTTTGTGGCGGTGTGCGCTCATCTCTGGAGCTGCCTAGCCAAGTCTGCAGGCGATGGGGTGGACGTGGATGAGCCCGAGTACCTAGTTTACCCGGTGGACTGCCGCAGACGTCTCACACCGCCCCTCCCCGATAACTACTTCGGCAACTGCATCACTCTTTTGCTATCAGTTTCCACTCACGGAAGGCTGAAAGGGGACGACGGGTTCGTAGCTGCTGTGGAGGCAATCACAGCTTCTCTTAATAAGACTATTGTAAACCACAGAGTGGCCTTGGACTATTTTGAAAGTCGATCGCTGATACAGTCTGAATTGAAGGGGAAGCGAGTGGTCTGGATCGTGGGATCGGTGAGGCTCGATCATTACAGTGCGGATTATGGATGGGGAAAGGCGACTAAGTATGAATGCATCAATACTGATTATTTTGGAGGAGTTCATCTCTGCAAGGCAAGAGACGGAGGAGTCGAGATCGGCTTGTCGTTGCCAGAGGCTAAAATGGATTCTTTTGCAGCTGTGATGAAGAAATTCTTACATATCAACAGCAATTTGTAGCTTCTGTTTTTCATTTGTTTGTGTAGTCACTCTAAGGCCAAAAAATATGCGTCTTAGTTAACTAATTAAAGAAGAGTCATCACTCATCACTCATCACTCTTAAGGAGTTGGAACATCAACTCAAATTGATGAAGTGAGGCAATGCTCTGCTTTATTCACCAACTTATCTGCCTTTCAACTGTGAATTGCTTGCAAATTGTTCAAAGCAGTTAAATGCATCAAATGAAAAACAACCCAAGAAGAACTGAAAACCATTACAGCAAATGAGGCAAACAGTCACACAGTGTCTAACCATAAATGTGAACATTTTGGCTTGTGATACCAAATTCTTGGATTTTTTTTCTCCACATTTTTGCTTGAGTGGGAAGTGAGAAGTGGAGTTGAAGTTGAAAGTGGTTTTCAAGACTCTCCTGTTCCTCTAGAATCTTGATGGCTGAAATGGTTGCTGATTCACTGCAATCATACACCTTAATCTTTTCAAGTGTAGGTATGTCTCCAATACATGAAGGAACCTCATCCAATTTGCTTAGATTGTACATGTGAAGTGTCTCCAACACTGGGAAATTTGTACCTTCATCAGCCCTCCAGTGACATAGATCATATAGGTTCCCCATTAACAGGTACTTCAAGGAAGTGAACTCCTCTTCGCCACAATTCCACTCTGCTCCTACGACTGCTCCCTTTCGCAACTCAAGAACTTCAAGATGAGGCAACATACTACAAATGAGTGATATATCACTCCATGCAAGGCAACAACCAGTCAAAATCAGCTTCTTGAGGGAATTCGGTAACTTGAGACTTTGTGACAGATCATGTACGTATTCCCCTTCCCGACAAGTGTATCCTAGTGATTCGAGTTTGTTTAAGGAGCCAAAATTCTTTAGATGAGCAACGCCTTTCGCTTCTCTGTCGTAAAACAGATTCAATTTCTTAACATTGGGTATTCTCTTAGTTACCTCCTCGCTAACATTGAGATTCCTTACTGTCTTGAGTTTATGCAAGTTATGCAAAACGATTACCTTGTCACCTGTAGGAGGATCAGGAAGATTCAGAGGCCACATGTCGATATGCCTAAGTTGCGGCATATTCCAAATTTCTGGTGATAACGTTGACAGCAGAGAACAGTTAATAAGGACTATACTTTGCAAGCTCCAAAACAGAGATAATGAGGAAGGAAGCTCTGTAGTAGTGGAAAACCTTGTGGAATTAAATAACAACCGCAAGTTAAATTCTTGACAAGTAGGCCCGATGGGACGAACCATTACTCTCGATAGTGTAGACTTAAACGGGGCAGCTCTCTGGCCATCGAGCATTAGAGGATCAAGGGGTGAAGGTGTTCTTGAAGAGACATAAAATCCTGATGTCCTTTGATCAACTATAAACTGATCAGCCCCATCTCTCTCTCTTCTTATGCAATAGAAGTATTCCTTAGTTGCTATCTTTATACACAACTCTCTTACAAGATCATGAACGGTACAAGTAAGGAATTTCTTGTCTTTTCTCAAAAGACCAACTAAAAGGAGATTCCTATCCACAAGTTCCTTGACATAACTCTCTGCAACCTCCTCCATACTTTGATTTCTATTGCCTTTTATAAATCCTTCGGCAACCCAAAACATGATAAGATGGTAGACATCAATTTGAGAGTCTTCTGGATACAACCCCAAGTATAGAAAACATGGTTTTAAGCAAACAGGCAAGAACTTATAGCTCAAATATAGCATGCTCAAAACATTGTTACCCTCACCTAAAGATTCGAGAACCAAGCTTCTGTCTTCTGCGATTTTCTCCCAGTATTCTTGTGTCTGGGGTGATTTCCCAAGAAGCCCCCCAATCACAGTGATTGCGAGTGGAAGTCCTTTGCATTTCTTTACAATGTTCTTCCCAATTTCTTCCAGTTCAGTAGGACAATCTTGCTGACCAAATGCTCTGTCACAGAAAAGGTACCAAGTATTTCTATCATCAAGCAAATCCACAACAATAGGGGAGGAGGCAAAGTAATCAGCCAGCTGTTTTTCCCTAGTTGTTAAAATAATTCGGCTTCTATTACCATTTTCAGGGAAGAAAAACATTATTCTTTCCCAAGCCTCAACACTCCACATGTCATCCAATACGACGAGATATCTCCGACCATATAAAGTTTTATGCAACTTATCAGCGAGTCGATCATCGGGTGCATCAGTGGATATTCCTAGGCAAGAAAGCGCTTGCCGAAAAATATCACTTACAGTGAATTTTTGAGATACCGTAACCCAAACACGAACATCAAAGTGGTCCGCAGCAAGTGGATTTTCATAGGCACTTCTAGCCAGTGTAGTTTTTCCTACGCCTCCCATTCCGACAATAGGGAGTATTTCCCTACCACAAGCATATGTCGTGAGCTTATCCAAAAGTTGCTCCAAGTATCCCTCAAATCCCACCATGGTAGTACTAGTAGCCTTGCCAGTTGCATGAGGTGGTGGTGATGGTGCTGCTGATGATGATGAAGATGATGTTTCATCATGAAATCGCATCTCCTCTTTCACCTTGATAACCTCTTCCTTGATAGACTCCATCTCGTGTATTTTTCCATACAGATTCTGCAAGAAACTACGATATCTTATCCCCGTGAATAAGTCGCGAATCCGATCTGCTGCTTCGACTTCGAGTATGTCTTCAGCCAGTTGAGCTACAACTGCGATCCGGTTCAACAAATTTTCCGGCTCGGTATGATCTGCATCGAGAAGAAAATCATCGTTTTCGCAATCTGAATGAATCTCCACATAATCTAGAAGGAAAGTGGCCTTTTGGCGAAGAGATTCATTCTGAAACTTGTCGAAACAAGTGGAAAGGAAAGGATGGAGCTGGATCTGATCCACAGTGTTGAGCAAAGAAACTAGAAAAGCATAAGCCGTTGCCGCCATCACTTACTGCTAAGAAGGAAATGAGTTGATAGTACGATGAAGATGAAGTTTGATCAAGTTTTCAGCTTTTCATAGTTTCTTTGATATGAATTAAAATATTTCAAGTGACAACTAACAGAATGCAGAATAACAATACTAATACTCAACGTGTTCCACTATGCACTGTACATTGACCATATACCTACTATGTATTTTGGAATTCAACTATTATATAATATTCATTGATGATCCTGCTCATGAAATTTCAATAGCAACTACCAAAATGTGTTATCGAGTTGTTCAAGTATGATGAGTTTGGTCTTTTTTTTTACACCTGAGCGTTCTGTAGATATAAGAGCAAGGTCGTGTTCGAAATCGAATGAGATCTCCTATAGTCTAATTGTGTGTGACATCTCTACTGCATGAACAAGGGACATGAATAGGGTTCAAGATTTAGGATTATGTAAAGATATATTTATATATAGGATATATATATATAGGAGAGAAATCAAATAAAAATGATTCAGTATGAGTTAGCTAAATATATATATATTGAATCTTAAATCACATGTCACCCTCATATTAATACAACACGAGATATCACACAGTTAGACAATAGAAAATCTGAATTGGTTCGAAATATGTTGTATATTAATGTTTAGTGTAAGTGCATTGGGAAATTGTTGGGATAACTTCATATGTAGATGTTATCCACGTTCCAACAACGTTATACAGATTGATCGGCATGGTCTTGTGGGATTGCCATCGCCATTACTGTAGCGGGAATCGCTTTGTTCTTGGCTTCAATTTCGCCTTCTCAATTAGGGTTCTTAAATTCTTGACAAGGTGAGATCTGGTTTGAAGAATCAGAACTAGCGAATATTGTAGCATGCATGCACTTTGATGTGATAAGTTCAGTCCTTTTTCAAGAGGTCACAGAGCAATCACGCAATGGATTACATGTCTATCATACCTCTTCAACACAATAGAGATAGATAGATAACTCATTTCGAAGATGCAAATTTCTTTCCTAAGACAAAGATAGATACCCTTTATCTAGATACAGGAATCCTGAAATATGGGAATGTCACCTTTTGATGCATAAGATTCTTACTAAGTAAATCCTGAAATCGGAACGATCCATATAGTGTAAATCCACCAAACCATTCAGGCTATCTTCTTGTCATACGTTGTCTTTCTCGTTTGCGGAAGCGGTTCAGCATGATCTCATCTGTAGCTGCTTGTCTTCGACCAGCAACATCTGCAACTGGAACTGAATCATTATTTCTGGACTCCTTACCAGATTCATGCGCACCCTTATCTTTGTGAGGCTCTGATTGTTCTGAAATTATACGAGCAAGATAAACACCAACACATCAGACAAGAATTAAGGATAATACCAAAAATGAGAGTGGGCCATCTTTGTAACTGAAAAAAAAAGGAATGCTGTATTATATACACTCTCAAATGTAGATCAAGACATTTTGGCTTTGCCATCTCATGTTCCTTAGGCAAGGTTTTTTTAATTCATTGGCATAAATTCTACCAGTGAACAGCATATCCGAAGCAAATACACGACTACAGATATAAATAGTCGGCAGCTATCTTGAAAACATATTAATTCTCCTCTGCTTTAATGTAATGCTAGCTAATAATTAATTTGCACACCCATCAGTTTTTGAAGGCAAGGACATAATATTAGCTTTAGCTTGATTCAAATGCTTCACAATTTTCACATTGAAATAGGCAGATAAAAGTCAAATAGCAAGTTAAGAGGAAACTGAGACAAGAACATATGCATTCTGATCCAAGAAAAAGACAAAATGTAGTTCTCTCATATGGTTCTTTATGCGAAGAAAATGTAGTCACCTTTCCTAAGTTTATCCGCATAGTCTTTGCCACGCTGGAAAAAGTCAGCACTGAAACTTGAAGGAATGCAGGTGTCTGCTTTTGCACGACCCACAAGCCTCTTCTCCTGTAAGAGTTTTTTTGCAGCCTCTGTCTCCTCAATATTTCTTAGTTTGTATCTACAAAGTTCAATAGCAGTTAATCCACCAGTAACATTTTAATAAGCATTTACTGAACAAGACAAAAAATCTAAGCATCCGGCTCATTTTTTAGCATGCTATAAAGTGGTGAAATATCATCATAAAGTTGATTGACATGGTGTGATAAAATAAGTAGTGACTGTTGACATTAGCGAGCTAAAACGAAGCCCAGAAAGGGATATTCATCAATTTTGCTTATCTGCCAACCTTTCTCCCCCTCCTCATATATTAACAAGTAGCTGTTACAGTACTCCCAACAGATTCAAAAATGAATTATCTAACCAAAAGAAAAGGATAAAAAAGAAAAGCCATACTCTATGGGCAGTTGAATTTCGGCAATCCCTGTTGTCCACTGAGTAGACTGCTCTTCGGAGTTTCGCTTCTTCACCTGATAAAACAAAGGAGTGTTTGTAACATTAAGTCACAAAGTTTTTAAGTAATGGATCCTGGGATAAGAGATGAGGAACTGTCAAATTGTGAACTTTATGACATTTGCAACCTAAAACAAGCAGTACTCATTGAATTATAAGAATTTCCATGCATCATCCTTTAAGTCAAAGGGTGAAAAGTTAAGTACTATCCGCTTATCTATTTTTATAGCCTGTGATATAGTATGAATCATAGATCTTGCTAGACTTTTAATATGAACCCCCTCCCCCAAGTAACTGCATCATGCCACACCACCAGTTCCAAACTTCCAACTTATATGGAAGGAAGTCCAAAGCCGAAAACCTCCAAAATCAACACAACTTGTTGATTTAAATTGGAGTGTATGCAAGTGTGGAATGCGTTTTGGGTGTCAAGGGTTTTTAAAAAGGATACAGCAGCATAATGGTGTGTGAAAGAAGATTACACTCACTTTCAGATGATCAGGAATTTTATACAACTCATCCTCTGCACGCTTAATATCATTCTCAACTTGGTTTTCTGCATCAATGTTTTTGCCTCTTTTCTTTGCCAATTCCTGTTCAACATATCTCAACCTGCTCAACGGATTTCGAGAAAATAAGAAAAAGAATAAAAATTGTTCGAACAACGGTTATATATTTTGCAATACAGTTGAATGATAACGAAAAACATAAGCTCTCTTCCATCCCATTTCAAGTTATTACAATGAATGTGACTTGTACATTATTCTCTTTAACCAGGCACTAAACCACTAGAGCTCGTGTATATAATGATCTAGACACAAAAGGAACACGGAAAAGGAAGCCGTTTCCCCAAAAAATTAGCAAGATAGGCAAGTTTAAGAACAAAGCATAACTATATCAAGCATGAGAGAGCATTTTATCAAAAATCATGTGAGTGAATAAGATTACATGCACCCAGTGGGAAGTGTATTATTGCAATAAGATGGAAATATAGTTGCAAGATACACCCACTGCTGGTTTGAATCACATAAATTCAGAACCTGCACGTGCACCAAATAGTTCACTTCTAATTTAGTCATCCATGCTACATGAAGGGTACATATTCATCAATCAGGTTAATGAAAAAGAAATTCCTATAACCAAATAAATCAGCAAAAGATGAGAAAATGAATGCATACATATTGGGATCCTATAAGATAGAATGAAAATCATCCGTTTCATATTTAAGAACATAGTATAACTATATAAAGTATTTGAGAGCATTTCATCAGAAAAGATGTTAATGATATAGCATTACACGGACTTGGTAGGAAGCGATTTATTCCTATGAGATAGTGATACAGTTCATGTTTTAATTAAGTCATTCATGCAACAGCGAGGGTACTTGTTAATCGGGAATCAGGAAAATGTTAAAATAGACTCTTGGACAGAAGCAATGACCTAGGAATCCAACATAATCCATTGAAAATCAGCGAAAGAGGAGAAGACAATGAAATGCATACATATTGGGGTCCTCGACCATGACAGCAGTCTCTTGGGCAAAGGTATCTTGCAAAACTAAGTCATCCTTCTCAATCTCACCTCCTTCATTCTTATCATTCACACTGCGAGTCAAAGAAGTGGTGCTACTGTTAGCTGCGGCAGCAGTTACAGACGACGGTGCAGTCGGTAGCGCGGGAATTCCCGACTTTTTCTCCCTCTGTCTCTGAAGGAATTTGACCTCCTCTAACGACAAAGCCAATCTGAACGGAATGAACGAATGAGTAGATCTGTTGATACCCTTATTCTTTCAAATAGAGTAATTGATAGATGGTTTATTGGTGAAACATCACTCACCTCTTTTCGTGGTCTTGCTCCTGGTCTTCATCTTCAACCTCTACACTCCTTTTGCGAAAGTTCTTCGCCTTCATCATGAAGGAGACGAAATGGTACTGGAATGGAGATGGGGGCGGAACGGAGATGAAGAACGAATTCAATTATTTTCAAATTACAAAATTAGGAGTTTAATTGAGGTGCAGGGATTATTTATTTATATACATGCTCCAAAAAAAACTTGCGTATATTTTATTTCGTGCAGGTAAAGCTTGCACACCTCATTTCACATTATCTTTTTAATCACACACGTTACATATTTAATTATATTTAATTATAAATAACGTGAGATTCTCATTTGACTTTTAATATATTTAATTTATTTATCGATTAATTACTAATTTTTCTTTTGCTTACATATACATATTTAATTAATAGATATAGTGAAACTCTTACTACACTCACAACACATTCATAACATTTATTAAAACTCGTGTCGAACTCAAATGTACAAATGTTTGATGGACGAAGAGAATATATATTTGTTTGCTTACTAATTACCTATGTAGCTCGTGAAAAATATGTTCATCTACAACGGTTTTTCATTTCCTTGACGTGCGTGGATTGGTCTAATGATACTAAGGTTTAACTATATTTTATATTGATGATTCACGTTTAATACAATAAGTTTATTGTTGTTGGATCCACCATTAACTTCCTCCCAAATTAAATGTCTTTGCCATCAAAATTCACATATTAATACAATAAGGGCTCATTTGGTACCTTAGATATGTTGAAGCTAGATTGGATAAATTTAATAAGTTGAGTTGGGTTGTTTGGAGATAATAGTTATTTGTATATTTGTTTGGTAGTTTAGATGAATACAATAAATATAATATTTTGGTTGGTAGTCCAATTGATAATTGTTTATATTTTCAATCTTACCATATAAGAGAACATAGAGTAGGGTGAGAAACAAATGGTAGAGTTGCAACAAATAACCAAGAAATACCAACGCCCACAACACCATGTAAGACACTATTAATTTCACAACACTTTCTTCATCCCACAATCACAAACATTATTTCTTCTTGACTTCTTTAACAAAATCGGTTGATGAAACTTGTACCAAATCTTAAATTACGTACATGGTAAATGAACGAAATTAGGGATAAAAATGATGGATGAAGACGGATTAATTTTGTATATCATGTTTCATATAAGTTACCAAATGGGCCCTAATTTTATTTTCATTTTTTATCTTTAATTACTGTATAAAAAATAAAAATGCTTTAATTATGAAAAGGGTAAAATTAAAATTTTGGAGTTATTTCTATTTTAAATTTTGAAATAAAATATTTATTAGGAGATAATTTTTTTTCTTAAGGAACACATGTCGAACGACGGAGGACTATATATTTAGTTATTAACCGTGTTAATATTTAAAACATTAAAGAATTAGTAAAACATAAATAATATAAATTGATAAATCATATTCAAATAATTATAACTTAATTATGTAAATTTGTGGCTATTATTTATTTTTTTGTTTTTGACTATTAACTACTCTCTCCGTCCATGAATGTTTGTTACATTTTGACTCGACACGTGTTTTAATGTAGTGTTTTGATTTTAGATGGAAAACTGTAGTTAGTGGAGTTTGAGTCCCACTTGTTATTTTTATTTAATTAAAGTGTGTGTGCTATAAATAGAAAATTTAAAATGTAACAAACATTAGTTGACGGAGAAGTATATGATAGATGATAAGATTTTTTAGGCTTTTGGGATGGTTTAACTTGGGCTGGGCTGGGGCGCATTCGGCCTTGGAATAGTTAACTAGGCTGAGAATGGGCTGAGGCTGAGCGTGTTTTGTGTTCTGGTTTGGGCTTTAAACTGAATGAATACTACTGGGCGGCGGCAAATTCAGTGAATTCTAAGACTTATACTTGTGAAGATGAAAATTGCGTACAACGGAAACGGCCTTCCAATGTCGTCGGCGGCGGTGAGGTCATGGAGAACGGCGTTTCTGACACTCAGAGACGAAACCTCGGCGTTGCCACCTCCCGCCATCGTCGTCGGCCTCCTCCACAACCTCATATTATCTCAATGCGATTATCTCGTTGCTGCTGCGCCACAGTTGCCCCCGCACGAGGTAGTTATCCTTCAACTTCCACCAAATCCATATCTGATCTCATGATCTGATAATTTGTTGTATTTTCAATCGCAGCTCACATCCGACTTGATGCTGCTTTTGGAGCTGGCTCGCAACCTCTCTCATTCTCAGGAAGGGATCGAAGACGTTATTCAGACCGTCATTCAGTTATCTCAATTGGTACTTGCTTGTAGTTGCTTAGTTTTTGCTTCTTTCGCTGCTTGGGTTTCCGTTCATGCTTCAGTTTTGGTGTCGTTGTGAGGAGTAGAGTGAGCAACTTGAAAGATATCAGCTGATTCAGATCACTTTTCTTATCAGCCAAAAACAACATGAGTGATGTTCTACTGGTAATCTTTATATCGGAATATGCAAGGATATAAGCTTCATGATTGATGAAAAATGTAATTCTTGTTTCTTTCAAAAAGTTCATCCTATTAAGAACGAGTCGCCTAAATAATTCTTCTTAGCTGGCTCACAACCTCTCTCATTCTCAACAAGGAATCAAACTCATTTCTCAGACCTTCTCTGAATTTTCTTGATTGGTACTTATTTTAAGTTGCTTAGTTTTACTTAGGTTGCTGCTTGGATTTCCATTTCATGCTTCAGTTTTGGCGTCATTGTGTCATTGTTACAGTTGAATGAGTACCAGTTCTCCTTTTCTCATTGGCTTAAGGATTTAATCTCACTTTTAATGCTAATTTTTGTAAATGTATACGATATGTGCAAGGAAATTGATAAGATTGCAAATTATTATTCAGATAAAATGCAGGTAGCTTTTATATTGAAATATGCAAGTATATCTTCACGATTAGTAAAAGTGCAATCCTTGAATTTTTCAATAATTTCATCCATTTTTGTGAGCGAGTCATCTAAATAATCCACTTAACTAGCTAAGCTATTCTAAAGGGTTTGCTTGCTAAGTAGGATTGATATAATCCCATATACTATTCAGTGGTTGATACCGGTCGTCGCCCCCTTCAGATTTATTCACGTGGGAAGTGCAATCGTTAATTATCATTGAGTTTTAATTTTTTTTAGAGTCTGTATTATTATTAGTATCATTTTATTGTTGGGTTTGGCCCACAGTTTGCATGGGATTAGTGTTTTATTATTTATAGGAAATAAGAAAGAGAGAATGGCGTCTTTTGTTTTGCATGAATTCTGGAACGGAGAGTTCTCCGCTGGCCTCGTGAGAGGATTTCTATTCAGTGATATTTTATTGAGTTTTTTTCTACGAGTTCCGCCTTTACTCTATCAGTGTTGTGATGCATAATTGAATTTGGCACCATTAGGAAGTGTTTCCCTGCTTAATTTGCAGATTAAGAAATGAGTTGTGCAATTTGGCACCATTAGGAAGTGTTTCCCTGCTTACTTTGAAGATTAAGAAATAAGTGTCAGTGTGTCACAACGTCACGTCATCAATTTGAAGTTTCCCTTTGTGGCACATGCTACATATTCCCTCAGAAATAATGTCCTCTAGGTTAATGAGGTGAATAATATGAAGATGTGTGCATCTGACAATTTTCCTTTTTGTTGCAGATATATGGCATGTGCCGTGCCTCTTATCTTGAAATGAATTCAACTATGTGGGGCCTTGTGCTTGAGTCTTCTAAAAGGATAATGCAAATTGTTCTTGGCAACGCCGAATCAAAGATGACAATTATTAGAACTGTTGATGTAATTAAATCCACTAAGCAGTGCTTAGAAAGTATAAGGTGTGGTAGTTTCTGAACCTTCCTCTATGTTCTCCCTCCTTTTTTTTTTCTTCTTTCATGTTGGAGTTTAAAAGCGTAATATAGGAAGACTTATTCTGAGAACTGAATAAAATGGAGAACAAATTAATGGATGATGAATTTCTCCAAACAAGATCAATGGTTGTGTATGTCAGTGAGCTAAGATGATTAAAAATTTAGTTTCCGCGACTCTTGAAGTTGAGGAGTGTTATTTATAGTTAGGTATGAATATCTAAATAGGTAAGGGTTCTACTGATTTGATCTCCTTCAGTCAAGATCCCTAAAATCATGCCTTCCCATTGCTAATTATTTCCTTAATTAATCTCTTGAGATTAATTGACAATCTATGGCCCACCCACTCTATTGTATTTTTTCATCTTTGTCTGCTTGTTGCTATTGCTTCATCTTATCATTACATTAGGTCTGTCCTATACCCCATAACTTTACTTTTTCTTCTTCCTTTTGTTTTACGTCATTTTTCTTGGTTGGGGTTGCGTATGCTGCATATTTTGCTAATACTCTGCTAGACACCTCACCTATAGATAATGCACTTGTAATTTATTCAATTTTCAGGTTACAGTTCAGTTTATATCAAGCAACTGCTTCACTCTATGAAAATGGACAACTGCTGAGATTCGTTCTTGAAGTGGTTGAGTATTTTCAAGGGGACTCAAAGCACACTATATATTTTAGTGACGATTTTGTATGTGGAGGTGCATGTGAAGTGTTAATAATTGCATTTGCCATGATTGGCGAAGTATACAGCAGAGTAGGTGCTTCTTTGCCAGTTGAGATTTGGAAGTCAACTGTTGAGGTATGTGTGCATTGTGATACACTTGAAATTACCATCTGAAATAGTAATATAGGGTTTATTTAATTATTTGGCAGGCCCTGAGACAAGTTATGGACATCTTGGCATCTAAGAGCCTTTTGTTAGATGATAATACAGTTGCCATGTAACTCTCTCTTCCTTTCATGTCAGACTTCTGTTGGAAGAATGTGTTCATGAGAAATCAAAAATGTTGTTCGTATTGATCAGGTTTTATGTTGAGCTTCTCCGTTGTCTGCATTTGGTTTTAGCAGAACCTAGAGGATATCTAGCCGAACATGTAAGAGACTACCTCTTACATTGGTTTCATTTGGTGAATGATCCACTCTCATGAATTCATCCTTGTATTCAATACTTTTAGGTGGCTGGCTTTGTAGCAGCATTGAGAATCTTCTTCCGCTATGGCCTTGTAAACAAGTTATCGACCATGACCCAACAAGCTAAATGCACGAATGGAGTAGGCTCAACAAGCCAAAATGTGCGTTTTGAAGTATCACATCAATCGAAAAGTGGCCGTTACAGGCCTCCGCATTTGCGCAAAAATGTTGAAGGAAATCATAAAGATGAGAAGTGTCTGGTTTCTTCTAGCAATGAATTTAGTTTATCTGATTCAGATTGCAGCGATAATGATGGATCAGTAATGGATAGTAACAGCAATCCATATTCAGCTAAGGCAAGATTAACTGCAATTCTTTGTGTTCAGGTGAGTTCACTTTGCCTTATGCTTTTAGTGTCCATAATAGAATGAAAAGTTGTGGGGGGGGGGGGGGTGGTAAACATATCATAAAGTAGTAAAGTACACAAAACACCATCAGAGCTAAGATTTATAGTGGTGTAATTGAGGAAAGTCAAAAGTAGAGAACTATGATAATATCTTTTGATAATTGATTAATTGTTTGCTTACGGAGATGACAACTCTTTATAAGTTTACACAGTAGCTTCGAGTCCTATATTTTACTGCAATTCATACTAGTTTTTGGGTCACTTGTTTTATCTGTAACTGTGGGATTACATATGACTTTTTACAGGTATGATCTTTAGCTTTTATGACCTTAGGTCTTTCAAAGTCAAGAATCTATATCAACAAAAGTTATTTGGTTATAGGTCCCATCTATATTATCAATTCTTTCTCTGATCCTTGGATTTTTCTTGAAGGATCTTTGCCGAGCTGATCCCAAATTGTTTACGGCCCAATGGACAATGCTTTTGCCTTCCAGTGATGTGCTACAGCACAGGTTAAGCATGTGATCCCACTGTTTGTTTATTTTTTTTGAATTGTTTGTTCTTTTGAATTGGTAATATATTAAAATTTCAAAGTCCATGTCATAGAGTGTGCTTTTATTATCCGTTTGGATCATCCACCAAGGGCGTGATGTTTTCTTTTTTAGACATGCTCCCACAAAATACTCAATATGTTAACCTCACAAATAATCAATTTTGCGGACCCATTTCTCTACTTAAAACACATCTATCAACTTTATTAAAACTCGTGCCGCCTCCTTCAACACACTCTTGATGGACGGAGAGAGTATTTTTTTATTGTAGTTTTGAAGCATTTATGGGTTTGTATTTTACTAGAAAACTGTATGTCTTTTGTTCATCAATTTATTTGCTCTCTTTTTTTGCAGGAAACACGACACTACTCTGTTGAGTTGCATGCTTTTTGACCCTTCTTTAAAGGTTTCACAATATTGGTTGTAGTTACTATGGAATGCGCCATTTTTCCACTCTTGCTTTTGTTTTTATGTATCTTTTCTAAAGTGTATCTTACAACTGTAGAATCTTTGGTTCATTCAAATGCTATGGTCCTATCGCATAGCGCATATCCCACTTTCCTTATTTGGTGGTTTTATGTACTAAGACATCCATAAACTTTTGCTTAGGTACGGATTGCTGCTGCTTCTTCTATTATGGTAATGCTGGATGGGCCAGCTTCTGTTTCCCTACAGGTAGCAGAATGTAGAGAGCACTCAAAACAAGGGTCATTTACCACTCTTTCCAGTTCTCTTGGGCATATCTTGATGCAACTTCATTCAGGTATTGGAATCTAAAAGTTCCTTTGTTAGTGCATTTTTCATACTAGTCCTTCCAAAAGAGTGCACTTTTGAATTGTCAATTTAAAACTTGATTTTAGCAAGTATTAACAGATTTGGTGATAGAATCTAGTAACGTGACGACACATAAGAGTTTTTACTATGTAAAAGTGAACAACTTGATTTCACTATTTTGGTTGATTAAGGTTTGGTTACATATATATATATATATATATATTGAGGTGTGATTGGTCACTCTGTTTTGATAAAATAACAAATTCTCCTAATCACAACGAATTCATGAAATAATTACTGAAGTTTTATAGCTTTTAATAATTATATTGAATTCCAAATTTCACTAGATTCTGACACAGTTGTAGCTATTGGAAGGAGAAATGGATGTTGGAGTCTTATTTTTATTTTTAAATTTTTTGGGTCAGAATCGATTGAGCCTATCTTATAGTAGCAGTGCAATTGACGAAATCTATTTTTATTGAGCAGGTACTTTGTATTTAATCAAGCATGAAACTAGCGGGAAATTGCTTGGATTGTCATTTAAAATCCTAATGCTTTTGATAGCATCTACGCCGTAAGTTTTAATGCGTACTACTTCAGTATTACTTATAAGTTAGAAATCCCAAGTTGTTGGTGGTTGCACAGTGTTTAGCTTTTATCCTTGTCATTATTACACATTCTGCATGTTTCGGATAGACAGTATGGGAATCCTATGTGCTAAACTGAGAGTTGAGAATGTATAACATTTGATCGAAATTATTTGCATTTAGTATTAATGGTGATTTATCAGTGCATCAATTTTGTTAAAATGGTATAATTGTTCTCCATCCTGTAGATATTCAAGAATGCCTACCGAGCTACTCTCTAGGGTTATTTCTTCAGTCCAGTCAACAATTGAAGAGGGGTTCCCTCTTCATAATGATCGAAATAGCTTGCTTGTAAGTATGAAATTTTCAAATCCTTTCTTCACAATGATATGGCTCTATTTTCTGGCTTCTTTTTGTTGTGAACTTTGTTTATCTGTCTTCCCATGTGAAAACTCGATTTATTTCTCAGAGTTTTAATACTAATTTATAGAAATGTTTCATGGATTTTACTTTAGAGTTTTGATTCCTTATTCTCCTCAAGGTTCACTCATTTATAATACTGTTCCAAAATTTTATGATTTAGGCTCTCGGCTCTTAAATTTGGATAGCTCTATGAAAGCCTGACAAGTAGTTCTTGGAGTTCCTATTCTATCTGTAAACTGTCAAACCTAATTTTGCCTTCAATGCAACATTTTGGATATTTAACAAGTCTTCATCATCTGTTGGCTACATTGTTATCGGCATCTTTTTTTCATGGTCTTGAAGTTCTATGAAGCATTTGGTTTCAAAATACACTTGCTTATACTGATGTCTAGTTTCCTGTTGAATACTCACTATTTACTTGAAATGAAATTTACATGATAGCTTTGGATCCAATTTGTCAGACTGTGGCATTTATTTGCTTAACCAGAGCTCTTTCCGTATCTGCTTCAATGGGTGTCAACAATATGCTGCTTGGAGAAATTTCATCAGGTACGTTGCGTTTTCCTTGTTCATTGATTGTTTTTATTGGTGCCTATGTGATACAACTAAGGTTTGTATTTTTTCCGTTTTTTCCAAGTGAGGAGAGCAAAACAATGCTATATTTATTATTCATCCAAAATAGCAATGTATGCATAATCCTAAGGTTGTCTATTTTTAAGAATGTGCCGACGAGAAAAGGAATAAGACTAGATTCCTAATAATGAATGAATGGATGAAAGGAAGCAACTTGTCTAGGGTTTGGAGAAAGATCACTTTTTATTCTATTGATCCCACAACCCAAAACTAACAATTAATTAACTAAATGAATATAAACAATGAAAGTAAAAGTACGAGGAGGTAACATCAGAGGGGCATACACTTGTGCACTTTCTCTCTCCTCATGTATACCTTGTGTGAACATCTCTTCCTCCTTCTAAACAGCTGTCCTACAGGCAAAAACCATCTCCAACAATTTAGACTCATCGACCCATATAGCTTCATAATTTTCTTCACTTGCAATGGCCAACTATGGGACCCATCACCAGACTGAGGGTTTTTTCATCCATAATAACACCAGCATGGCTTCTTTTCTCTTATCCTCTTCACATTTTTGAACTTTTTAATACGACTATCAGGTTAACTGATTATTTTTCACAATTATATGATTTACCAGGACGTCTTGAAGTTCAAAGATCTGGGGTCCTATATACATTATTTCGATATTCTGAACGATTATCATCCCCGTCAATAAGCTTAGAAGCACTTCAGGTGACATTTTTCTTTTCTGGGCAAACTAATATCATCTGACTGTCAACTTACCAGAAAATACACTAATATATACTGTTGAGCGATGACAACCTGTGGAAATCAAATTTATCTAATCGAACCAATCAATCTCAACTACTATGCACATGATTAATTTTTGCTATTATTTTTCTTTGTCCACTTCTCTTCGTCAAAATCTTTGAAGTCTATATTCTAAATGTATTAAAGAAACTGTCTAAATTGCTTAGTCCTTTAAGAACAATCCTGCTGCCAAGTCTCCTAATCGGCGTTGCAATTTGATGATTTATATTTGGAGCCTAATACAAACCACTGTATTCAAGAGATAAGAAAACATATTCTCCTAAAAGGATATTCCTTGCCTTTTAGTCTTAGTCTTCATTCTGTGTTTACCCAAAATAACTGAATAGTTTTAGTCTGGAGTAATTTTGCTTCCATTTGGAGTTTTTTCAAGCAATTATAATGTTTTAGATGGTTGCTGTAGGCTCTCAAATCATTGTCTCATAATTATCCAAATGTAACGACCTTATGTTGGGAACGACTGTCCTCTATTATTTATGGAATATTGAGCTCAACCCAAGATGAGTCTTCAAGACTGTGGAGAGGTAATGTTGAGCAGACTGCTGTGCAGATCAAGGAGAGAGTCATCACTGCTGCAGTCAAGGTGGATCTGTTTTATTTCAACATTAATGATATTTTCTTAGTATACTTCAATTATCTAAATAAATCTGCATCATGGATAGACGGGTGTTGGGTATTTCGCTATAGCTAATATTTGCTTAGGATTAGAACTCTTATTTGGGAAATGATGGTGGTAAATTCAAGTAAAATACTAAGTGGTGCAGAGTTGTTAAAATTTAATATGGATCCCAAATTATCAGATGGTATTATGAGCATTGTTGTTGGAACTACTTTGGAAGCCCATGGAAGTGCATTATAATGGTTTTCACCAATCAGATTCTTATGCATATAAGATAGAGAATCCTAGCTTAACCCAAACTCATGATCAAAGGTAAAGGGTTAACTCCCACTTGTATATCCTTATTCCTCACAAACTTTCATGTGCAACCAATGCAGGATATCAATATATCATAACAGATCCTTGTTAGAACTTAGAGGTGGTAAGAAAGTGAGATTTTAGGAGGGCGTTAGGGTGGTAATGATTTTCTAAGCAATGATATGTTTATGGTCTATTATTTTCTCATGAAGTGTTTTTGGTGCAAATTTGATTCCGCAAATGTAACAGTTCAAGATGTTTAGCTTAGTAATATGAACTAGAACTTAGTCAGGCTAAAACGAGCTAGGTTGTGGGGTGTCTTAAATTATCTTTTTGATGATGCATTTGGTGAAAACCATTCTTTGCTAGTTTTTATCTCTTATGAATTGCAACTTTATAGAGTTCCTTTAGCATATGAGCTTTGTTCTCATGTCTTGAATCTTTGTTCAGGTCTTGGATGAATGTCTTCGGGCTATTTCTGGCTTTAAAGGAACTGAAGATCTTTCAAATGATAATTTTCTTGACAATCCATTTACATCTGAATATGTGAAAACAAAGGCAATCTCATCAGCTCCATCATACATATTGGAGAGCCCTGTTTCAATCATTGATGATACTAAAACATGTACTGTAGCAGCTGAGAGGTGGTTGGAAGCAACAATAAAACATATGCCTCTTGTTATTAATCATTCTTCTGCAATGGTTAGTTGAAATGAGATTCAATCTCTTCATGTCTTTGTCTAGGGTTTAGTTTTTATTAGAATACACTAATAATATAAAGATTAAAGAGTTATTAAACAAAAGAGCTACTAAACATTTAATTTGAAATGCAAAAAGCATAATTTTACCATTTTCCCTGATAAACTCATTCAGTTTTAGTGATTGTTATTACTTGATGTATTGTTCGGTTCATGAGTTTGCAACAAAAGACACTGTCTATACAAAATAAATACTTTCTGAAGATGAACTATGATTCATTGAAGAAGAATGATTAATTTCTTGAAATAGTTAAATGCAATCAAATATCTATGAGTGAATTGATTAGAATGACAGCATGAAGATAGAAATAGTAGCTGAAACCTAACCTGGCTCAACTGAGAACTACACCGATATCTGTTTTGTATAGTTGAAGAATTTTTAAAAAAAAAAAAAATTATTTATTTTTATTTCTCCCTTTGCCTTATATTTCCATTCTTAAGCAATGGAACTCATTGATATGTAACTCAGTTGCATATTGTGATTTATGTAACTCATTCATATGTAATGCATATTCTAGAAGTCGTGCAAGTGCATTTCATTTTTCCTTTTCTTTGGAAAAGGTAAGGGCTGCATCAGTGACCTGTTTTGCTGGGATGACTTCTCCTGTTTTCTCTTCTCTTCCCGAGGACAAACAGGAATACATAATCAGATCTTCAGTAAGTTCTGTCTTAAGTTTTTTTTTTTTTTTTTTTTTTTTTTTTTTTTTTTTTTTTATTAAGTTCTGTCTTAAGTTGTAGCTCCAGTTTTTCGAAGTAATAAGTAATAGCTGGCCATTATGCTGCACTTGAAAATTTCCTATATTCATCTACAAAAATTTGTAGTATTTCCTTAATTCTTATTTAATGTGTTTTGTCTCTTAAATTTCACAAATTTCTTTTCTGCCTCTGAAATCTATATTTTAACTTCTAATGTTGAGGCAGAATTGAAATATGTTATTGTATGATTGACAGTAAATCCACAGAACTCCAGAATAACTCTCACATGAAACTTAATAGCAAGTCAGGACAGCATTACTATGCCTTCATAGGGAGGGGAGGTGCTGAATATTATGATATATATATTTCATGGACTCCTTGCAGATTAATGCTGCTTTAAATGATGAGGTTCCTTCAGTTAGGTCAGCTGCTTGCCGAGCCATTGGTGTTATTGCATGTTTTCCACAAATATATCATAGGTACACAGAAGCTGATTAGTCTTACAGTTTCATGTACTGATAATCTGAGAAATACTCAAATTTGCTACTTGTTGCAGCACAGAGGTCCTTGAGAAGTTTATCCAGGCTGTTGAGCGCAATACATGTGATTCACTTGCTTCTGTAAGTTCTATTTCATGTGTCCTAGTTCCTTTCCTTGTTTTGTTTAGTCTTATCTTCTCTCTCTCTCTCTCTCTCTCACACACAAACACATCCAAACACACACAAGTATATTGAAGTCGTAGACAGCAATCACATAGAGAACAAATTAATGTAGTAAGTCCTTCTGAGGGTAAAGTGCAGATAATGCGTTAAGATGATCAGACTCTTTTACTAAGCATGATAGTTTAAAATACATTTACTATCATTGAGATGCTTAGAAAACCATGACATTTCACCATAAGCTTTGTAACCCAGCCTTGTTCTTCACCTTTATATGGTGAATAACTGTGGTACACTTTGCAAATAAAAAGAAGAAAAAAGAAGAAAGAAGAAGAAGAAAAAAGAAGAGAGAAAACTTGACATTTTGTTTTCAGTAACATGTCAGTTATTTTCATTGTTAGTTCAAGTGTTCAACAAATCAGCTCTGATGTGATTTCTAAATAGTACTAGAACATCTATCCATATTTTGATGATGGATAAGTCCACGTGTTGAGTTGAATGCTGATGATCATACCTGCCTACACATGAGGGGGCATGCGTTGAAGTCCTCTTTGCCTCCCCATTGACTTGGTAAAGATCCTCGTTTCACATATAATAAGTTGGATAACCTCTCCCCTTTAATAAGGCCTTTAAGAGGGGGGGGGGGGGGCGGCGATGACCCAATTATAATAGTTGGAGTGCTAAATAACAATTTCTATATAGCAATATAGAGAGGAATTGAAATGGCACAAGATGTTAAAAGTATTGTAACGATCCATTTTTTTAACTATATTAATTAGAATATTCTATACATAAATTTGCCCCAAGGAAAAGTGAGGCAAAATTGTACAATGAGAAAAATAAATAACTCATATTTTATAATCATAAAATGGAAAAGGTATACCGTGTGCACATGGTGGAAATCAATATGAAGCAACCAACAAAATATTTCCCCAAAAATTTTAACTATGTTCTTATAAATTTGAATGAAACTAGATAAACTAATAAAATTGAAATGACTTGCTAATATATCCTTAATCCTTGCGCTAGTCAATTTGAATGAAACTAGATAAACTAATAAAATTAAAATTATGACATCCCCCATATAATAATAGGTTGAGGGCTTTGCCAAACATACCATATCTATGAATATCTCTAAGATGGCTTTGAAATTGATGAGTTTATCTGTTCAAAGAAACCACAAGTTAATCAAGAGATAACTTTGAAGTTTGAACTACAATAACATTCCCAAGTAAAACATGTGTATCTAATTATTTATAAACTCATTGAAAGATAACTGCTTCTTTTCTTGCTCCAAGGTAATGATAAAACAATATTGTATTTTATACTTCAAAATAATTTTCCATGCTATGCACTAAAAAAATTTCATTAGGCTAATAAAATACTTTTATTGAAGTAAGATAATTTTCTTCTTAATTTTTTAAGATAATCGAAGAAATCATTTGGCTTAAAACATAATTAGATTTGTAAATTTAGACTAAGCAAAGATGCTTTGAATTACGGGTTTTATGGATAAAATTAAATTTGACTTCTATGTGCAAAATGGCTACTTGTTTGCTTGAATATATAAAAATAAACTATATCTAACTCTAAACATGCATGCGAATTTGGGTTGTTATATATATGGCGAGTGTTGCTCCCTCTTCAAGTTGAAGATTGTATTTAAACTTTTCTTCATGATAAGTCACTTTAATAGTTGTCTGAGGTGTTAGATTTGTCCTATAATTAATATTCCCTCCGTCCCCAAAATTATGCCCAACAAAAGATGACACATGTTTTAAACTTTTAATATATCGTGTTCATTGTATTGAGCGGATAAATGGTCCCACCATATTATATGTGGTAATTAGTGGGTATTATGGGGTTGAGATATTGAGATATCGGTGGTTGGCCATATATGGTAAAATGTGTAAATAAGTAGAGATATTTTTTATAGGTAGTGTCTATAAATGGAAATGGCATAGTTTTTTAGGACATGCCAAAATAAGGCTTTGTACTTTTTTGGATTTTATCCCCAACTTGATATTTTTTTTATAAACTTCAATTGGTTATTCACCATGGGGTGGTCTTTAAATTTGTGTTGTATACCTATTTACAAGAACAAAAGGAAATAAAACTAAAATATCAATTGGTTATTGTTGTAGTATTATAATGTTTTTACTTTTCTTATATTCTGTAATCCTAGTGTTTTCTATAAATATGTGTAGAGTCTCTTGTATAACAACAGACCGAATAAGATATTCTACTTTTCTCCTCTCAATATGTCTTTATATTTTACCATTCTACATGGTATTAGAGGGGTAAAAAAGTCCTTTGCCCTGGTTATACTCTGCCATGATACCGCCGCCGCAAACATCATATTCATATATATATATATATATCCAATAACTTAAGAATTATTTTGACATTAATAAGAAGAATGCAGAACATCATATTCTTATGTGTGTGTGTGTATATCCAATAACTTAAAAAATATTTTGAAGGAACTTCTGAAATCCCACCTCCTCACGACTTTTGAAATTGATGTCTTAGTTCTTGAGTCTCGAGTTAAATTATCTTGGTTGTCTAATCTGTATGAATTCAATATATATTCTAAATGTGGGAGTCTGCTTTTTTAATTTGAGTTTTCTTTTTCTTATGTATTCTCTACATGTTTCAATTTTAAAGCAATGCATTTAATGTCAATTTTTAGGTCCGCATTACAGCTTCGTGGGCATTAGCAAACATATGTGATTCTCTTAGCCATTGCTTGGATGCATTTCATTCTGGAAGAGGTTCAGTTGGTGAGCAGTTGCTGGAATCTTATATTTACTTCTCTGTGATTATTGATGTGTATATTTCTCCAATCTAACATTTGATTGAGACAGGACCCTCAAAATGTTCTGAATTCACATCTGTGGTAGTAGATAGTGCATTACGGCTGGCAAGGGATAATGACAAGGTAGTGAAGAAAAACATTTGTCCAAGTCACACTGATACATTTTAGGACTTTTATGATTGAATATGACATCAACTGAGTTAAGGCCATTCAAATTATTTCATCTCCATCTACTAGCAAGCCTCATGTTGCAACTGTGTTAATGTAGCTTTAAGGTATTATCTGCCTGGTCATATAGCTCATATAAAAAAATTAATAAAATGTAGAACATAATGTATCTTCTTGCTCATTTATTTGGTCATATGATTTTTCTTAATTTCTTTGGTTTTATTCCATGGACCACTTTTTAGATTTTCAAAATTTTCAGTGTAATATTGCATAGCAGGTCTCAGTTTGATTTCTTAATAAGTTAAAACTATATTTCTGTGGAACTACGTTAACAATCTTTGGTTCAGAAATGTTCCTTTAACTAGTTCCTCTGAAACTCTAAATTAGTGTTTTTGTTAATTGGTATAATTGATAGAATCTGTCACTTGGATGATTTTGAAAAACTTATCAAACCAACTCATCATTCATTTGTGTTATAATTTGCTCATAGTTGCAATATTGATGTGGTTTTAATACCTCAAAGCATAAGTTGGGCCAATTGCATGTTCATGGTGCACCTCTTGCTCTATTCCTGATTTATTTTAAATGCGGTACAGGTCAAAGCAAATGCTGTAAGAGGTCTAGGAAACCTTGCAAGATCTATCCAATTTACAAAACAATTACCTGTTATTGATCCACTGGATCCGGTGCATTCTAGAATTGAATATCATAGCAGTCAAGGACTCACATATCATATGAAAGAAAGGTCACAATCATTTCAAAGTTCATCAGGGAGTTCTGATTGGCTTGAACAGATGGTGCATGTTTTTCTTTCATGTGTTACAACTGGAAACTCTAAGGTTTGGTGAAATAAATTATTATTACTGTCTTTGTTTTTACCATAATCCAATCTTCTTGAAACTAAGCATTGCTAACAGGTTCAATGGAATGTATGTTATGCATTGAGCAATTTATTTTTGAACAAGTCATTAAAGCTGCGAGACATGGATTGGTGAGTGACCTTTTTCTATAGTTGCTTTACTGGACAGAAGGGAAAGACTTCTTTTACTTGCTATGCAAGAATGGAAGAGTTTTAGTAGATGAGAAAGGCTCAAATTGTTTCCATATATAAAGCAGGCTTGATATTGTTATAATTCCACTCCAGTGACTAGGGAGATTGAAAGTAATTGTTGGAGAAATCACTAAAGTTGCACCTCTAGTTTGTTTTGACTGCATATCCCAGTTGTTAAATGTTTTCTTGAATTTGACGTTGTACGCGTGAATATGTATAATGTGACTTCGTTGTTGCTTGGGATCAACTCTGCCCCTAGTGTAAAAACTTTATCACCAATATATAAGGTGATGAGTTTTTGTAAATGTCTAATTATTTTGAATATATTAACCAGAACAAGAGTCAATTTTTTGCATAGACTGGTTTTAGCATAGTGAACACCAGATGGTCGCCATGTTATCACGTTATTTGTTTTATCTCCAACTAAAATTAAAATATCCCTATACTATTTCAATTTCCTGTTCTCGTTCTGATCCTTGTGATTTTCTTGGGGTAGTTTTGTTGCTTAATTGTTTGTGCTGCCCTAAGCCTTGTTAAATTCTGACTGCATTTACCTGTAGTGAGAAAACAAAAGAGTAAAGGTATATTCTCAAAGTTCATTGGTTATATTAATTATTTTAAGTACTGGATTATTGTGAATTAATTGGCGTCCATTGCAGTTATTAATTTGGATGTTTCTCATTCGTTCTAATGAAAGGTACTTGCATATTCTAAGATTTTACTTTGATAATTTTCAGGTCCTCTCCTGTATTTAGTATCCTTTTGTTGCTACTTCGGGATTCTTCAAATTGTAAGATAAGGATACAAGCTGCTGCTGCCTTGGCTGTACCAGAAACTATAAATGGTGAGATAGTAGTAGTTAATTAATAACTAGAATGACTGACCTCTAATAGTATCTCTTTCTTTCGAACTCCATTACATCCTCTGTTCTATTGTATTTGTATCTACATTGTTTTCTTCTTGGATAAGTTCCTAAAAAAAAAATCCCAAAATGCTTGGATTAACCTGAACTTTACTAAAAGAAGGTTTTTATTTAATAGTTTTTTTGGGTTAAACATGGCTTGCAAAACCACACGTCATATAATGTGAAGCTTAATCAATTTTTTGCATTTCTTCCCCCCTTCCAGTTACCAAAAAAACTAGAGTAATTAAGTATTGAATGGTGTTAGTATCATGAGATCCATTCTCTTCTTTGAGTTTGATCTTTGATGCTTGTCTTGATCTGATTTAATTTCCATTTATATCCTTTTCTTATGTTCTATTTCTTTTGCAGATTATGGAAAATCATATTATGATGTTGTTAAAAGTGTGGAGCATGTTGTTGAGAACTTTAAATCAGATCAAACGTCAGAACCTTCTAACTACAAGTACTGGATTGCCCTGGAAAAGCAGGTCAGCATGAGGAGTTCCCATTACACTTTGCTATCGACATGAACATATAATTTTTATAATTCTGTAGATGAAAGCATTTTTATGTTGGATTGTTTTCTTCTCCTTCGCCTTTGAAGGAGTAATATTTGTATTTGTTTTCTTTGCTTGTCCATATATGACTGGCCATGCGTAATCTGTACGTTCTTTTGAAAACACAAATGATTTGGTAAGTTTGTTATCATCATCAAGTTTCTTGGGTTTACTATTGGTGTTTGTTTGTTGCAGTTGACTTGGACTATGCTGCATTTGCTGGGTCTTGCTTCAAAGTGTGACCAACGAGCAATACAAGATTTACTTGTCAAAGTAAGACAAGTGACATTTCGTTTTTGTTTTTGTTTTTGTTTGTTTGTTCTTGTTTTTTCTGGGTACAGCTTGGTTATGTTTCATAGAAGCGTGTCATTTGCTTGTTTTAAATTTAGACTAATTCATGCAGAAAGCATCATTCCTTGAGGTTTGGATTGGAGATCTGTGCTCATCTCTTGGGGATAATAGTAGTTCACGTGAGCAGAAAAAGGATGTTATATTGAGAACAATTCAGTCACTGATTGAGAAGTATAAGACCAGTAATCATCATCTCATTGCTCAAAGATTTGAAAAATTGGCCAGTAGCTTGCTCCAAATAGACGATCCTTGTAAGTAAAAAAGACTGATGCATCACCTTTTGAATGAGATGAATTTATACAAATGATATGATTTATATTTAAGTGACTATTATTTATATATCACTAAATTTATGGCTATTATTTTATAACACAAGAAAAATATCATCGTTGTCAGTTGTCACCATCGAGAGTTTCAACTTTGTACTTCACTTTCATAATGGGATAATATTTTCTACAATCATTCTCTTAATAAAAAAATTATTTCGTTGAAGCATCTCCATAAAAAAAAAGAGTATTTTGTCAATGTATCATTATTAAGAGTCTTGCTGTTTTATTTTAATGTACTAATAATAAATTTGTATATTCTCGTGATGCACACTATTCAACCCCCTATTTTATTTTTACCCAGTCAAACATTTCGGATTAATTTTCCTTTGTTCCCAAGAAACCACTTAAACCAGAAGAACTAACTCTTTTAAATTTAATGTAAATTATAGTATTGCAAGACTTATCACCCTCTTCATGTTGAAGTAGTGAACTTTGTTCTATGATGCTACAACTTACATGTATAAATTAAGCCAATGTTTTTTGGGAGGTCATATTGGCTTATAAAGCTTATTTAATGTATATTTGGTTTAATTGATGGATTAATTAAGAAATAAAACTATTCCACCACAAAAATGACCGACCATGTGTGTCTATTATGAAGGTGTACAAGTTAATAACCAATTGTCTAATGCATTCATTGGAATTTTCTATTAAGTTCAACGAGCTAGGAAATAAAATATTGAAAAAGGAGACTTTAATTAGGGGTGAGCAAAATGTGGTAAAAAATCGAAAACCGAACCGAACCGAACCGATGATTTCGGTTCGGTTTTTTACTATTCGGTTCGGTTTCGGTTTGCAAATGTAAAAAAATCGATTTTTCGGTTCGGTTATGGTTTTGATAGTGAAAAAACCGAATTATCGTAAACCGAACCGAAAATATATAATATTTATTTATTATATATATATATATATATATATACTTTAAAAAATAGGAGCCCTAATTTTTCTAATTTTGGCATTTGAAGCCAGAAAGTGCTGCACTGTACGCTGCCCCCCTCCCTTCTGTGTTCTGCCCTTTTCTTTCTTTCGATCTCCCGCTTCCTCACACCCAATGCCCGACACTCGTCCTTGAATTCTCAATCCCACCGTTGTCCAACACCATCGTCGTCGTCGAATCCTCAGTCCCACTGTCAATGGGTTTGCTTGGTTACTGAAGATTGAGGTGAAATTTTTATTTTTCCTCTTCCTTATCCACCTCCACTTCTCTACTTGTTTTTTCTTCTAATTATTTCAATACTCTGTATTGCAGCAGATTTTAAGAAGTAAGAGGAGTTACACAACTTCATTAAGAGAGATTTAATTTTCCATTAAGATATTTGTCTTTGAGTAATTGTCATTTTGTCCATAAGTGCAATTGTTATACATATATTCAAGCTTCTGAAAATTGTGATATAACCAAAAAACGAGTAAAGCTAAAAAACGAATCGAATATCATTGTTTCTAAATTAGAAGTTGAATTTTAATTTGAGTTGCATAATAAGCAAAAGGAGCAGCCCCACTCTCTGTACACGTACACATATACACACAATTTTTACTCATTAATTTTTATTTAGACTTTTTATCTCCCATTTCATTTTCATTGTTGGGCAGAACCGCAGAAGTGTTCCACCATCAAAATGGAAAATAATAAAGATATATAACTTGGAAATAAAATTTTCGGTTCGGTTTGTATTCGGTTTTAATTTAATTCGGTTCGCTTTTTTTCGGTTTTCAATAATTTTTCGGTTCGGTAACCGAACCGAACCATGCTCACCCCTACTTGTAATAGGCCTCAATCAAGTCAATATTTTGCTGTAAACCAAGGCCAATATGATAGTGTGCGTGTGTTAGCCTAGTGGTAGTGGGGTTAATGTCCAAGACTTAGGTCTCGGGTTCGAGTCCTCCGTGACGTGGCTGTGTAATTTAATATTAATGTAATTCAATTTTTTTTTTAAAAAAAAAAAAAAAAAAAAAACCAAGGCCAATATGATATATATAAGCTTCTCGCCCTCCAACACATGAACACACACTCATAAATTCCAAAGCCCAGGAAGATAAATTTACTATACAAAGGTAAATCTTTTTCATATTTCTGCTTATTTTGAGTTGGAATGTGTACATTTTGTGAATTGGTATTCAATTATATCTGATGTTTCTCTAGAATTTATGGTATTCATATTTTCTTTGTAAGTTCAGTTCCCCTTCATATATATATTTATCTGTGTGTGCGTCTCTGAGTACTACACTGAGAAGAAATTTGACCGAGTTTTGCTAATATATAAATAGTAGCCAAGGATGTTTTGATATTTGGTTTCAATTAGCAATTAATATTTGCTATATCATATGTAGTTTAGTTAATAATACTCGCTCCGTCCACAAATTTTTCTTTTTGGTTTAACTCGGCATGCGTTTTAAAGAAATAGTTTAAATTTAAGTATATTGTGTGTTGACTATCGAGTGAAATTTAGATGTCACATGATTTATTGTATTTAATTGAATTGAGATGTAAACTTGTGATGGGAGAAAACCGACAAATTGAATAAGAGAATGAAGAAATAGGAGAGACTATCCCAAATTATTACAAGAACAACATGTATGCATACAAAACCTTGAAAAACAGTAAATTTAGCACTGAATAACCTCAACTTTCTCGATAATTTAGCTGATTTAATATTTAGAACATGCAAGGTGACGCTTGAGTTGAACTCATCTTTAAATTCTGCAAATTCGAGTAGTAGGTAAAGATGAGGAATTGGGGGTCAAAAGAATAAAATGTTTTTAATTAGTTAGCTAATAGTTTTACTTGGTGTAAATTTCCCTAAAACTTCCTCAATAAAATTTAAAATTTGTCTTTCCTTAAAACGAATTAGCAAGAACACTCTCTCAGCTAATTAAGTAAGTGAAGAAATTTGACAAAACCTTCCATCTCTAGGAAAAGCTTTATTTGTCTCTACTTTTGGGGCTGGAATTTTATGTTTTTCTTTAATTTCACTAATATAATAATTTTGACATAAAATAAATTTAAGATCTTTATGGAGTAAGATATGCTTGATTAGAATTATGCACACTATTAAGATTACTTTAATCACTGAGTTTTGAGATATTTTATAAATATAATCCTAATTAATAAGCATTAGACTATTCTATATTATTTTTATTTATATTAACTATCTCTATACGATTTTGGGGTGAGATCCTTTCATCATGTTTTACACTTTATAGTAAACAATATTAAAAATGAAGAATAAATTAATATTGGGGGCTAAGAAGATAGACGACTATATTTGTCAAAATTAAAAGATATACTAGTACTTTACAAGTATTCTTTGACTTTTTGGCTTTTTCTTACAAAATTAATCAGTCAAATATTGACCCAGATTGGTTGCTAAATTGGCTATAAATAAACATACAATATTGTTGATGAACTAATACTCAATTTCTAGCCAGTGGAAATGAAATGATGATGAAGTGTAGGTCAAAAAACTAGCATAAATTAGTTATATCCAAGTCTAAAGTTGACAACTTTCACAAAGTGTTCAAATTTTTTTTTTTTTATAAATTTTATAATATGTTCTTATCTCAATGTAGGAAAGAATTAACTCATTTTTCACCAAACCAAGCAAGACTACACTCTCTCAAGTCAAGAACATGGCAAAACCTTCAATCATAATGCTTGCATCCTTCTTCATCCTCCTCTCAACTTCTCCCTCAACACACTCCAACAATGATACCGATTTCGAAGCGCTATTAGCATTCAAGAAATCCATACACGACGATCCGCTCTCGGCCCTATCTTCATGGAACGAAACAACGAATTTCTGCGAATGGAACGGCGTTGCATGCAGCAAAAGGCATGAAAACAGAGTAGTCTCTGTTTCTCTGCAGTCTCAAGGCCTTGTTGGAACCCTTTCACCTCACATAGGCAACCTTTCCTTCCTCACAATCTTCAACTTGAAAAACAACACCTTCCGCGGCCCGATCCCTCAAGAGATCGGGCGGTTGAGAAGGCTTCAAAGCATCGAGTTTAGTAACAATTCATTCGAAGGTGGGATCCCAACAAACCTATCACAATGCAGAAAACTTAACTACCTAAATCTGATCGACAATCGCCTCACCGGCTCCATAGTCCCCGAGATCAGTTCACTTGTCAATCTCCAAGCCTTAGGCTTGACAACGAACATGCTCTCGGGGACTATCCCACTGTTCCTTGGAAACCTCACGAGCCTGACCCAACTCTCCTTGGCTGACTGTGGCTTGCAAGGAGAGATTCCCGAGTCACTCGTGCAACTCCAAGGAATCAAGTTGTTGAACCTAAGGCAGAATAGTCTCACTGGGAGAGTTCCATTAGGACTGTATAATCTTTCTAGTATGGATACCTTCTCCATTGGTTCTAATAAACTCCATGGAGTGATACCTTCTGACATAGTCTTTACACTTCCAAAGTTGAGGATTCTTGACTTGGCTGACAATCTTTTCACCGGAGCACTTCCATCTTCGCTGTCAAATGCTTCCCGGATCGAACATATATACGTAAGATCAAACAACTTCACCGGAGAAATGATAGATGTGAGAGGGGTTTCAGCTCTTAGATACCTTTTGGCTTCTTCTAACCTTTTTGAGGGAGATGTTGGTACTATTCTATCATCCTTTACCAACTGCACTAGCCTTGAAGTTCTCACTTTGGATCATAACCTCTTCACTGGTTCACTACCAGATTCCATTGGGAATCTGTCTAGCAACTTATGGGCCATTGATCTCAGTGTGAATCAGCTAAGTGGAAGCATTCCATTTAGTATTCGAAGCCTCGTTGGCCTCACTTCCTTGAACCTTGGGTTCAGTAATCTCGAGGGAGCTATACCTTCATCCATTGGCAAACTCTACAAGTTGCAAGAAATCTACCTCGATGGGAATGAGCTCACAAATGAGATGCCATCAGCACTTGGGAACTTAACATTGTTGAACATTCTGACCTTGTGGAATAACAATCTCTTCGGGAAGATTCCTCAAAGTCTTGGCAACTGCAGCAATTTGGGAGGGTTAGACCTCTCACACAACCATCTCAATGGTTCAATACCTCCGGAACTTATGAGGCTTTCGTCCATTTCTATCACACTCGACCTGTCATACAATGTCTTTACAGGCACTATTCCATTAGAAGTTGGTGCTTTGAGAAATCTTGGGGTGTTGGACTTGTCCCACAACGGATTATCCGGGCTCGTCCCGAGCTCTTTGAGCAGCTGCGTGATGCTGGAGTGGCTTCACCTTGGTAGCAATTCTCTTCAAGGAGAGATACCTGAGAGTCTGAGGACTTTGAGAGGTTTGCAAGATTTGGATCTTTCTTTCAATAACTTTTCTGGGTCGATTCCAAGATTTCTAGGGGAGCTTCCTTTAGTGAAGTTGAACCTCTCTTTCAATGCTCTGCATGGTGAAGTCCCTACGATGGGAGTTTTTCGAAACTCAAGTGCAGTCTCTCTTGAAGGAAACTTTGAGCTGTGTGGAGGCATTGCAAGCCTAAACCTTCCTTCTTGCTCTTCACCAAATTCCAAGAAGAAGGATCTTGGGAAAATCTTGATCCCTACTGCTGCAGCTATATGCATAAGCCTAGTGCTTTCAGCATTATTCTTTACAATCATGTGTAGGCGAAGAACATCGCAGAAAGTTCAAGCCCCTTCGACCACAATTGGTGATAACAAGTTTCTGAGGCTATCCTTTGAAGATCTGTCGAATGCCACAGGTGGATTCTCAGAGTCGAATCTACTTGGAGTAGGGAGATTTGGATGTGTGTACAGAGGAACCATTGTGAATGATGATGAGGAGGAGAGAGTTGTGGCAGTAAAGGTGCTTAATCTTAACGTAAGAGGTGCTTTTAAAAGCTTTGCATCGGAATGCAATGCATTAAGAGGCATAAGGCACAGAAACTTGTTGAAGATTTTGAGTGTATGCGACAGCATAGATTTCGAAAGGCGGGATTTCAAGGCATTGGTGTACGAAATCATGGCCAATGGAAGCTTGGAGAGTTGGCTGCATCAGAATCTTGAAAGCAGAAGAACTCTGAGCATGGTTCAGAGACTTGATATTGCCATTGACATTGCTTCTGCGGTCAAGTATTTGCATTGTGGTACTGATTCGGTAATCGTTCATGGAGATTTGAAGCCGAGTAACGTTCTTTTGGATGAAAACATGGTTGCCCGCCTCGGTGATTTCGGCCTAGCCAAAATCATTTCAAGCATCTCAGGAAACTTGTCATCTTTGAATGGAAGCAGATCAGCTACAATAAAGGGTACCATTGGCTACATTGCTCCAGGTTAGGTTTCTTCCAACGTTTTCACATTTGTATATATACTTTTTTGATAGTACAATGATTCATATTTGTATTAACTCATCAATATGTAGATTTTGGATCATGTTGGATGAATTAGTAAACCTTATCATAGATATGAAGCATTTTAGGCGTAAGATGATTCTTATCTTGCAACAATTATTAAAAATTTGTATAGTTATCTACATTATAACATGCATAACATGCTTTCTAGGAATAGAATAGCTTATATAGTATATCATATTACTTAAACAATTAAGTTTCCCTGTCTATTCAGAATATGGCATGAACAATGTGGTATCAACTCAGGGAGATGTGTACAGTTACGGGATTCTTTTGCTTGAAATGTTCACAAATAAAAGACCTACTACAAGTGATGCATTTGAAGGGTATTCAAATCTCCAAGATTTCGTTACCTATGTCTTACAAAAGTCTGTAACGGAAGTGGTCGATCCGTTTTTGCACAATTACTTTGACAAATATGGGGCTTGCATTGATTCGATTTTGAGCATTGGATTACGATGCTCAAAAGAACTTCCAAGAGATCGAATATCGATGACTCAAGTTGTTGATGAGCTAAAGAAGATAAGAAATGCGATTCTATCTTAGCTCAAATCATGAAATCAAGTAAGTTGTGTGCACGTATCTAGCAACATTAGAACTTTAGATATATTAAGCTTCAATTTGTCTTCATATTTATGTATCTATATCTATTTGATCAAATTTTACATTCCTTATTGGTTTTCTTCAACTTGTTTTCGAATTATATGTAATTTTTGTTCAAAATTTTAGAAATTATAACTGTTGGAATCAAAAGATTTTTTTCAGGGCATAAATGACATAGTGAAAGTTAAAACCCAAATAAAATTTTGTTTTAGTGAATATAATAAAAAAAAATTCTGGTTAGTAATAGAAAATCACAATTCAAAGTCCAAGTTTCAATCTTTGAGTCTATTAATTAATGTCAAAATATTGAGTTCACAAACAGGGGATGTGTCTACAGTCTACACAAACAGAATGCAATTACTACCATCTAATTTGAACCCAAAATAACTGCAAATTCTTGATTAAAACTAAGGTAAAATGCATATCTTTAGGGAGTGAAGGATACATATACATTCACATAACTTGTAGAGGAACTACAACTGAAGTCAGAACAAAATTCATGTCGCTATGATGTGATACTATTTGGGTGTAGTTCTTCACGCATTTGTTGCATCAGCATCTCTTCGAGGCAGTCAGCAAAAGTCGAGATCTTATGGCGTGAGGGTGTGCTCAAATTGTTCGCCATTTCCTAATGAGTTATAACACAACAGAAACATCAGATGTGTGCGTGCGTGTGTGTAGAGAGAGAGCATAGACAAAACATAGATTTTTTTTTCATCGATTCTTCAGTGAATGAGTTAACTGTCTAGACAAGGATGTACGCTGTCAAGTTTAATTCAGTCATGCTAGAGAGAACAGGAAGTAGATGCAGCTTCGAAAACACAGTGGAAACTGGAGAGCGTTATTCTGTAGTAAGCAGTCATTGACGTCATTTCTACTTTCCTCGATACAACTACCATGCTAAGATTATCTTTATGTACATAACACTCCCAAATTGTTTATCAGGATGGCAATTCACACAAGAGTCCAAGACAAGATACCTTGGGAACTAAATGCACATTTGTTTGAAGCTTGAAAATAGAAATAACACCACTTATGGTACTTACCAAAATATTGCAGAGGAAGCTTAAAGAAATTTCTTTAGAATACTGGCTTGTGTTCTTGAGTGATATTAGCTCCAACGCCAGATCTGATAATGGCCAACCTTGAGGCAGCTTTATAAAAGCATCAATCCCACCTACCACATGAGCTACTATGGTGTCTTCTCTGTCTAGGTACTCAAACGAGTGTCTAAAAGAATACAATGTAATAACTTGAAGACAACATGATAAAGAAAACTAATATAAAAATGTTACACAAATCAAAAGACAGGAAAAGATAAATAATACAAAAAAATACATGCTCCAGGATGGGGGCAGCATAGAAGAAGATAAAGACCCAGACTTTTCGGTGGGACAAAACTCGTATCATAAATATGAGTCGAGAAAGTGACAATTAAGTTTAAGTGATCACCAGATTGGGGTCAAGTGTATAGACATACTGACACACGTTTGTTTAGGTATTAGGGGACAAGTCACTGTTATGCAACAAAATCACTGTTACGAGCATTTTTGGAATCTGGACAGGATCTTTATATAATAAAAGTTGAATTGTGTAAACTCCTTTGAAATGGGAGATGATATGGAGATGAAATTGTTCTTGTTTCACATCCATGATGTTAAAAAGAATCATTCATTCACTCACTATGAAAGAATATTATATGTTTAAATGACTGAGCGAGGAACAAGCATGACACTGACCTTGACTTATTCGCATTCTTGACTACAAATCGTCTAAGTGAAGAGAGAGCAATCCTATCTTGTACCCTTCTCACAAGATACTCCAAGGAAGACCTGGTCTCAGTGACTGAGTATGCAGAATAAAGCTGTCTGGAGACACCACAATCAAAAAATCAGATCAGAAAATAAAACCAGACAACAGAGCCTTGAATTCATATTTCTCATGGAATTATAAAAGATAGGCCTTCAAGCAGACACAGTTATCTAGTATAGCTTTTATTGGTAAAATTTATGCAGGCAATAACAGAATGCAATATTTGAAGCTTTCCATAATAATTCACTATGGTACAACTTAAGCCACAATAAACATACATTTGTAGAGTGTGGACAAAGTAACCAACTGGCATGTAAATGACTTTCGTTGTAAATTTTTGTAATTTTATCCATTATGCCTTCATTATTGCTCACTACCCAAAATCATATAATCTTCATTTGCAAACTAAATATTGCTGGCGTTAACATTGTCATCAACATCCTCTCTAATGATGGCTGATGTCAGAACATTCACCAACAATCTTATTCTCACGAGTACTCGAGCCTTTACCAATACACCAAGCCTTGTTTCAATTAATTCAACTTGTATCCTACAGGCAAACCAACTGATATCTAGTTTGACCATTTCAATTATGAAACCCCAACACAAACAATAGAAACATGAGTGAGAACGACTGTTTAAAGGAAGTACAAACCTGAAAAAAATTGTAGCATCAAGAATGTCACCGATGTATACATCATTTGGGAATATCTAAACAATTCAACAGAGAGCAAGATTAGCATATAAGACGTATAAGCTGAGAAAAATGCATACGAAGACACCGAGGAGATAATTATTAATCAGATACTATAACACCAAAAGTTGAGTTCAAGTGACATAATGAGGGATTTTTTTTAGTTGTGACCAAAGAATGAAAAGCATAGCCTTACCTCAACATTCTTTACTTCCAATGTCTCATCTGCAGTTTCTATCATCAGTTCATGATTCATTTCCAAGGGTTCAATGATACTTTCAATTTCTTGCTTGTGCAGTACAGTTTCTAAATAAGGAATATATGTCTTCAAGGACAATCTTATGTTGTTCCCTTCAAATTCGATCATTTTGACACCTGTAAATGATTCCTCAAGTTTATCAACAGCTTCAAACCTGACAATGCAATATTTAAGTGGTAAGTCGCAAAGAAAAATAAAGGAACCGGAAGAATGAGCTGAGATTTTCCAAGGGCCAAAAACCTTTTAAAAATAGAATCAAGATCCTCTAATGACTTCAATGTTGCCTGGTTCTTCTCAATTTGATGACTCAGTTCTAATATCTGAACATATACCAGAAAAAGGCAGGAAGGTTAAATTGACCATTTGTTTTGCTTGCCTACTAAGAGTTGGGCTGAGGCAAGTTATGCAAGGGTTAACTATGAAAATCCTTCTAATAAAAGCCTTGAGGGTTTACGAGATTATCTGAGTTCCATGAAGCTAAAGAATGATAATCAACAGACAACTATTATAGCAATACACTGTTGAATACAGGAGGGGTCATATAACAAGCATACTTTTGAGAAAACAGGATACTATATTATGGCACTTTTTTAAAACTTCAAATGATGGTTCATGACTGTGAAACTAAGTAACTGTTAATGTTAGCTTAAAAAACCTTAAACTTTGATCCATGTTCATTCTGAGGGTCAGCATGATCATCTGCCAAGCAGGAGAGATCTATTTGAGCATTCTCCTTTGCACCCTCATTCTGCAGCAAAAGGAATATTAAAATAAGTAACATTCACAAAAAGAAAAAAGATATCCCTTGAAGAATAACAGCTTATCATTCGAGAGATGATTTCAATTTTGAGAACTGACGAGTTCAGATAAATAAACATAGAAGAACCACAATAAATCGAATGATTTAATGCCATGCAAGTTAATTGCATTTTATCTACATATAAAATAAGTAAGAAACAAATTGTTGCAATGAGATCAAATATTTTATGTGTCTTTAACCTATTAACGCTTTAATAGAAAAAGCAGATTTGGCTTACAGTAGCCCAAATCAGCATAAATGTTACGCTGCAGCATTGTCCAAAATTTATAGCTCAAGAAACTTTTTGCTAATGTCTACAGTCTATTTAAATAGTTATTTTTACTTCTATTGCCAGCTTGCCTTTCAGAATCAATTACTGTACACTGCATCAATTATCTTCCATTTTGAGTGACCACTGATCTATGTAGATTCCACTTTCCTTCCTGTACATGAACTATTTATTTCAAAGCAGCGAATGGATGTCTAATGCCTTGTGCCAACCGGTTTGGGAACTAGTAGCAATATATGACACAACATGTTTAGCTATGAACTAGTTAACATTCATAGTCAACTCGAGTTTCTAGTGGAATCATAAACACTCATGCTATTTTCCTTTTTCTGGAGGGCATTACACCGTTAGTTGAATAAAGGATGTAGATTTTTAACAAGGAGCTATAACCGTACTCCATTTGCATCCTGATAATTGTTCTAACATGAAAATACTTGACCTTCCTAATTTATCCCCTCCTCAGTCCTCACACTCCTTCCCTTTCATTCCCTTACAACCAAAAGATCAGAGCCTGCACAATCTTTGATCTGAGATTCTGCCATCACTCAACAACCTTGCCCTCCACCCACCCTAAATTCCCTAGCTTTTTCCTATTTAATCATGTACTCCTAGTTTATAATGCACTTCCCCAGTACAGTAGTTAACAGTATATCATGTAATGCATAACATTCTAACACATTAAATCAAAGTAAAATAAAGTTGAAGTGTCCTGTTAAAAATGTCAGCGAAATCACATGCACCAAAGTCATTCTCATTGCAGGTAATGACTTTTGAACGACACAATGGACTTAGTTTATACATTAACATACTAAAATGTCTGAACAAAAAATAATTTTAGTACGCCCAGGTAAACTACAATTGTCTTGATAAATTGATATTGAAGAAAATACTCCACAATCAAGCAAAAACTGTTCTTTCGATACTTCAAACCAAGTAACAAACCTGTGACTCGATGAACTCCAACGAACAACATAATTTCTCCAACTCAGTATCCAGTTTGTCATAGTCTGTATTTCAACACAATAACGTAAAAGAAAATAAATTTGTAGTGGTAATGATATCAAACAGATAAAAAGAAACCAACTACATGGTCCCAACTGATAATAAAAAGCTACCGATTCCAACAGAGTCGTAAAAACAGAAAAATGTACAGAATTTCGCAACAATTAATTGAAATAGTTTACTAGAATAAAAAGCATAGAAACTAAGTGATAAGAAGATTCTCAACCGTAACAAATGATCCCACCTTCCATGCATCTCCTTTGAAGTTCCTCAACTTCATCTTCGATGACTACATTTTCATCCTCAACTTTATTGAGCTCCTTCTTCAATTGCCCCAGTATATCATCTAGAGTTTTAAAACCCAACCAATTTGAGTATCCGAAACAAGTAAATAAATGTATGAATTACAAAAAACATTGTCTTTATTTGCAATGAAGCATGAACAATATCATTTTCGAAAACCACTCCGACGAAATAACCAGCGCCATCTTACTTAGGTCTTCACTTGACAATGAGCTTAAATTGGAAAACCACTCCGACGAAATCCAATCAATTTTTTTCTGAAAAAAAATTAAAAACCCCAATTCAGTAAATAGAGGATTATTTAAAACGGAAACACAACAATAAATTAATGAGTTTTCTATGTTGCGTACCTCAAGCTCAGAACCGACGTCGTTCACCAACTTCTCCACCTCCGCAGCGCCAACTTCTGAATTTTCATCGACATTCTTTAGCTCCGTAATACGACTGTTGTTGGAAAAAAAAAAAAACCAAATCTTTAGTTAATGAATAAAGCATTCTCATTTAAATTTTAGTGAAAATATAGAACCTTCGAAGAATGTTGAAATCAATTGGTCGGGAAGAAAGATCGCTAGTTGGTTCGCTCATGATTTGTTCTCCTCTTGGATGCTATCTACAGATTTCCTTCTTCTTTTCCTGCAATTTTCAATTTTTCTTTCACTTAGAAAAAATTCAATATATGTAGATGGTAGCGAAGTCATTTTCCCGCCTAAATTCTGCTTCTCTAATATATTCTTATGTTAATAAAAAGATGATAAATGCCATAATTTTTATAAATTATTTTCTACTACTTATAATAAACAAATTAGTTTGAGTGACACGATAAATACAAAATAAACTAAGATGGGAAGAGTATATATATAAATATAATGATGGCTATAACCAAGAACACATAAACTAGCTTGATCAGTGATGGTAATATATTCAAATTATTAAATAATAATATATTTCGTATATTAGAAATAAATGTATTGAGCGTTTAAAAATATAAGGCAAAATAAAAAATGAAAAAAAGTAAAATAAAAACTATAATTAAAAATATAATAATTCCAATAAATATGACACAAATAGTATTTAAATAAGTCTATTAAAATAATAAATTGTGTCAAACTAGCATGTCACCTTTTTTACGGCACGATTATTAAGAAGAGCGTATAAAGTAGTGTAAGAGTGATAAATGTGGTAGGGTCCATACTTTTTTGAAGGATAACTTTTACTATTTTTGGAACGTGTCAAGGTTAGTGGGACGTCACAATAAGGGAAGTGTGTCATGTTTAATGAGACGGATGGAGTATTATTTAATTTTTTTGTTATTATAAATTTAAATAATAACATGATACTCCCTCCGTCCACTAAAATGGTTTACATTTTGCCATTTTTGGACGTACATGAAAATGATTTACATTTGAAACCTTCCATTTATATTAAATTGACCCCATCACTAACTACACACGATCCAATTTAAAACAATATATCAAGTGGGACCCAAACTCCACTAACTGCACATTCCTATTAAAGTTAACATATATTATTAAAACTCATGCCGGGTCAAAGTGTAAACCATTTTCATGGACGGATGGAGTATCTAATATTTATATTTTTTGATTTTTTTTTTCAACAGTCATGTAAAAGAAAAACGCTAAAGTTTCAAAACATATTTCTAAAAAAAAAAAGGAAAATCAAAACGTATGGGGGGGGGGGTGTCATATCGACCTTATCCAAATCCCAAAGCAAGTGACACGTCAACGGTGGCCCACTAAACTGACTGCTCGGCTCCCTGTCACAGTGAAATTTCTCACCGCATCGAAGTTACAAAACTCTTGCACTCTCTTCCTCTTGAATATTCGCGGCATAATGGAAATTTTTATAGTGCAAGCACCAGTCGTTTTCATCGCATAATTCGCTTAGATTAATATTATGTGCTCTTCCTACACCTGAACACGGAAGCTCCGAAGCGAAGTTCAATTGGAAATGAGGGTCAAACGTCAACTGGTTCTCTTGGGATTGATCCTGCAATTGCTGGCTGTCACCGGAGAGTTTTTCAAACCGTTCAATGTGAGCTATGACGGAAGAGCAATGATCATCGACGGGAAGCGGCGGATGCTCATCTCCGGCGGAATTCACTATCCCAGGGCTACGCCCGAGGTAATTCCTCCGCTAAATTTTCTTTTCAAGTGTGCTGTTAAATTTGAATTATAGAATCTTACAGTTCAACATAGTTTATGTTAGGTGAATGAATAGCTATCTCCTACGTGGTAAAACGAGTTTAATGTATTCATTATGTGCTTTTTTATTGTTCAACTATTGAGACGGAAACATAATTAGTTTGTGAAATAGTGTGGACTGTCATAGTGGTTAGAGGGTGAAAAATATCTTTTAATACAGCAGGTTTCTTACCCATATATTCAACACACAAATTTGATTTGGCACATATTATGCTAAAAAGGACATTTCACGCTACGCGAATTGGTAGGTAATGAGGCGAAATAATGTATTAAAACGTTTTGCATTTACTAATTGATCATCATCTGCTTGTCTAAGTGATCAAACAATAATGATCATGTATACATGTTTAAAGTATCATAGGCTCATGATGTTTAAACTCATGAACACATGCTGGGAGATGAGATGTAGGAATGAATAAGAAATAGTCCAACGTGGTTCAAGTGACTTGAGTCATTGATCCATAATGGACATTTTGAATGGTATATGGAACCTGTCAACTCTTCAGACAACTGTTCTTCGTCCAGTAGCTCACTGTTCATTTTTTGCTTTTAGGTTGCATTCTATTAATATGACCTGATTTTCTGGCTCAAGAATATGAGTCTGCAGAGTTAGTCTATGACGCTCCAATTATCTAGATTACAACTTTTTGAGATCTATTGTCCAAAACACATACTTCGAATTGAAAGACTTGGACATATCCCAAAACTTTTAACGCAGTCAATTTTTACTTATGATCTTTTGTAGGTTGAGAGCATAAATAGTGAACTTCCTAAAAAATCCTAAACCTTTTACTTTTTATCCTCATGTCTCATTGTGATTGCACAAACTTTTCTATGCATCTGATTGTTCGAAATGATTCTAGATGTGGCCTGATCTGATATCTAAGAGCAAGGAAGGTGGAGTGGATGTCATAGAAACATATGTATTTTGGAATGGTCATGAGCCAGTAAGGGGAAAGGTGTGGTTTATTCACTTGCTTTCTTAACTCGCTCTTATGTTTGATGATAATCATTGATTAATTAACTCTGTCTATGTCTTGTCTTTTCAGTATGTCTTTGAAGGAAGATATGATATTGTGAAGTTTGTGAAGCAAGTGGGTGCCAGTGGGCTTTATTTATTTCTTCGTATAGGGCCTTATGTCTGCGCTGAGTGGAATTTTGGGTTGGATTATTTTTCCCTTCCTTTTTTCTTTGCATATCACTGTTTATTTGGGAAATACTTCTTTATACTCATGTTCTCGAGTCTCGATCATTTTTTAGGGGCTTTCCTATTTGGCTTCGTGATGTACCCGGTATCGAATTTCGGACGGACAATACGCCATTCAAGGTTCTGTAAGAGGGATATCAAACTTTTTTTAATCCTAGTTTTAACTTTTAAGTAAATCTGATATTCCCATTCTTTAGGTCAATGTTATGATTCATGAAGAATTTGCATATTCCCTCCGCCCACAAAGATTGTGTTGTGAGGGAGTCGGCACAAGTTTAAGAAGAAAATTGTGAAATGTGTTTTTTGTGGAGAAATGATCCATAAAACAGAATATATTTAAGATTTAATAATATTAGTATTTTGTGGGACTCTGTCTAAAAAAGAAAGAAAGAGTATATTCTTTGTGGACGGCTCAAATGGGTAATTAGACTACACTATTTGTCGACGACATGCAATTGATGATAAAAAAAAAGTAATAGACACAACGCCTACACGAAAAGTGTTAGGGGTTTACATGACAAATAATAAGGCTCTAACTGTTGGAGAAGCCTATTTGTTGTGTTGAGTCGGTGTGTCAACAAAAGAAGTTTGATGAAGAATGAAATTATTCATCATATAACAACAAAACACATTAGCATGATCACTTTGTAACATTTTTAATTTCACATGAAATTGATTATGTTGAGTTTCAATTTCGGCATAAAAGGGAGAAAATGTGTAAATATCTCATATAGGTTCTTCTTTAATTAAAGTTATGTCATACGAGAATGATCATGAACAAAGATAACTAAATAAATGAGTCTTTGATGATGTAATAGCTCAAATAGAGGATCAACTCTCTAATTCACTCATGGACTCAAGCTAACAGGTTGGTCTTTTTAGCAAACCCACAAGATCGACAATGTAAATGACAACTGAGAAAACTGTGGACAATTTTTTAATAAACAAACAGATGTAACCCAACCGATGTGCATCTATAGGAGTGAGGGTGCTTGTACATGCTAGTGAAGATGGTTGTTGCGTATTAATGATGTAGACCCATATTCATGTCATTTACCAATAATTTACCTTGTTGGAATGTCCTAAAACAAACAATAATTATGAAAAAATGTGAACCATCAACTAGATTATATGACGGTCAGTTTCATGTGACTCGAATGTAGAAAACAAATTTGGATTGCTCGTCATATAATATGTGATACCTGAATCTATAATCCATTTGGTTGAAAAAGAAACTACATGTGTAGTAGGAAAATTGACTGTAGAACAAGGTTAGGACTTTGGTTGTTCTTGGCGTTGAAAAACTTGCATACTTAGTAGTAAAAATATTGATGGAATCATTTGAAATCGCTGGTGTCAGCGACATGAGCAGATGAAAAATCCATATTGTTTCCGAACCTTGAACAATTGCATTTGATGTTCAATGTCCATTGTCCTTGTCCCGAGTGTACACTTAGTACCACCATTCTTGTACTATGGCTTGCCAGATCAGTAGGAGCCGGCTGGAAAGAGAACCATTGTGTTTGCATAAGAGGGGGAGAACACTCGAGTATTTTGTGTGAAGAATTATCCTAAAGGCTTCTAAAGAATAAATCTTCAAAATCTGAGTATCCGAGAGAACTTGAAACTTGGCACTTGGCAGTCTAAAATTTCGATGAACTATTTAACTTTTTTACTCTTATTGAGATACTTATGCTTGGGAGCACCTACTTCATTATGCTTTTAGACACGTTAGTATACTTAAGAGTTACCTAATGGTCAGACTATTAAGTCTTAGTCATTAATGCCTTCTATTATGTAGTACTATGTATTAGCCTTTTGATACCCTGTTTAGGCTATAACTATAGGATTTGGATCCTTTTATACAGGAAGAAATGGAGCGATTTGTCAAAAAAATAGTTGATTTGATGCGAGAGGAGTCACTTTTCTCTTGGCAGGGTGGACCAGTAATTATGTTGCAGGTATACTATTATATGCTATTGTCACTTGATATGGACAAAATATTGCTTGCACAAGAGTAGTCTATTGATTTCTATTTTTATGGTTATAAGTAGCAACTTCTGCATCTCATTTTTCCGATTAATTACTTGCATTTTTGGAAAAGAAAAGCTCTGTAACTATCAGTGGGAAGTAGAACTGTATAATGTTTGTCAAGTTGTTTGCCAACTTTTCGTTTCATTTCATTTTTTTCCTAGTAACAATTGAAAATCATAATGAACTTTATGTGTACTGTGTATTCCAATTGTGTTTGGACCCTTAAGCATTTGAGTTTTGTATCCTCTTATTTTTACAAACAATGGAACTATATGATAGTATCTTAAGATAATAGAGAGTAAGTCGCGAGGGACGAACTTGGGGAATGATCAAACGGAATTTATAAAATAAAAGATAGAGAAACTCGGAACTGAAGTTCCGCCGAAGCCGAAGCCGAAGCCGAAGCCGAAGCCGATACAAATAATAATTCCAATCTGATTTCTAGACTCTAATAATGACCTATAAATACTAATAATAAAAACCATAAGCCCTAACTAATTCAACTAAACATAAGTACTTAATTATTGGAACTAACTAATTCAAATAATGGAAATACTAAAAATATGGTAACTAATCCGTTGAGTTCCCTTCTTTGTTGCTGTTGTTCTATCATAAGAGAATTGTATTTGTACCATGTAATTGATTTTTATTATGCTTTGCAGATTGAAAATGAGTATGGAAATATTGAAAGCTCTTATGGACCTAGAGGAAAAGATTATATAAGATGGGCTGCCAAAATGGCAGTTGGACTTGGTGCTGGTGTTCCGTGGGTCATGTGCAAGCAAGTTGATGCACCAGAGAATATAGTAAAGTCATCATTATTGCTCATTTTACTTTTAATTGGATAGTGAGATATACTCCTACTAGACTAGTTGAAAATAGATGTGTCTGTTGCGACAGATGGTTGCTATGTATTGGGGATTACACTTTATCATCTAATATGTTACCTGCACCATACCTTCCCAGTCAGTCGCTTTATGTATATTTATTTTCTCTATCAGATTGATACATGCAATGGATACTATTGCGATGGTTTCAAGCCAAATTCCAACAAGAAGCCCATTATTTGGACTGAGGAATGGGATGGATGGTATGGCACCCCCTTTGATTTAGTTTTTATTTACCAAAACAATGAGAGAGATTTTTTTTTTTTTGAAGTACATGATGGACAAGAGATTTCAAGTTGTCTAGCTCTAAGTAACTTAAGTCCCTTTCACTGATACACGATGCAAAAATTCACTGTGAAGCTTGGCTTAATTTTTTTTATTTGTTCAAACTTAATACATTTTTGATACTTGAGATTTCATGTTATTACTTTTCCTTATTTCAAGGTATACATATTGGGGTGATAGAGTTCCCCATCGTCCTGCAGAAGACATCGCGTTTGCAGTTGCTCGCTTTTTCCAACGTGGGGGAAGTTTTCAGAATTATTATATGGTATGTTAAGTACACTGACCATGCCGCTGGTATTAAGTTTTCATGGTCCCTTAGATGATGCAACAGTAGATGCTGAGCCATAGCCATTGAGAACGAGATAATTTTCAAGTTGTTGAGATGTGGGATTATGAAATTAAAACTGTTTAATTTGGAACTTAAATAATATTCTGTTGAAGTTTGTTATACCGCATGAGATAAAAGGTCAAATGTGGCTTTCCTTTTTTTTTTTATCTGTCAAACTATTATAGTTTTTTTCGTAAATACTTTTATTGTTTGATACAAATATTTTTATAGCTGTAGGACATCACTTGGAATTTAACACAGTTCTCTCATCGCAGTATTTTGGTGGAACAAATTTTGGCCGAACTGCTGGAGGGCCAAACTATATCACTAGCTATGATTATGATGCGCCACTTGATGAATATGGTTAGCTTTAAAATGTTGAAATTTGTTCCCTTGATTAAAAAAGTCTCTGTTCCCTCTGGAAAATCATTCGCCATCAAAGTACTACGCTGTTTCTCCACTTTTGTTCCTTTTACTTACTTCTTTCATACCTATTTAGGACTTCTTAGGCAACCTAAATGGGGACACTTGAAAGATTTGCATGCTGCCATAAAGCTTTGCGAGTCTGCTCTTGTTGCTGTTTCATCTCCTAAGTATATCAAGTTGGGACCCAAGCAGGAGGTCTGTAATTTTCATTATCCGTGAAGCATACAGTTTCTATATTATTATTACTTTCTCAATTTCTTCTGAATAATTTCATAGGCAATTTCGCTGAATCATATCCATTCTGACCTTGCAGTTCAAAATAGATCCAATTATATCACCTCAAGATTGTTCTGTTGATCGTGTTTCATCTTTATTGCATATTATTGTTTGGGAAACTATATATGTGCTTGTCTCAAATAATTAAATATTTTATTTACTCAATAAATAAAGTTATATAGTACGTATTAGGATAAAGGGAAGGCTAGGCTTTTGTTTCAGGTGCCCTAGTTTGTATTGACTATTGATTGTTATTTAATTAGTACAGTTGGTGTCATTCAGATTTATCAAATGTTTCAGCCGAAGTGATTGTTGTCTGGTATTCACTCAATAGTGAACCTCTCTCTCTTTTCTCTTTCTATTTGTCTCTCACAGATGCTATTTTCAGGCGCATATCTACCAGGATAAGGGACAAAAGTGTTCAGCTTTTCTTGCTAATATTGATGAACATAATTCTGCTACAGTGAGATTTCAGAACCAAGCTTATACTTTACCTCCTTGGTCAGTTAGTATTTTACCGGATTGCAAGAATATTGCCTTCAATACTGCCAAGGTATTTATGTATTTCATGGTTAGATAAAGTTTTCTCAGTATCATGCTCATCTCTGAGCTATTTTGCTGCATGTACTGTAATTCTACCTTCCTCAGGCTATAAATTTTTTTGGTTATCATCACCATTAAAGCTTGTATTTTGATATAACTTTTGCTATATTGGACTCTAACTCTAATGTTCGGAACAGATTAGTGTGCAGACTTCATTTAAGACTGTTGGAGCTGATTCTGCTGCTTATCTAAACGATCATTCGCCTCTGAAGTTGATGGCTCCATATCAAGTCGAATTTATTTCAGAAACCTGGGAATTTCTTAAAGAGCCAATTGATATCTGGAGTGCCAACAACTTCACATATCAAGGCATTCTGGAGCATTTGAATGTAACAAAAGACAAGTCAGATTACTTATGGTGTATGACCAGGTCTGTTATCTAAGTGAACTCATGGAAATCTGAATCTTTGCAGAATATAATGCCAACAAAGTTCTCTTTTTAAACCCATTTCTAGTCATCTTATTTCAGAATGTCCGGTTTTGTTCAGTTCAGACTCTAATTGTTTCAATCTTGTCTACAAAAAGTATTGAGGTCCTTTGTTTCTCAAAGATGAGTAATTAAAGTCTTTTGTAGAAGGGATTAATCGACACATAGAATTGTATGTGGAACTCCAAACCCAGAGAAAAACTACAAACAGACCAACTAAATATGAACTCAATTACTCAACTACTGATTGCCAACCTGTTTGGGTTCTGTCCTACTACTTTACATGGATGTATTCCACTAAACCTCAACTGTTGATGCAAGTTGTATCCTCCAACTTGAGGAGGAATGTTAGAATGTCTACCTTATGTATGCTGGCATACTAGCCCATTTCTCTTGTAAACCTAGTTTATCTCCCTATATATATAGGAGATTCTTCTATGGTGAGATACACAATCATTTACTGTTTATTACTTTACAATTATGTTTCTACTCTTGCTTTTTATATCCAACTTCTGATTTTTACTCATCATTGACATCTGGTTTGTGGTACTTACGATCTCTCACAGAATATACGTTTCTAATGAAGACATCAAATATTGGGAGGAGAATCAACTTATTCCGGTGCTCACCATTGATAGCATGCGCGATTTGGTTTATATATTTGTCAATGGCCAATTCACAGGTATAATATTCTATTTTAATTCTTTTTGATCTCTCTCTTTCTCTCAGTGTTGATGGACATAGGGAATATAATTAGTGTAGTGAAACCAGAAAGACATTCAGAAATTAATTTGTGCACTATACTTTGACGAGCCTATGTCTGTATGTGCATGTGATAGATGTTATTTAGACACAGCAATCGGAGGTCTTAATTTCTCAACTAGCACCTTTTATTGCTTAAAATGCTAATAGTTCGCCAACTATCTTAAAATGTGTCTCCAGTTAAATACTTCCACGTCCATTATGGTAAAAGGCCTTGCATGCTATCATATGCAGTCTCTAGTAAGAAATATATCCCACGTTTTATTTATAGCACTATATATGCTCCATTGCTCCTGCTAGTTTATGGAAAACATCAGTTGTGCCTAACTGCTTTTCTTTTTTCACTTCCCTTCAGAGAATTATTTCATCATTTAAATTGCTGTACCATCAATTTCTTGTCGTGATTTGCAATTTTTGGAACTGAAGGTAGCGCCAGAGGGGAATGGATAAAGGTAACTCAGGCTGTTGACCTGAAAGAAGGCTATAATGATGTCCTTCTCTTATCTCAAACTGTGGGATTGCAGGTGAACAAATTTATCTGTCTTATGTGGGCTAAATATAATCAAGCTTAATACTCTAATATGGGATGTTAATTTCGTGATTAAGCTGCATGCTCTATTTGTTATGTTTCGAGTCTCGTACTTTAGGACTTTGTTTACCGAAGCTCCATCTATTTGTGTAGCTCTCATGATTTCTTAACTTGAGTACCTTTAGTTAGATAATATAACATTAGTTGATGGTTGTGAAGGTATTTGAATTTTACAAGTAACTAGTAAATGAAGTTGTAACTCATTGTGAAAGAACTGGATATTATTTAGAGGTAATAGGCATTTTAACATTTACGCCTATTATTTATGTTCATGTTCTTTAAACTACCAACATTTCTTGCTTAGTAGGCACACCATATATTATCCTTGTTATGCATCCCGTGTATTTCTCTCTTTTCAGAACTATGGGGCATTTCTTGAGAAGGACGGTGCAGGTTTCCGGGGTCAAATAAAGATTACTGGTTTTAAAACTGGTGATCTCGTTATAACTGAAACTGAATGGACTTATCAGGTATTTGTCTATTTGATCATACTTTCTGATTAATACTGCATATCTAGTAACTTATTAAAAGTTGAAAAACCTAATATGGTATCTGCACAATTTTGTATTGCATTACGATGTTCGCTCCTTCATATTGTATTTCTAGCTCTGAATGACATTTGTATCATTAGAAATCGAATGACTTAGAATGACACTGGGCTTGCTAGGTTGAAAGAGAGGCAGCTATTTTTATTCCTTATAATGAAAATGCATGAACCCTCATGGTGTTTTTTTTTTTGGATTTGAACTAGAAGTAGGTCAGGATGCTTGGATACAATTGAGAACATAATATTTATGAATTATTAGTGTATATATAGTATTATACCTTATAATAAATCAAAATAAGGCAATTTAGTGACTGACTGGTTTATAAGCCAGACAGTAATGGCTTGTGCCTATTTCATGCAGTTGGGCTAATTTCTTAACAATTTTGATATACGCATAATGTGATGCTTTGACGAAATTATAGTTCAACTTAGCACTTTAGCGTTTTCACTTCTGTTTATCCGTAAATGTTTCTTTTCTTCGCACAAGTTACTGAGAGCAATATATAGAGCCAACTGAAAGTGGGGTCAGAGTTTAAATGTTACAATATTGGAAATTTTATCAAACAAAACTTTGCCCATATTCCTACTATCTTACTAAATCACACATATTCTCATGATCAAAAGTTGTTGATTTTTCTCAAATTGTATTCACCCTCTGTTCGGGCATCATGTTTTGTAAGTACATTGATAAATTATATAGCAGTCCTAATTGGGTAACAGCATAAAGTTCTCATCACAGAAGGACAATCACCTAGAAGCTTGACCTTAAACTTAATAATGAACCTGAAAAAAGACATCCATCGATAAAGTTATTCCATCATAGTCACTACATGTTGACTCACTGTACCACTGTACCCTCCGTAACTACAAGAAAACAACCAGTAATGTTGAATTTAATAATTTGATTGCAGGTTGGGCTGAAGGGAGAGTACCTAAAAGTATACACCGTTGATGAACAGGGTACTCTGGAATGGTCTGAATTGCCACATGATGCGATTGCAACCAGATTTTCCTGGTACAAGGTATTGAGTTGGACATTACATGCAACACGACTAGTTCTTTTAATATCACCATGTACCAAATTACATGACGCTAGATTATCATAGAGATGAGTGGTATAAGTTTTATTATCCGTCATTGGTTCTTTATTTACAGGATATTATCAAGTTTCTAGGTATAGGATATAAGGTTGAATTGCTATTATTTTTTTCTCACATGTTTGATTATTGGCCTCATGGTAGCTGGTAAAATAGTAAAGAAAATTTCATGGTTGTGGACACTGAAAATTTAATTTTTTCAAGGAGGAATTTGATTGCTACTAGGTGCTAAGGATGTAATGCAAACTTGTAATGATAAGACGATCTTATGTTCTGCAGGTTGATTTTCATCCATAACTGTTAGCTTCTATTTCTCTATGCAGTTCTTCAGCTGTCATAAGTTAATCTGTTATGTTATTTTTCTGAAATGTCATTTTAAAGCTCATTTCCGTTGTTTCATGTAAAAACGCTGCATGTTGCATTTTTTTTGTGTGTGTGTTCTTTTTCAGCCTGTCTAGGGATGAATAAATGCAATCATAAAGCATGGACTATGGCGTATCGAGAACTAATGATTTTAGCCTTTCAACTTTGATTTTCTTGTTTTAGCTAATATAGAGGCAGTTTTTGCAAGGTGGCTGTTAGACAGACTGCTCGTGTATATCATCTCTCACTCTCACTAGAAGTTGGCTTGCCTTCGTGTATAAGGCAGGTCCAGGTCTGAGAGAAAAAGTAGCTTAGAAAATACCTCTTAAATTAGAACCTCCTAGGACTAGGAATGTGAAATTTTTAGTAGATTTTAGTTTAATTACGATTCTGTAATTTTTAATGAAAATTCTTCCACTCATGTGCAAGTAGAACTACTTAATTCTAAAACATGTATTTCTTCTGAATTAGTGCTTGATAACTTATAAATGCATCTGGAAGTTTGTTGCAACTGAGGTCTTCTGATGACAATGTAGTAATAAAAATAATGCTGAAAATACAAATACTTGCAACAAAATCTATTTGTGAATACTGATGCTCTTTGCCATGCTCATTCACACAAGAAAATGAATGGAAGTAGAAGGAAGCTACTTCCTGCATTTGCCTATTCTTGTCTGTCATCTGTCGCCTTAAGTCTTCATTCCCAATTTACGTTAAAAGAACTAGCACCTCATACACATTCCCGTCATGTTAGAACATTTCATCTGCTTGTTCCTTGGCCTCAGCCTATGTTTATCAGCTGGGAAGGCTTTGCCTGAGGCCTCATTGGTTTTCTGTTCTACACTCAAGTTATTCATTATCTTTCCCAACGTCCTTCACTCTATTGAAATCCTGATTGTTTCGCTGTCATTTTGCATGAACATTCTATATTTAATTATATAGTTGGATCTATTTTAAGGCCCTCTCATCATTGTTTTCTTTCTTTTTATCCAGACAAATTTTGATGTCCCTGGTGGAGTAGATCCCATTGCCATTGATTTGAGCAGTATGGGAAAGGGTCAGGTATGGGTCAACGGCCACCACATAGGAAGGTATTGGACGCTATATGCCCCAAAGGATGGCTGTCAAACTTGCGACTACCGTGGAGCTTATGATTCCAACAAGTGCCTAACAAACTGCGGGGAACCTACTCAATCGTGGTACTGTTCAAAGCAGAGACTTTGTTTCAATTGTTTATCCAGATTGTAACCATTTGATGGATTTTCTGGTAAAATCCAATTTTAGTACATGAAGCACAATGATCCAGAGGCTTATACTCCATATAACACCCAGCAATATAAATTTTAAAACTTCATCAACTGCTCTGCTGACTTGTTAATACTGATTCACAAACAGGTATCACATACCGAGATCGTGGGTACAGCCTTCAAATAATCTGCTTGTCATCTTTGAGGAGACAGAAAAGAACCCGTTCGATATTTCCATCAAATCACATTTCACAAAAACCATTTGTGGAAAAGTTTCAGAGGACCACTTTCCTCCTCTACGTGCTTGGTCGCTACCAAAGACCAGGATTGGAACTGTATTACTGAATCGTGTGGCACCTGAAATGTATTTGCACTGCGATGCTGGAAACACGATCTCCTCTTTTAAGTTTGCTAGCTACGGAACTCCACAAGGCAGCTGCCAAAATTTTTCTAGAGGCAATTGCCATGCACCCAATTCATACTCACTCCTTTCTCAGGTATGCCTGGCAAGAATTTTGCACAACTCATTACTTAATTTTAATTCTTTATGATTCATTTCCAAGAACTCTTACGATTCCTAAGTTGTTTAGGCGTTCACAACGTGTTCTCCACTCGATAGTCTTTATGCTTTAGTTACTATGCATCTCATAAACTAATACCTGTCCTGATGATTGAATAACTATTAATACTCACATCCAGGCTTGCTTGGGAAGACAAAACTGTTCGATTTCTGTATCAAACGACGCATTTGGAGGAGACCCATGCCATGGTATTGTCAAGACGTTATCTGTTGAAATGAGATGCTCGCCGTCATCTTCCACCAGCACGTCGCTGATGTAACCGCAATCTGCTTAAAGTGCATATCTGAATACTCAAATCAAATTTTCTCGAGTAAAAGGACAATGTAATGTTCTCTCATTTTCTTTTGTATATAATGAAGCAAATATTTCAGTGTTGTAAAACATCCTTAAATTTAATCGAGCAGATGAGAAAACATAGTAATATAAGAAGGAAAGGAAGAATAGAAAATAGACTGAAAATAACTTTGAGATCTATATTAGAGCTAAACCGTGCTCAAAGGAACTATTATTGCATCATACATATAATTTTAATGCACGTATAATTTAATTACATCATTGGACATCATGCATAATGATAATGCTTTTCCAATTACTATCATTTAATGCATCACAACTTTGATGCATTTTATCTCTACTTTGATGTATTGTTCATCTAGATAGCATAGTAGATTATGCAAAACCAATCATTTTTTTTTATGGGAGTGGATACAATATAAAATTTGTCATTTTATGGAGGAGACGGCACTAGCATAGGATAAGTAACTAATGAATGGTGAAGGATTCTTCCTGATAAAGAACATTAAAAGAAAATTATTCTACTTCCTCAAGGAAGTTCCACTTGACTTGGCCTGCTTTTTATTCAAATGAGTCTTATTAAAATAATGAAACAGGTCAAGTGGAGTGAGACAAAAGGAGTATGGTCTTTGAAGTGGACATTGACAAATGACAATGGCAATGACAACAATGTTCGTACAACGCACAAAGTCGCTAAACACTTGTGGTCCGACAACGTTTATAACTGTAATAATAAATTGTTACATAATTTAAAATAATTTTTTTAAGGCGAAGAGTTAATTTATGTAACATCTATTTGGAACAAAATCTCTTTTCAAGCATTAGAAGTGCTGAACTGTTACGATTACTGTTAGAATCGTAAGGATAGTTGGTTTACGATTTTAAAATATCGAAATTGTAATCAAATTGTAGTTATTATAGTTCACAATTAGGAATCAAAATTGTCCCAGACATTCCGTTTCATACGGCCAGTTCCGGTTTCAAAACCATTAGTTACGATTTTGAACTGTGGGTTCTTTGAGGACTGTCTTAAAATTTTTATATTTTCATATGAATTTGGAAGTTAAAATATAGTTTTATGATATTAGTGTTTCATCTCGAAAATTATGTTATTAGTAAAATAATACTTAGTGTATACGTTATATATTGTTTAAACTGTCATTCATATGTTTTATTAACGCGCATGTTTTAAAAAAATAATTTTTTGGTATATAATGAAAGAAAGGTATACTGAAGTACTTAATGTAAAGTATACTGAAAATAAGGTAAGTTATATGTATGTAAAAATATCATACCAAAGAAAAATATAAAGTATAAAGTATGACAATTTTAATAATTTTACTGTATCGTGACACCCCTAATTGGAATTGGGATAAATAATTATTTCTCCATTTGGTGGAATATTAAAAAATGAGACTAAACCAAGAAAATAAATTTGGTGCAAAATATTGAGAGACAAAAAATTTTACGTGAAAATTCAAATCGAAAAAAAGGACGAGATCTAAGTCAAGAAATCTTCCACTACATGAACATAGTTAATTGGCTTACAAATTTTTCCTATACAATATATGAGAAACACAAATATCTCTCAAAATGCATTCACATGAGTTCTCTCAAAATGCATTCACCAAATTCTCTTGTTGAGAATGTAGGAGACGTATCATTC